>BPTQ01000001.1:287415379-287888439 GCA_019973895.1 Chrysanthemum seticuspe
GATTAGCATTCGTCATATATTCCATGAAGTTCGAAATTAACATTTGTCGCCGTACTATTCCGTCTTGCTCAATTTCGAGGACGAAATTTCTTTTTAGAGGGGAAGAAATTGTAATACCTGAATTTCTAAAATTTACAAAAAGACCAAAATACCCTTATGATCAAAAGTAAGAATAACTAAATAAACAGAATACCAAATGAGCTACGTAAATTCAGAAAACTTATAAGAAAATCACATATGATCCAAATAAATTTTGAATGACTTTGTAAAGTTAATTTTATAGTTTATGATTTTATAAAAATTCATTTTGTATTTTCCTTAATAACCGAATATATTTAAATGTTTTATAAAAGAATTTAATTAAGATAAGCCCAATATAAATTTATATTATTAAAAGACCATTTATTTTGAGTCCAATACATATTAAAGCCCATAATAAAAATAATAACTCAAGTATATATACATATATTCGGTCCCTAATAACTCATTATTGCCGATTAACCCTAAACCGACTCCAAAACCCCTAATAAATCGAATTCCAGTTTCCAGAGGTTGGGACCATTTTTCTTGGAGGAGATTGAAGGTAAACAAGGTGGGAAAAATAGTGATCGAGTTCCAAGGTTGCTGTTGTAGTCGTGGGTAGTTTTTGAAACAATTAGGGTTTCGGCGATAAAGGGTTTTTGTGCTTCTTTTGTTCCAACGATTCAAGCTTATCAAGGGTATGTTTCTAATGTTGAATTCAGTCCTACAAGTCGTATATAACACATAAAAAAATTAGCCATGCATGATTTATAAGTTGTACGAAATTATTCGAAACCTAAAACCCTAAAAAGCATATATTAATAACGAATGAGCTTATAATATCTTTAGAGATCATGAAACTATTTTTCCAGAAGTTAGTATATGATATACAACCTGAATAAAATACATGTCCAAGGATTTGAAGCTTGTGTAAATTGTTTTGGGTTTTTCTTGATTCGAAAAGCATAAAAAGGAAAGGTTTTAAAAGGGGCGATTAGGGTTTTGTATAAACTAGGGTTTCCTTATAATCATGGAAGGTAATTAATGAAGTAGTAATGATAAGCTAATGATTGGTGAAACCTAGGTTTAGGGCTTGTACTTGAAATTATACTTATTCGGGTTTTAAATAAAGGTTTGGGTTGGTTTTGTAAATATTGAAACTTAAAGGTTATTTTTGTGAACAGTAAAATAAAGGTCCTAAACGTATAAAAATAAGTGTGGGGGTAAAACATGTAATTTTGGATATTTAAAGGGCTATTCGAATTGTATTAAATTTATTAGAGTATGTTTTGTAAATTCTAAAACCTTTGGGTTAAAAGTGTAAAATCTGATAAAGTAAGGTGAGATTGTGAACTTAAAGATGTCAAGGGTGTAAATTGTAATTCTGAGTAATTATGGGTTCTACAAGTGTAAATTGATTTTGTAGACACGCAAGAGTTTAAGTTAATTTCGTTCGTTATTATTTACGTTTTAGGTTAAATTGGGAAATCATTAAAAGAAGTAATATGTGAAATTAATGTGTATTTAGTAATATTTAAAGAGTATGGGAACCCTAGAATCTAAATAGAAAGTTGGTGAATTAATGAAGAATACCCTAAAATGTTGAGAATTCGTCTGTCACTAAAATAAGAATATTCTGACAACTCTAAAGGTATTAATGCGATAAATCCGTTATAATATTAATGATACTAATAAGTATTAAATAATCATAATCCGTGTAGATTCGTTGAAGGAGACGCGACATTACATCTTCGTATTCGTTCATTTGTTGCTTTTCTCTCAATTGCTTTAAGGTACGGATATTCTGTCTTACTTTAAGACACCTGTGTTATCATTCAGATATTCTGACCTTTTCAGTAAAGGTCTCTCATGTTTTCTTTCTTCGTCATATCTCCCATGCTTATTAGGATTTCCAATGCCATTGCTATGAACCCTTTTCTGAATGTTTGATTTGTTACTTATCTGAACTATGTTCTAGTGAACTATGCAATATCTGATGTGAACTTATGTTAGGAGACTCTGATATACACATTTGTTGAACTTTGCTATGGTTGATTTTGAACTTCTGATTGTGAAATTCTGCTTATGAATGTATAATATGCCATTATGATATGAACCTCTGCCTTATGACTATTTGAATATGAACCTTATGATATGAACTATCTGATAAGTTATATGTGATCTTTAAGATGAAGTATGATCTGTGTCATTTATGACAATTTGTTTGACCTAAGTTAGTTTGACACCCGAGCCAAATTTAACTAGTCATGGGGGTTCCATGTCCGTATCAGTGATGCACCTCTGATATGACTCTAGGGCAGTAGAGTGATGTTCTGCCACGTCCCTTCTCTGTTATTTGTTATGAGCTCAGTTGGTATTATATTACCTATATTTGTCTGTGGGGCGTATGGATGCATCCTAGATCTGATCTGTTATCCGATATGATTTGTCTGGTGAATGATGTCGTGTGCAATACGCGTCTTCACAACTTCTGGGAGCTAGCTACTCCAAATTATTTCTGAGATTATTTCTGTATAAGTATGATGTATCGGATATGATATGTTCTGGGCTCGAGGTAGTTAACTAAATCTGTATTTTCTAATTATATGTTAAGTTCTGATTATGTTTTGGTATGTTGATGCTTATGATTATGTCTTAGGCTTATTATATGCTATTGTATGTGTTTATGCTTTTGTATGTTTATGTGAATACCGTCTGCTATGCTAAGATATGATTAATATGGTTAAATATGATTCGTATGCTGCCATCTGATATTAGGTTAGTTTATCGTTATGTGGATCCGTTAATCTGTGAGATGAATGTGTTAGTGTGATAGTTAATATTCTATAAGCTTAATATGTATAGTTTGATCAGTAAATTTTGGGAACTTTGCTTAAACGTTAGTATTTTATTTGCTTATGTGATCTGCCATGTCTGAACTCTGCTGATATTAGGATTTGATCTGAAAACTGGTTTAGCTTATGATATCTGTTTGGATAATTGCTAATGGTTATGCTATGTTTGTTTGGTCTTTCTAATTATAGTTTGTCTGCTATGTTTCTATTTGTTTGTGAGACTGCCATGATTTGAACTGTTATTTCCGCTGCTGCAATATTAAATTAAGTACATTAAATGTTGATTAATTGATTTGTATGAATGCCATGTTTATTTTGCTAATAAGTGTCTTAGTTATTTTAGACTTTCTGTTTGGCTTATACGTAATTTGTTATTGAAATGTTGTATGTTTGGTTAACCTGATATGTTTGTGTCTGCGTCATTAAAGTGCTATGTGATGTTTAAACTGTTATGTGGTTGTTTGGATTTCTGTATCTTTGTGCTTCCGCAGAATCCTAAAAGATCCCTCGTCATTATTTCATTTTATTTTGTTATTCGTATATTTGTTTTGTTTTTGTTTCGTTATATCTGTTCACTGGGCTTTGTAAGCTCAGCCGCACTTTTCTTTTCCTGCGGCAGGTATTAAGCGTTCAAGAGAAGCTTATGGGATAGCTGATCTGGGTTGAGAGTAGAGATGAGAGCAAGATTTTGACCATAGAGATCTTAGATTTATTTTGAAGTTTAGTTATTTATGTTTTTCTTTTGAGTATTTTTGTAAGGTTTCCGCTATTGTGCAGTTATTAAAGTTCTGATATGAAACCGTATTGTGATATCTTTACCCTTGTCGGGTTGGGGTGTTACATATATATATATATACAAAATTAAAATTTAAAATTAAACACTTTTAAATAATTAAAAAAAATATTTAATACAATCATAAAAAAAATATTTTATATAATTATTGAATGTATCTTTAAAGATAATATTTATAAAAAGTTTTCAATCTTAAACGAACGAGTCTAGGTGCTATGGTTATACGTAACGTGTTAAACGAACGAGTCTAAGTGCTATGGTTATACGTAACGTGTCAAACGAACGAGTCTAGGTGATATGGTTATACGTAACGTGTTAAACGAACGAGTCTAGGTGCTATGGTTATACGTAACTTGTTAAACGAACGAGTCTAAGTGTTATGGTTATACGTAACATGTTAAACGACCGAGTCTAGGTGCTATGGTTATACGTAACATGTTAAACGAACAAGTATAGGTGATATGGTTATACGTAACGTGTTAAACGACTAAGTCTAGGTGATATGGTTATACGTAACATGTTAAATGACCGATTCTAGGTGTTATGGTTATACGTTGCATGTTAAGCGAACGAGTCTATGTGCTATGGTTATACGTAACATGTTAAACGACCGAGTCGAGGTGATATGGTTATACGTAACGTGTTAAACGAATGAGTCTAGGTGATATGGTTATACGTAACGTGTTACACGAACGATTCTAGGTGATATGGTTATACGTAACGTGTTAAACGAACGAGTCTAGGTGATATGGTTTTTCGTAACGTGTTAAATGACCGAGTCTAGGTGCTATGGTTATACATTACATGTTAAACGAACGAGTCTAGGTGCTATGGTTATACGTAACGTGTTAAACGAACGTGTCTAGGTGTTATGGTTATACGTAACATGTTAAACGACCGAGTCTAGGTGCTATGGTTATACGTAACGTGTTAAACGACCGAGTCTATATGATATGGTTATACGTAACGTGTTAAACGAACGAGTGTAGGTGATATGGTTATATGTAACGTGTTAAACGGACGAGTCTAGGTGCTATGGTTATACGTAACGTGTTAAACGAATGAGTTTAGGTGATATGGTTATACGTAACGTACGAAACAACTATTTTAAAGAATATTTCAATCCAATCCTAGTAAAAAAAACTCATATGAAAATGGGTTAAGTGGGTGGGAACTTTGGACGGGAAAAATAAAAATGAATCAACATTTGATAGATACCTCTCTTGAGTAGTACGGTGAATATCTAATATTAGGATATCAATAAAAAAACTCAAACTTATACAATACAATTAATGTATATCATTTTCATTGTCATTCTCCATAACCAAAACAAACATACGACACATGCTCTTAAACTTTAAAGGACAGTTATGAAAAACTAAAAGGAAGACTAAATTCTTTTCTACCAAAGAAAATTAAAAAAGTATTAGTGAGGTTAATTTTAAAAAGGCCAATGGGCCTTTAAAGGGCTTGATGTATGGAAGCTTACTAGCTAAGTAGTGGTACCAATAGATCCCCGATAATAAAACTTACGTGCATCGTCACCAAATGAATCTATCAACCTCAAATTTTCATTTATTTACTAAAGATATTATAACGCATAATTTTGTGCACATAAATTATTTTGTAATTATAATTATCTTTGAATTAATTATGTTGACTGGTTTTACAATATCATTTTGTAACTGAAATATTGTTAATATGTGTTTAT
This sequence comes from Chrysanthemum seticuspe, assembly GCA_019973895.1. Taxonomy (NCBI): domain Eukaryota; kingdom Viridiplantae; phylum Streptophyta; class Magnoliopsida; order Asterales; family Asteraceae; genus Chrysanthemum; species Chrysanthemum seticuspe. The sequence goes on from BPTQ01000001.1 coordinate 287,420,760, forward strand.
ATTATAAGATATTTAGTAAGAGTGTATTAAAATGTTGCAAGTTAAGCATGAATATTTATATAAACCTCTTAAAAGTTTAAGATAAAACTATCTACTCTTTATATAAGAAAAAGTAAGATAATTATGCTGAGCGTTTTTAAATTTTCATTTTGTAACTAAAAGATTGTTACTATGTGTTTATATTATAAAATAGTTAGTATGAGTGCATTATAATGTTGTGAGTTAAGCATGAATATTTATACTTTTAAAAGTTTAAGACAAGGGGTTGATATCAATAAAAATCTCATAATTTTCAAAAATCCAATTAATTAATTCTAGTCATCCGATGTTTATAAAAATTACTAAAAAAATATTATTTACCTTTTTTTTAAGGGGCTTTTGCATATATATCCTCTCGAAAATGAAAAATTGCATATATATCCAAAGCATGCATAAAAACCATTGTAAAATATGCATAAAAAACTTGTACAAAGGATATATATGCAATTATTCACTTTGGGAGAGATAATATGCATTTTTGCTTTTTTTTAAAATAAAAAATCTTGCAAAGATGAAAATAAACTCCTCTGAAATCTGAACAGCATAAACTAGAGTGCCACGGATTAAAAAAACAAAACCATCAACTCCAAAAGGAAAATATAATTTTATGACTAATCAACTCCAAAAAGATTACAAATACAAAACCATAAAAAACTGAAATGACTGATAATAAACAAGAAGATCAATAATGCATGACATAAACATTATACTCAACACATGCATCTCCTGTTTTCATATCAAAACTATGTGTGCTCGCTTGAACATAACCTCTAGCAAATCGAAACAGCCCACTTCCTCCGATAACCGGCATCTCCCTCACCTTATGAAACACCGCATTCCTGCCCAATATCGAAATCGTGCTCCCGTTATACTTTCCAGTCAAAAACACAAAATTCATAGCCATCAACAATCCAGGTTCCTGTTGGGACGCTTGTCCATAAAACCCTTGTGCTCGTCCCAATAACTTGGAGTTTCTTTCGGGCTTTTCGGTCAGCATATCGTCGATCATGCTGATCTGACCAAAACCTGTAGGTGATGTAGTATTGTTTATCTCTGGAGGTTGGACAATACCAACAGCTGTAGGGTTTGGACCGCTATAGATGTCGTGCCAGTAGAACTTAAAGTGACTTAGTTTTTCGGTTTTGAGCTTCATCGGGTTAAGTTTTACGGCTTCGGTGACGGGAAAAATATGTGACAATGCCATGACGAGCGGAAGAACGAGGCATAGGAATAATTTGGCCATTGGAAAATATGAATGATATGACAAAAGAAATGTGACAATGGGACCTAATTTATAAGGCAATCTTTACCTACTATATTTTCTTCAACGAATCAAATATAACCACTAAAGTTTATTCTTTTTTGTTTAATGGTTTTGGTCGTTGTTGATGCATAATCTGGCGCGGACTGGATTCAACGACTCTCTTTGGGCCGTTAGTCGTCTTCTCGAGTCCTAGTAGACCTGTCAACAAAGAGAACCCGTTAGGAGTGGACCCGATGCCGTAGCCCCGGGGTCCACCTCCGACGGTCAAGTTAGTATCGGCGTGATGTAGCCAATATATCTTAGGGTTAGAGATAACATGTCATGTATATATAGGCATGGATTAGGGTTTAGGTGTAGAGTGGGCCGCTGATGCCGGGCCTGACCTATTCCTGGCCCAGTCCGGACCATACGTCCACAGTCGTTGTATAACTTTTTTGTTTTTATATTGACAACGATTTACGACGGTATCTTTTATTTTTTATTTATTTAAGATGTTTCTTAACTTGGGAATCAAAATATGATTAAAAACGACAGGTAGCATAGAAACAAATGAATGTGTATAAATTGAAGACCGGCCGTGATGCATGGTCATGGTCATGTACTCGGTCAAGTGACAAAGTCGGTTTAAATTAAAAACCGAGTTGTTGGTTTACTTGTGTGTGTGAGTAGGGTATATTTTTGGTGGTGATCTTAATCTTATTATCACATTAACTTGGTTATCAGGTTGTTGTAGAAAGATAAAGCTGATATGTTAATGGTATCTTCGGTTTTGTTGTGGTCAACGTTACACTTAGCTAAGCGTCAAGTTATTTAGAGTGACACGAGTTTGCAAATTATTTGACTGGATTTTCTAAACTTTGCGTATCGTTACAGACATTTTTTTCTAGAACATGTCACAACAACTGTGGGTGATTAATCAATATTTTTGAAAATGATATGTCATTACAAATGGAAATAGTTCTGCTTAAGAAACAGATATAAAACTACTATGATTACTTTGTATTTTATTTGCGAAACCCTCAAACTTAGATTGTATATATATATATATATAGCGCTAGCTAGCATGTCGATCAGAGGGGCTCAAGGGGAGTGCAACTGATGCCGTAACGTTGCATCTTGTCTCCACTTAAAACGGGTCGCATTTTTTTTATTTTTTTATGTAATTTCAAGTTTACATGTAATTTCATTTTATTTTAGAAGTGTTACGAGGCTTTGTGTTGTTATTGCTTAAAGTCATCGAAAGCCATGAGACAATACTCAAGTCGATCATATGGTCCCATGTCTAAATCTATAATAACACGATTGTATGTTGTTCAACGTTCATGCCATCTTTATTAACAAGGATGTCGATTAGACTGTCATCATGACATGGGTGATTTATAGAAACACGGTTTCGTACAAAATGGTTATAAAGACATTGTCTTATTGACAGTTTACTTTCTATTTTACCTAACCCACCGACAAGTGTATATTTGTAGTCTTTAAACCAACAAACCCGTTATATTAGACTAAGTGTGATAAGGAGGCTTTACTTACGAACGTATTTATCATTGCCATTTCAGCGGTATTTTAACTTTTTTCTTTTACAACCAACTTCACCACCAACTTAAATGTAACTAGACAATCAACTTCATCACCCAAATATACCCCACTCAAACACAAATATACCCCACCAAAATCAAAATCATACACACAAACAAAAAACCAAGACTCGGTCGTTTGGACGACCGAGTTTTGTATTTTATGGGTCGAAGACGCGTGCAATTGTTGAGGTGTATGTAATAGGGAGGACTCAGTCTTTTCAAGCATGAGTTAGTTCAGAGTCAGCAAGGGAAATCAGAAAAAGGGGTATCCAAAACTCGGTCGTGAATCTACCTGTCTAATAGTTAATACTTAATACAACCTAATTGTCTATAAATTAATCCGGAAAATTATTTGATACTACTAAAAAATAGAGATTGTATAAATCATATGTCACAAGACTCTATACAACAAATATATATTTACATATGAAATACTACTTTCCTTTGGGCTTTTTGGAAATTAAAGTAGTTGCTTGGACGAAATCAATGAAATCATGACCTAAGAAAGCACGTTTATTGTTTAAGTGGTCTTAAAATAGAACGCACGTAGACAACTAGACATCATGACTCTTAATCTAATTGGTTTATTATCATGGTGGTAGCACTTACATTTTAAAATTGATTATTTGGAAATTAAGGATCAGAAAAACTATATGCCTAAGACTAAGAGGCTAACGTATGGGTGTAAAATGATTTGCTTTGTCTAGAAGGCAGAAGCCTAGAAGGTCATGTTTTCATAGGTGATTTTATTGTCATCAGCTATTTATGTAATTTTGATTTACCTGAAAGGCCAAAAAGATTTCAATTTAAACTATAATATGGGTTAATGGTGCAGAATGCACACTCGTATAAATTAATTTGATTTACAAATTACAACACAACAAATGATGGTTATTACAGAAAGGGAATTGATAATTACAACACCACAATTATGCATATACTATATTGTAATTTATACATTAATGATGTCGCATTGTGATGAAAGAATCAAAAATGATGGTGTAAGTATCACCTCCCCTTACAGAAAGGTGTGATCATTCACCAAATGGTGTCACTATTCGCAAAAGTTGTGACTTTTTACTTTGCGTGTATATAAACACAATATGGTCTTTCATATGAACAGATTCATATTAACAACAAATATAACAATTTTTTCATGTTTTTCTCTCTTTCTTGTGCCTAGAATTAGAATGTATTCTTGTGGTATCCCAATATGAATTTCGTATAACCCAAAACATCAAATAAGGTCGAAATATTGTATTAGACTAGTGGACTTTAAACGATTCAAGAATTATCCAAACAATCATTGATTATAAACACCCTAATACCCAACATACCCAACAATTTGCTCTGACTTCTTGAGACGATGTTGTATTTAAAGTATTCTCTCGATTATCTAAATGGAAGCTTAAAACTCTTTCTATAAGTGATCGAATGACTCTAATTAAATCAGTTCTAACCTCCATCCCTTCTTGGGACGATGTTGTATCTAAAGTATCCTTTTTATGGTGTATTTTTCGTAGCATGAAGATTTAACGTTTGCAAGATATGTTTTTTTTTTATAAAAAAATAAAAAATGAGTTTTTATATAATTACATTTATGCCCTTCCTTTGTTATTTTTTTTTTTCATCTCTACCATTGAATGAAGAAAAAATAAAAGATTATTGATCTTGTGGTTTTTTTTTTAAGATATTAGATTTGTCATAAATCTCACCTCATGACTATATATACCAATTACATCAAACTTAAAAAAAACTTGACTTTTTTAAATAACCTGAATAGATATTCTTATACGTCTTTTAACCTGATTAGTATGTATCAGAAACAACTACATGGCCCAAAATGTAGGAGTTTCTAGATGGTGTATATTTATCTTCTATAAAAAAGTAATAAACAAATTAAAGAAAAATAAATTACTACAATAAAGTGTTTAGTCAAAAAGCATCAAATTCCTGGTTTAATGTAAATAAAATATAAAGAAGATCTTTAGAAAAGAAAAAATTAATCATCATAGCACAAGAGCCACGTTTTCTGGTCTACTCCACTATATATGTTTATTTGTTCTCAACGTCAACAATACGTTTGGAAAAAGACCATCACAAGTCCACCGTCACGACTTATATCATTATGTTTTCATATTAGAAGCACCTGATTTTTATTATGAGAAATGATACATGGACTTAAACTTAGGCCTAAACTTAAACCTAAAATCAAATGTCATCATTTTGATGACTGCAGAGAGAGACCCACTTATTTTACAACTCATCAGGATGATGTCAAGTGATTTTAAGTCGTAATTTAAGGCTAAGTTTATGTCCATGTATCATTTCTCTTTTATTATATTCAATGTGTCCAAAAATCGTGGTCCATACTTAAAAGAAGAGAGAAAATTAGCTCTCTCGCAGGTGTGTTTGATAAAGAAAGAAGAGAAAGAAAATCAACTCTTTTACTACAAGTGTTTGATAAAAAAGAAGAAAAAGGAAATCGATTTTCTTACAGGTGAATTTGATAAAAATAACAGTAACAATGAGCAATAGTATTAAGCAGTAGCAACGAGCAGAAATGTAATTATACTTTTCTATAAAAATATTTAGTAATGTTCTAACGATCAGTAGCAACTAGCGGTAGATAGACATGACAACATAAATTAAACAATTCACTTTTGTTTTACGATATACATTCCGAGCTTTGATTGACATACTTAACTGGTATACCGAAATGTATGCCTAATCATGTGTGTCAACATCCTATTGGTGATAGCAGAGAGACCTACTTTTTCACAAACCAATAAACAACTTACACATCTATTTAAGCATGAAATTAATCACACATTTAAATCTCTCAATCATTTTTCATACATCTCCACCTTTTTACTACGCCTTCCATATCAAAATTATTGTCACCAAACTAAAACACGTTAAAAAGGTTAGAAACACTACACTTTTTAATCATTCAAATACTATCTATACATATCTATTTTGATTGATTAAAGTAAAACGATTATTTTAAAATATCTTAGAATAATGAACAACAATTACTATATTGTTAGAGCATGTTCAATGGTAACCCAAGTTATTTCATAACACTGTCCACGTCAGCGCCACATCAACTTTAACATTTCACCTTAACATCCAAAAAAACACCCACAACAATAACATCTCAATAACATCAATAACATTACCAAGTTAAACTTTAACACTCCAACAATTTACAAAAACTACCCCTCATTTAGGGGCATAAATGAAAAAAGAAAAGAAAAAAAAAAGCAAATAACGCCCGTTATGCCACTAACGTGCAGGGACTAACGCTGCAATAACGTGCAGCCTCCAATGGATTAACGCCACTAACGACGTTATTAAAGCCAAAAACGGCGTTAAGCCGTTACCTTTGTAAATGCTCTTATAGCATGATCGTACCATTAACCATATCTTCTAGATGGTAATAGACTAGTCACATTATTCCACTAATCCACTAACTTGCGATCTTTGAACTTTCAACATATCTTTTTCAAATTTCAACGACACACAATACTCTTTTATACATGTTTCCTTTTCAAGTGCCCAAAAGACCTCGTGTTACATGGGACTATAATCTATACGATATTCTGTAGAAGTCCATGTAGTGCAAAACGCAAAAGTCAATTTATACGTTGTTGCACGCAAAAGACACCGTAATATGTTTCAAAGTCTTGTTAGAGAAAAGATCTTAATGTTGCAAATAAAATCTATGTTAAGTTCGAAACAAGAGGTGAGTTAAATATAACACTGAGTATTTATATCGTTTACCTTAAAATTAATCGTCGAGATTCTTTAATATAAAAAGTTGTGCACCAATTTTATTGCCTACACTTTTTTGTTTGTGCACAACAAAAATAGCATAGGAGGTTAAAATTTGAAAATAAGTCTTCCGAAAATATCATATGTAGTTGGTTTCAACTCTAAATGTGATCGTGTTAACATCTGTTTGATCATTTTTGTTTTGTGTTCAGACTAAATGTAATGGAATCGAATGGTTTGGTCTCCTTGGACAATTCACACGCGTCTCCAAAATGTTTCGGTATGTCAGTGGACCGAAAGAATTGAGATGGTTTGTGTGTGTGTGATTTTTGTATTTCATTTTGTGGGCTATTCTTTTGTTGCGAGTACGGTCCTCTTACTAAAAGCATTTGGCCTATGTTTGATTTAAAAGAGAAAAAACTGAGTTAGTACTGATGTAACATATCTGTTTGTGATTTTGGTGTGATCTTATTTGTTCAAAATTTAGAAAACCAAACAAAACACTTTTATTACTTTTATGCCATTTTGTGGTGGAGAATGGAGATGAAGATACAAAGATTTGATGGCCCATTTAGTTACCCACATTACACACAAGCCCAACCATCACAACACACAACTTTCATTTAAAGATTACAGTGATAATTTTTTTTAGTGATTTTTTATTCAACATTGCAAGCCGACTAATCCTTGAGTGACTATTTTTTTGGATAGTTCAGAGTCGACGCAGGTGAACCTCCGTGGCCACAAAAGAAATATCTTACAATCATTCCTTTTTTCACCCTTTAGCTGTTTTTTTTTACCTTTTTAACAAGTTTTAACCATAATATACACATATCACACCGAAAATGAGTCAAAAGTTATCCAAATTCCTTAAAAGCTTACAAACACTTTATTAACTCGAACACAAATGGGTATTTACCAGTGTTTTGAAAACCCGACCGATTGATTTGACTAGTTGAATCCGGAACCGGTTGGTCAGGATCAGACCAATGGAATCCGAGAAAACCGGGACATGAAAACCGATTCAATGTGCAATTCAGTCTCAATGTGCAATTCAGTTCTAAAATCATGATTTTTACATAATAACTTCTTCTAATCATTCACTAGACAGTTAGAATTCAAATAATGTAAAACAAATGCTGATAGATAATTCTATGTACTTTGATTTGTTATAGCATTTTATCATTGGGTTTAGGCCGTACAATACACGCGTACTTTTTCAAATATACCGTTTTGGTACGTGTACTAAAATCTGTCCCACTTTTAGATGTATACTTTCATGTTTTGTACCATTTTGCACGGCAAAACTTGTTTTACCGAAACCATAATCACTATTGCCACGTGTGTACGACACGTAGGATTTCCACTAACAAAAATAAGTTAAATAATAGGGTTTTGGCCGCTAAATAGCTACGTACTTTTTCAAATGTACCGTTTTGGTGCATGTATAAGTTTTTGTCCGTTTTTAAACGTTTTCGTCCGTTTTTTTCCGTTTTTCTTACGTTTTTACCCGTTCTTATATGGTTTTGTTCGTTTTTATACGTTTTCGTCTCTTTCTTACTTCAAACGTTTTACCCCCATTTTATACGTTTTCTTATGTTATTACCCGTTTTTATACGTTTTCGTCCGTTTTTTACATTTTTGTCTATTTTTTTCGTTTTCGTCTGTTTCTTTACGTTTTTTATGTTTTCGTCCATTTTTGACTTATTCGTCTGTTTTTTTTTTGTTCTTTTGTCTTTACGTTTTTATGTTGTCGTTCATTTTTTTTTTGACGTATTCGTCTGTCAAAAACAGACGAAACTGAACAAAAGGGACAAAAACGTAAAGATACGGACGAAAACTTAAAATAACAGACGAAAACGTAAAGAAACCGATAAAAACTTAAAAAAACAGGCGAAAACGTAAAGACGGGATGAAAACGTAAAAAACGGACAAAAACGTAAAAAAACAGACGAAAACCAAAAAAACGGAAATATCACGTAAAGAAACAGACGAAAACGTTAAAAAACAGACGAAAACCAAAAAAAGGGACATATCACGTAAAGAAACAAACGAAAACGTAAAAAATGACAAAAATTTTATAAAAAAAATGGATGAAAACGTAAAAAACGGGCGAAAACGTAAAGAAACAGATGAAAACGTAAAAAAAATGGACGAAAACGTAAAAAAAAAGACGAAAACCAAAAAAAGGGACATATCACGTAAATAAACAAACGAAAATGTAAAAAATGACAAAAATTTTATAAAAAAATGGATGAAAACGTAAAAAACGGGCGAAAACGTAAAGAAACAGATGAAAACGTAAAAAAAATGGACGAAAACGTAAAAAAAAAGACGAAAACCAAAAAAAGGGACATATCACGTAAATAAACAAACGAAAATGTAAAAAATGACAAAAATTTTATAAAAAAATGGATGAAAACGTAAAAAACGGGCGAAAACGTAAAGAAACAGATGAAAACGTAAAAAAAATGGACGAAAACGTAAAAAAAAAAGAGGAAAACGACCAGGGACAGTAGATGCAATTTGGGACAAACAAGAAGGACTATCAATGTAATTTACTCAAAAAATATGCCACATAGACATTTTTGCCGGTTTTATACATTCCCAACCGGTTGCAGGTAAAAACGCGTGCAAAATGGTACAAAACATGAAAGTATACATCTAAAAGTGGGACAGATTTTAGTACACGTACCAAAACGGTATATTTAAAAAAGTACGCGTGTATTGTACGGCCTAAACCCTTTATCATTTTAGACCCTTGCCTAACCTATTTCAAACTGTCCCGTAAGTAGTTGTGGAAATGCAACGTAAAGCATATGTAATGAATTTAAATCATGTCCTCATTTTTCTTTAATTATAGCTCTTTCATGTTACTATAAAACCGGTCGGTAAAACTCGCCAAAAAAATCAGTTACCAAATAAGTTTTTTTAACCCCAAACTTTCAGGTTGCCAACTTTTTACTTAAAACGCAACAAGTTATTTTAGGTCGATCCGGGTTATGCCTAATTTCATGGGTATTAAACTCATTCTTTCGAACACATACACGTAAACTAAAGAAATTCAGACAATATAACAACCGCAAACCCGAACCCACCGAACCAAACACACCACATTTCATGTTACTATATTAGTCACCATACGTACTTCTTCCCGGATATTTTTTTTTCGTGAATCTATCAATTATCAATATGTGGCTAAACTACATGACAAATTGACAACGATAAGAATTTGACAAGCTAACTACCAATATTTTAAAATTATAAAGCAAAAAACTTCCAAAGATTTTCATCTCTTGAATAAACTATGAGAAAGAGACATTTTCTATATGCATTTAATACCTTTACGTGTCTTGACATAATTCTCCTCTTTAGCGTCTATAATTTAATAGAAACTTTAAGTTTAAGCACATGGACGGACCCACATTGGTGCCGGGTGTGGCACAAGCAACACCCATTTTTAGGTCATGAAGTGTAATTTTTTTTCGGAAACTGTCATTTCTTCATCCGTGCGACACCCGAATTGTTTTTTTGCTACTTTTATTTTTTATCTTATCAACTTTAGTTAATCGTGCACATTTTATTTAGCCTAAAATATAATTGTAGAGAAATAACTAGCCCACTACTCCGCTAGCCCATTAAACCCAAATTAATTAATCTAATAATACACCATAGATTATTACTGTATAATTAAGTCTTTGAAATTCTAAATTATAAATTACAATTCTTAGTTACTTTATCTCATATAAATTATTATTCAATTTTGAAACAGTTAAGAGGCAAAGGTTATGAAGCAATATGTGTGATGAGTTCAACGGTTTAAAAGATTTTGTATTAAAAGATAACAGCTCAGCACACTATTACATTGTTTGCACATCAACTTCAGTTAGTGGTTGTGGCGGTTACAAAAAACCATGATGGTGTTATGAAATTCTTTGAAAAGCTAATGCGTGTGGTAAATGTGGTTTCCTCCTCATGTAAGAGAAAAGATATGGTGTGAGATAATTACCAGCAAAGAATAGAAAAAGAACTTAGTGAATGTGTGATTGAAAATGGAGAAAGGAAAAATCAAGAGCTCTCGCTTATACGACCTGGTGATACACGGTGGGGTTCGCATTACAAAACAATTGTGAGATTGTTTTCTTTGTTTCCTAAAGTTATCAAGGTGTTGAAATATGTGGAAAAGGAAGCTTTTGATGGCCGGAACCGAAATCAAGCAACTGGTATTTTAGGGTTTAAGCTATTAAATAGTCACGTACTTTCTCAAATGTTCCGATATGGTACTTGTACTTTTTTTTCAACCTGGTTAGGTAGTGTACTTTTTTTTCTGTGTCGATATGGTCACAAACGTCATACGTGGCATGCCAAGTAAATAGATCGAACCTTACGTGGAATTTTGTTTGTTTTTCTTTTTTTTAACCCTTTACACATCACTTGGGTTTGTGTGACGTGGCTTGCCAAGTCAATTGGCTTGCCTACGTGGAAAAAAAAATTAATTTGGAAAAAAAAAAATTAATTTTTTTTTAAATTTACGTTTAAAAAAAAAAAAAAAAAAAAAAAAAAAAAAAAAAAAAACTTTACGTTTTTTTTAAATCAGAAAAAAAAAAAAAAAAAAAAAAAAAAAACCTTTACGTTTTTTCAAATAATAATTTAGCCAGTTAGTCCCTCCGTTAATAATAGTTTTCACCCGTTTTTGTCCGTTTTTATTCGTTTTCGTTCGTTTTTTATCCGTTTCCCCCCGTTTTTTTACGTTTTTCGTCCGTTTTCATTCGTTTTTATAGTTTTTGTCCGTTTTTCTTACGTTTTATCCGTTTTTCTTATGTTTTGTCCGTTTTTCTTACGTTTTTATCGGTTTTCATCCGTTTTTGTCCCTTTTTCTTACATTTTTCTTAGATTTTTGTCCGTTTTTCTTACGTTTTGCCTGTTTTTCGTACGTTTTTATCGGTTTTCATCTGTTTTTTTCTTTTTTTTTAGATTTTCTTACATTTTTCTTAGATTTTTGTCCGTTATTCTTACGTTTTGTCCGTTTTTCGTACGTTTTTATCGGTTTTCATCTGTTTTTTTCTTTTTTTTTAGATTTTCTTACATTTTGTCCGTTAAAAAAATAGGAAAAAAAATTTTTCATTTTCAAAAATAATATTTCCAAACGTGTAATTTTTTCATTTTTTTATAAAAAAAACGTAAATTTTTTTAAAAAAATTAAATTTTTTTTTTCTGATTTAAAAAAAAAGTAAAGGTTTTTTTTTTTTTTTTTTTTTTTTTTTTTTTTTAAACGTAAAGGTTTTTTTTTTATAAAAAAACGTAAATTTTTTTAAAAAAATTTAAATTTTTCTTTCTGACTTAAAAAAAACGTAAAGGTTTTTTTTTTAAAACGTAAAGGTTTTTTTTTTTTTTTTTATAAAAAAACGTAAATTTTTTTAAAAAAATTTAATTTTTTTTTTTCTGACTTAAAAAAACGTAAAGGTTTTTTTTTTTTTTTTTTTTTAAAACGTAAATTTTAGAAAAAAATTTAATTTTTTTTTCCAAATTAAAATTTTAATTTTTTTTTTATTTTTTTCCACGTAGGCAAGCCAATTGACTTGGCAAGCCACGTCACACAAACCCAAGTGACTGGGCAAGCCACGTAGATGGAAATAGTACAGGTACCATATCGACACAGAAAAAAAGTACACTACCTAACCAGGTTGAAAAAAAAGTACATGTACCATATCAGAACATTTGAGAAAGTACGTGGCTATTTAATAGCTTAAACCCTGTATTTTATCATATTTTTAAAAGTTTGAGTTTGCGTTTTATTCCCACTTGATGGAGCACATTTTAGGAATCGCGGATTTATTGTCAAAATCTCTTCAAAAACGAGATCAAAACATTGTAGAGGCGGTTTCAATGATAAAAGGAACAAAACAAGCATTGGTAAGACTTAGAACAAGTGGGTTTGATGCATTTTTGAAGATAGTAAATTCTTTTTGTGAAAAATGTGATATTTTAGTATTGAAGATGGACGAAATTTGTGTTGCTAAAAGAAACCGAGTAGCTAGTATAAAGAATTGACACTATTTTGATATTGATATATTTAACACAGTTTTGCATATGCAAATACAAGAGTTTGGAGATCGATTTGGTGAGATAAGCATTGACTTTCTTATTAATATGTCAGCTTGAGTCCATGTGATTCATTTACAATGTTTGATGCATCAAAGATAATTATATTAACTACGTTTTATCAAGATGATATTACGGATGCGAATAGGTTTTCTCTTAGGCGGGAACTTGACCTCTACTATGAGACTGTGATTCATGATACAAACTTTATGAAGTTGAAAGGAATTTCCGAGATTGCTACGTTGATGGTGACACGAAAGAAGCATATTTCTTTTCCTTTGATTTATAAGTCAGTGAAGCTTTCTTTAGTCTTACCTATGGCAACTGCAACCGTAAAAAGATGTTTTTCGGCAATGAAATTGATAAAGACGAATCTCCGCAACAGAATGAGTGAAAATTATATGAATAATGCTTTAATTTGTAACATAGAAAAATAATTATTTGCGAAGGTTACTAATGAAGACGTGATAAAGCGCTTTCAAGGTTCAAAACGTCGAAGAGGTCAATAATAAGAGACATGGTACTTTATTTACTAGTTTGCCATTTTTTACAATTTATGTAACGTTGATTTTTTTTTTGTACTTATGAACTTTTTTTGTGCAACACCCATTGAAAATCCTGGGTCCGTCCCTGTTTGTATCGAACACATAAACCAAAAATCAATCAATATCCTCTCTCTCTCTCTCTCTCTCTCTCTCTCTATATATATATATATATATATATATATATGTGTGTGTGTGTGTGTGTGTGTGTGTGTGTGTGTGTGTGACAAATCTTTTTGAGTAAATTACATAAATGGTTCATGTGGTTTGGCCAAAACTTCATATACCATCCCTCAAAGTTCTAGTTGTATGGACGGTCCTTATCTTTACAAAACACTGGTGGTCCTCTTTTTTAACTGGTGTTAAATAGATTCTGTTATCATTTACACATTAGCTTTTTTGACTAACGATCGTTTGCATCATCTATCATTTATAATAACGGCCGTTTGCAATTTAAAGCTTTTCGCCGTTTTATAAGTTTTCGTCTGTTTTATACGTTTTCATCCGTTTTATACGTTTTCGCCCGTTTTCTTACGTTTTTCTTACGTTTTCATACATCTTTATCCGCCTTTAAATGTTTTCTTATGTTTTCATATGTTTTCATCCATTTTTATATGTTTTCGTTCGTTTTATACGTTTTCATCCGTTTTTATATGTTTTCGTCCATTTTTAACCTTTTCGTCCACTTTTATACGTTTTCTTACATCTTCATATTTTGTCCATTTTATACGTTTTGTTTTGTTTTTATACGTTTTTCTTGCTTTTTCATACCTTTTTATACATTTTTTTTATGTTTTCGTCTGTTTCTATACGTTTTCGTCCGTTATCTTACGTTTTCATGCATTTTGTTTATTTTTATACATTTTTGTCCATTTTTACACGTTTTTCTTATGTTTTTTTACGTTTTGTTATGTTTACGTCTGTTTCTATACGTTTTCGTCCGTTTTCTTAAGTTTTCTTACGTTTTCGTACTTGTTGTCTATTTTTATACGTTTTCATATGTTTTTACCCGTGTTTATGCGTTTTCTAACATTTTGATACATTTTTATCCGTTTTTATATGTTTTGCCTTTTTATACGTCCTTCAGTTTTATACGTTTGAAAGTGTATGAAAATGTAAGAAAACGAAAGAAAACATATAAAAACTTATAAAAATAGACAAAAACATATGAGGATGTAAGAAAACGTATGAAAACGTATAAAAACGAATAAAAATGTATGAAAACGTATAAAAACCAAATAAAAACGGACAAAAACGTATAAAAATAGATGAAAACGTATAAAAATTGATAAGAACGTATGAAAATGGATAAAAACCTATAAAAACAGAAGAAAACGTAAAAATACATAAGAAAACGTATAAAAGCGGACGAAAACGTATAAAAACGGACGAAAACATATAAAAATGAACGAAAATATTCGAAAACGTATGAAAACGTAAGTAAATGTATTAAAACGGACGAAAACATATGAAAACGTTATAAAAACGTATAAACAGACAAAAATGTATAAAAACGGACGAAAACATATAAAAACGGATGAAAACATATAATAACAGACGAAAACGTATAAAACAGACGAAAAACTTTAAATTAAAAACGGACGTTATTATATAGGATAGACGATGCAAACGGTCGTCAGCCAAAAGGGCTAGCGTGTAAATGATAACAAAATCTACATAACATATGTCAAAAAAGAACCACGAGTATTATTCTTTTGCATAAATAAGAACTGTTCATGATGTTAGACTATTAATATTAGGATTAGTGTTTGGCCCATTGTATATTAGGCCCGTTATGTATCCTATATAATCTTGATGTACCAAACATTATTATTCATTCAATATACAATATTACATAAACTTACATGGTATCAACCCTAATCGATCCACTCCGCAATTTTTTTCTTCGTTTAATTTACTGTTTCTCGACCGTTTGTGTTGTCGAGGTGTGTTTTTGATTGTTTGTCGATCAAGTGTGTTGTCGACTTTGATTGTTTCTCCAACAGTGTATTGGTTCGATTCCCTAAACCCTTACTTTTTCTTTGGTCGATTACCTTCACCGTACAAACGATTAAATAATCTTTTTAACTCTACACCTAAGATTACTTTATTACTTAACTGTTCAACATATCAAATTTTCCAGCGATTTCCTTTAGGCTGGTTCCAATCGTGACCGGAGATGACTCACCAGCGCCACGTCAGCTTTCTCTCTCCAATGACCTGATGACGACCAAGTTGCCACAGTCGGTGACCAAGTAAAAAAAGAAAAGAAAATGGGTGTGTGTGGACGTATGGTCCGGACTGGGCCAGGAATGGGTCAGGCCCGGCAGATGCGGCCCACTCTACACCTAAACCCGAATCCATCCCCTATATATACATGACAGGTTATCTCTAACCCTAACAACTTATGTGATGCTACATCGCATACTAACTTGACCGTCGGAGGTGGACCCCGGGGCTACGGCCTCGGGTCCACTCCTAACGGGTTCTCTTTGTTGACAGGTCTACTAGGGCTCGAGAAGACGACTAACGGCCAAAGAGAGTCGTTGAATCTAGTCCGCGCCAGATTATGCATTAACAAGTTGGCGCCATCCGTCCGTGGGACCACGAATAAACAATGTTTCGTGTTCTCATGTTACCGAAAAGCAGAAATCAATTTCTAAAGCTCGTACAACTTGCTTTCCCATCAAGTCGGTAACATTTAATATCAAGTTATTATTTATTTAAAAGCATCCGTGTTCTCACGTCATGTAAGCATTCCTCCCTGTCATGTCATACGACAGAAGACGTGCCCTATATTTTAAAGTGATATAATTATTTGAAGTTATTATTTGAAGTTATTATAAACAAATAATTGTTACTAAACTCAAATAAATTGTTTGCACGTGATTATTTGATATATATCCGTGAGAACACGAAAAGACGGATCAATAATTAATTTGATTTTTTACCAGCGTTAGGCCGTGCGTTAATTCGGGCACGATCGGACCTATTTTATATTTTAGTCCGCACGATCGGACCTAAGAAAATATCCGCACGATCGGAGCTATTTTATTTTTTAGCCGCGAATTAATTCGCGCAGATACTGTTTTTACGGTTGGTACGCCTGTTCGCGCTCGAACAACGCAGTCGCGATAAATCTACCCGCGTTAGGCCGTGCGTTCAGACATCTTCGCAGAGAAGGCGTACGCGCGAACACCACGATGCTAGTGAATCGCCATGGTGCGCACTGGACAAAGGCCGTGGTATGTACATCTGTGATCATCCACAAACGTTCGAGTTTATGCGGTTACGATAAATCCATCTGCGTCTATTAGTCGCGGTCACGGTACATCCATCCGAGTTTTTATTTTATACATTTAAAAAAAAAACAAAAAAATAATTAATTATTTCGTCGGTACGCATCCCACGACGGGTGCGCACAGCCAATTTTCTTATATGTTATGTGCTATATATTATTTATGCTATGCGCAATATATTATTCATGCTATGTGTTGTTTATTGTTTCACTTCATTAGGTTTTATATGCTGCGATTCGCGGCATATACTTTTAATCTTTGCATTCAGTTTTTTTTTCCGCAGATTAAATAAGTTTAATGCTCCTACACGCGTAGCACCATCAAACTTGGGGGGCTACCAGGGTATATATACCACTGTTTCCGTATGCGCATACGTCTCCTTTGTCGCGCACAGCGCGCACTTATGCTACAGAAGCACGTCTTCTGTCGCACCTCTTTGTCGCGCACAGCGCGCACTTATGCTACAGAAGCACATCTTCTGTCGCACCTCTTTGTCGCGCACAGCGAGCACTTCTGTTACAGAAGCACGTCTTCTGTCGCACCATGTTGCGTCGCTACTGGTACAAAAGGTACGCCCTTATCCAGGATGCAGCATACGGGATCCACTTTCACCTACGCGGCCATGAACAGAACTTCAGTTTAGCATAACATAGCCATGCGCTATCTCATACTAAACTTGGGGGGCTTGTGGACGTATGGTCCGGACTGGGCCAGGAATGGGTCAGGCCCGGCAGATGCGGCCCATTCTACACCTAAACCCTAATCCATCCCCTATATATACATGACAGGTTATCTCTAACCCTAACAACTTATGTGATGCTACATCGCATACTAACTTGACCGTCGGAGGTGGACCCCGGGGCTACGGCCTCGGGTCCACTCCTAACGGGTTCTCTTTGTTGACAGGTCTACTAGGGCTCGAGAAGACGACTAACGGCCAAGGAGAGTCGTTGAATCTAGTCCGCGCCAGATTATGCATCAACAGTGTGTAAAGTCGGTCGAAAAAGTGACCGACTTTGGACTCGACCGATACTCGAACGAATAGCCACAACCACCACAACCGATTTAAACATCGGTCATAGGTGGTGCCCAACCGATTTACACCCTTCGATTGGGACCAGCCTTACACCTAAGATTCTCGAACAGTTACCTCTACACCTAAGATTCTTGAACAGTTAAATCTTGTTCAACATATCAATTTCCAACGATTTCCTTTATCTACTTTAATACTTTATCCACGAACAGTTTTATCGTCGACTAATTTTTGTTAGCAAAGTGTGTTCGATTCAATAAACCCTCACAAGCACAATTTACTACACTCTAAACGTTTTGTTTTCCACAATGACTACGGATACAAACCCTCCCCCACATGTCCTCACGTTATCGGATAAACTTATGGCGATTAGTCACTTGACTACTTTTGTTCCTATTAAGCTTGATGTTGATGAGATGAATTACTCATCATGGGTATATTATTTTTCTCACCTTTGTCATGGATATGGCATCTTGGATCATCTTGTTGATCCAAAAGCGTCCTCATCTACTACACCTCCTCCACCCCCGACTAAGGATGCAGAATGGCTCAAGGTTGACTTCATCATTAGGTCTTGGATCTTCTCTAAACTTGCCTCGAATCTTCAAAAACAATTGGTTGCTCTTAATCCCAAATCTGCCAAAGAGGCGTGGGTGTGTCTTGAGGAGATTTTTCAAGATAATAAACGCCCTCGAGCTATGGCTTTGAAGGCGGAGTTACGTAATCTAAAGCTTGGGGACTTAACAATTGATGCATACTTTCAGAAAATTGAATCAATTGCCTTGGTTTTGAATGGTCTTGGTTCTCCTCTTAGGAACGATGATATTGTTACGTTTTCTTTTGAAGGCTTACCTAACACGTATGATGTGATTTCAACCGTTATTGCTAGTCGGGAACCCTTTTCCGATCTCAAGACGGTTCGTTCTTTGTTGACCACGCAAGAGATGCGCATGAAGTCTAAAGTTCAAGACTCACTTGTGGATGCTACATCCGCTTCTCCTATGGTCTTGTTGGCAAATAATACTCATAGGCGCCCGTCTAATCCGTTGGAAAAAGTTAACAAACCTTGTTTTTGCTAAAGGTCATTGTCGTTTTGGTGAGGCGTGTCGGTATCTTCACAATGGCGTTCATGGTAAATCTACACTACTTCCTCGTGGTTCCGGTTCTGTGGATATGGATAATTTGCAACAATTATTGGCTAAATTAGGATTTGCTCCCTGATACGCGTACAACGAGCGTTCGGGGTCAAAGGAAACTTCATTTTCTTCGAGCAAGTTTTTCAACCACTTAGGCAGTGAACCTAATCGTTGTAGTGTAGTATTAGGGTAAGCCTCGGGATTGATATCGTTCTCTAGAGGAATAGGAATGCTAGTGAGAAATTACTACGCTAAGGTTGGGGTTGAGGAAGATTATTTTTTTATCTTTTTTATATTTTTTAGAAAATTGAAAGGTATGATCTCGGGGTATTGGATTTGGGAGGTGGTACTTCTACCAATTACTCTACTATTATATATTATAATTAACTAAGCTAAGGGGTAGTCTATATCTAATTTATGTGTGCTCGTATGATGATTAAAAATGTGTCTACCTAGATACTATTACTCCCTAGTTATCTTTTGGTTGAATTGTTACGTCCTTATTCTTAACGCGTTGTGTCTTCTAAGGTCGTAGGGTATGCTTTTTTCCCTAACTCTTTGAGGATACCTTAAGGATATTACCTACAAAATCTCTAGGATTCATAAACTAACTCTAATGTTATCTTTGGATTTTAGCCTACAATAACTCTAGGCGATTATAAACTAATGTTCATAAAGATTACTCAAGCATTAAAAACACAACGATGGCCTATTGCAATCCTAAGCCAATTACAATTAAGATAAGAGATAACCAATCAATATTCAATAATTAGGTTTCATAGATCTAAGCAAACACACAAGTAAATTAGCCGAACATGGTAAACATGCAAGCATACACACATACAATCGAAGACATAATGAAATCAATGAAGTAGATTACTTATATTGATGTAAAATAGGGTATGAGAACCCTAAGATACTGCCCAAGACAAACCAAAATTGTTTTAGGGTTTTACTCCACAATTCTACCTCTTTAAAAGTCTGAAAATTTGAATTTTATATATAGAGTTACAACTGCGACGGCGTCACTCTTTAATTGTGACGCCGTCGGATCGCCGCCATTAGGGTTTCGTTTTGACCAAGTCAGCTTTGTGACGGCGTCACGTTGTGGTTGTGACGGCGTCACGTTGTGGTTGTGACGCCGTCGGCTTTATCTTCTGACGCCGTCGGAATCTGGATCTAGGCCGTCTGAGTTGTGACGCCCTACTCTTTAAAGCCTGACGCCGTCAGGTACAAAATAGAAATTTCACTCCTGAGCCGTCGCAATTAGAGGGACGACGTCGCTCTTTATCTGTGACACCGTCGGGTGCACTTCCAGCAGCTTGAGTGTCTTGATCTTGACTTTAGCCATTTTCTTCACATATTCACGCCTTTTCGTCCAAATAAGCATCATTCCAGCATTTTGCCTTCAAGAGACCTAAAAAGTGAAAATGAACGAAATTAAGCAGTAACGGATATAAAAGTGATCGATTAAGGGATTAAATGACCCCTCAAAAGTGTACCTTTTAAATCCTTATCACTCCCTTACAAAATAAACCGACTACTGTTTCAACACCTGTTGCTTACCATGCTACTGCTTCGGCCAAATTTCCACCAGGTCCAATTGTTTCACAGCCGACCCAATTCTATCCAACTTCACGAGTGGCCCAATATCTCCCTAGCTATATCACGACCCAGACTCCACAACAGACATACCAATCTTTTCAATGGGGGTCCAATCCTTATGGCCTGTCACCACAAGGGGTTCACATGATCGATCCATCACTAGGGGTCCAGTTCACTGCCGGGGGTCCACCGGCGCATGTTCACAGTGGCGGTTCACCGCAAGGGAGTTCAACAGCAGGTACGTTGCTGGCAGGTTCACCACATCCGCAGGGGCTCCAATTTTGCGCAGGTCCACCAAACACCGGTTCACCACAGCAGCAGGGGGTTCCGCAAGGGACTTCGACCGGTCTAGCTTTTGGTTCATTTTTTAACCCGGGTAAACTACTTGGGCCGGGTTCACAGGGTTCGGGTCAAGCAACTCTCTTGCCACATGGTTTTGCTACTAACACTCTTCAGGATCCGTCTGCTGGAAATTGGAATATGGACACAGGTACGAGCTCTCATCTTAATGATTATGTGCATTGTCTTAGTGATATTCTTAATGAGGGCGCGCATTTATCCGTCTGTCGCGGTTAGTGATGAGCGATTTACTCCTGTTACTAACTCCGGTCATAGTATCTTGTCTACACCTTTTCTTCCTATTCGTTTAAATAATGTTTTAAGTACCCCTCATATCGTCAAAAATCTTATTTATGTGCTTCAATTTGTCCGTGATAATTATTGCACTATTGAATTTGATCATTTTGGTTTTTCTGTGAAGGACTTCATAACTCGACGGGTATTCCTCCGTTGTGATAACACGAGTGATCTTTACCCTGTTACGAAGCCTTCTCCAATTCCTCAAGCATATCTTACCAGTCAGTATAGTGGCATCAACGACTTGGACATCCAGGAAGTGAAGTGTTGAGGCGTCTTGTGTCTAGTGATTCTATTTCTTGTAATAAAGAGAAGCTTCCCGTTCTTGGCCATGCTTGTCAGCTTGGTAAACACGTGAAGCTTCCGTTTGTAAGTTCGTCTAGTACTGTTAGTTCTTGTTTTGACATTGTTCACTCGGATTTGTGGACTTCCCCAATTCCGAGTGTTTCTGGTTTTAAGTATTATGTTTTGTTTCTTGATCATTATTCTCAGTATGTTTGGGTTTATCCATTAATGAATAAATTTGATGTTTTGTCTAAATTTATGTTGTTTTGTAGTTATGTTCGTACTCAGTTTAAGTGTGAAATTAAGTCGTTTCAGTGTGATCATGGTGGTGAGTTTGATAATACTGCCTTTCATAAATTATTTTCAACCCATGACATCCAATTTAGATTTTCTTGCCCCCGCACCTCTCAACAAAATGGAAAATCTGAACGCATGATTCGTACCATCAATAACCTTATTCGTACTTTATTGTTTCAAGCACATTTACCACCCAACTATTGGACTGAAGCTCTTAATATGGCTGTTTATTTATTGAATATCCTACCTTCCCGTGCCATTAACAATGACATACCCTTTACCCGCCTTTTTGGTGCTACACCTGATTATAGTTTCCTTTGTGTTTTTTGATGCCTTTGTTACCCACATATTGATACCAACCATAAATTAGGACCTCGCACTACACCTGCCATATTTTTGGGACATGCTGCCAATTATTTTGGCTATCGTTGTCTTGATCTAAATACCAACAAAATTATTATCTCCCGTCATGTTACCTTTGATGAAACGGTTTTCCCGTTTTAAACTCATCCGTCCAAACCCACCCCCTCCTATGATTTTTTGGAAGATTATTCCAATCTCATTTCCACCATTACCAACACCACCCCAATTGGTCCTACTTTAAACCCGATTCCTATACCACCAATTGACATACCTACACCTCACGATCCGGTAAATATACCTACCTCCCCTACCCCTCCTACACCAACGCCAGTGCTAACTGTCCCTCACACACATGTCCTTGACCCACCAGTTGTATCTATTCATCCCATGGTCACACGTTCTCATGTCGGGACTACTCGTCATAATCCTAAGTATGCTGGTCATGTGTCTACTGTTTCTCCTTCACCTAGGTCGTATAAGGATGCTCTTGATGATCCAAATTGGCGAAATGATATGTTTGATGAATATAATGCGCTTATTAAGAATAAAACTTGGACTTGTGTACCTCGTCCTGCGGGTGTCAATGTTGTTAGGTGTATGTGGTTATTTCACCATAAGTATTTGGTTGATGGCACTCGTAGTCGGTACAAGGCACGTCTTGTTGCCAATTGTAGCACACATGTGGAGGGCGTAGATGTTGATGAGACTTTTAGTCCGGTTGTTAAGCCGGGCACCATTCGGACTGTTCTTAGTTTAGCTATTTCTCGACATTGGCCTGTTCATCAGCTTGATGTCAAGAATGCATTTTTGCATGGTGATTTGGCTAAAACTATTTATATGCATCAGCCACCTGGTTTTCGGGATTTTGATCATCCGGATTATGTTTGTTTATTACAGCGTTCTCTTTATGGTCTTAAGTAGGCGCCTCGGGCATGGTTTCAGCGGTTTGCTGCTTTTATTCTTACTGTTGGGTTTACTTCGAGTCGGGGTGATTCTTCTTTATTTATTTACCGACAGGGTGATGATACTGCTTTTCTGCTGCTCTATGTGGATGATATTGTGTTTACTGCTTCCTCTGATAGTTTATTACAACGGATTATTTCTTCTTTACATAAGGAGTTCTCTATGACAGATTTGGGTGCTCTTAATTATTTTTTGGGTGTGTCAGTTACACGTGACTCTTCTGGGATGTTTTTGTCACAGCGTAAGTATGCTATGGAGATTCTGGAGCGTGCACATATGGTTGGTTGTAACCCTTCTAGGACTCTGGTTGATGCTGAGTCTAAGTTGGGAGATGATGGTGATCCGGTTTCTGATCCTACGTTATATCGGAGTCTTGCAGGTTCTCTTCAATATCTCACGTTCACTAGACCCGATATTACTTATGTTGTGCAGCAGGTTTGTTTATATATGCGTGATCCTCGAGAGCCTCATTTCACTGCTCTCAAACGGATATTACGGTATGTTCAGGGGACTTTGGCTTATGGTTTACAGTTATTTTCTTCTACTATTGAGTCCTTGGTTGCTTATTCGGATGCTGATTGGGCTGGTTGCCCTACCACTCGCCGGTCTACATCAGGTTATTATGTTTTTCTTGGTAATAGCTTACTTTTATGGTCCTCTAAATGTCAGCCGACGATTTCTCGTTCCAGTGCTGAGGTTGAGTATCGGGGTGTTGCTAATGCTGTTTCTGAGACATGTTGGCTTCGGAATTTACTGCGTGAGCTTCATACACCATTGTCATCTGCTACTACTGTTTGTTGTGATAATGTGAGTGCAGTGTACTTGTCTTCTAACCCTGTTCAGCATCAGCGCACCAAGCATATTGAGATTGATATTCATTTTGTTCGTGATTTGGTTGCTACTGGTCAAGTTCGAGTTCTGCATGTTCCTTTTCGGTTTTAGTATGCTGATATTTTTACCAAAGGGTTACCATCTGCCTTGTTTACTGAGTTTCGTGACAGCTTGAGTTTTCGGTCTCCTCCCGCTCAACCTGCGGGGGAGTGTTAGACTATTAATATTAGGATTAGTATTTATTAGGCCTGTTATGTATCCTATATAATCTTGATGTACCAAACATTATTATTCATTCAATATACAATATTACATAAACTTACACATGCATCTTTAAAATTTAGGTGACGTTAAATGAAATTTTTGCCAAATCACAAGAACCATTTATGTAATTTACTCTATCTTTTTTAACACAAAAGAATCCAGGGTACGTTTGGTAGAGAGAAATTCAGAGAAAAGAAATGAAGTAGAGAATATAATCTCAGAGAATAGAAATCAGTAGAGAATTTTGTTCAATTCTAATGTTTGGTAACAACAGAGACTTGACCCGAGAAATGAAAATTTTTTTATTTAAATAATATTTTGTCTAAATAAAAATTCTTAAAAAATATTTTAAAAAAAATATATCTTTTTTTTTTAAATTTATTTTTTAAAAATTTATGTACTTTCTTTAAAAAAAATTATTAAAAAAAACTTATTTTTTAAAAATCTATTTACTTAAAAAAAAAACTTGTTTTTTTTAAAAAAAATATTTTTTAAAAATGTATTTTTTTTTTCTAAAAAAAAACTTATTTTTTTTAAAAAAATATTTTAAAAATTTTTTTTTTCTTTTAATTTTTTTAAATGTAAAAAAAAAAAAAAAAAAAAAAAAAAAAAAAAAAAAAAACATTTTTTTCAAAAAAATTAATCCATTTCTCCAATTTCTCCACAAAAGGGATGGAAAACAAAGAGTTACAAATTACAAAGAGGTGATTTCTCCGAGAATTCCAAATTCTCCGCCCATTTGATTTCTCTACGTACCAAACAAGAGAAATGAAATGATTTCATTTTCTCTAGTCTCATTTCTCTGTACCAAACACACCCCAATGTCTTTCAAGACCAGTTTACGAGATTTTATTTCTTTCAAAACATATATAGATGCTACATGAAAAGTTCATTATTGTTGCCAAAATAAACTTTAGCTTTTAAATGAAGTCATCGTAATGAATGTTGCATGTGTTATTCAACCTTCCATTACTCATATCATCGCATTTAGTGGACGATAGTTGTAAATAGGCATTTCTACAACGAAACATTTATATATGCCAGGTTGTGTTTGTTTTTTTTTACTAAAATAACTTAATAGCTCTTAACACTTACGCGTATTTGGTATGTCATAATCAAAGCCGTAATTATAAAGATTATTAGAATGTAATGAATAAATATTGTTTTTTTATATTTATAGAATGTATTGATTCATTACAGGTAATGACCCATTACACCAAAACCATTCCTTAGAGTCATCTACTTTTTTTTTCGTTACATCTTGCAATTAAATTAAAATTACATAATACTTTATCATTAATTAACTACATTAAATAAATTTTCTATCATTAATGGGTATTTTAGTCTTTTTATTATCGATTATATTACGTTTTATCATACAAACCAAACATGATTAATAACTACAATGAATAATTACATTACACTCTTCATTCCATTACATCGTTCATTCCATTCAGTTGACATTTCATTCCGTCTTACCAAACAAACCTTTAAAATCCGAAACAATTAGAAGTTACCAGTTTTTGACGATTAAAGGTGTTTGTATTCCTCTTTAATTTAGAAGTGTTGAAAGGTTAAATCTCTTGCCTATCAAGACTTGAAAAAAAAAAAGGATCTCACTGCCTCTTAATGATTCATAAGCTAGTTTTGGTATTCTAGTCATTGAAATGTTTAAATAAACACAACAATATTTGATTCAGATTCAAAGTTTTCTTACGTAATTTCAAATTCAAACATGCGAATCAAGTTAAGAGACTCTCGATAAATATCTCATTTTTTTTACAAGTAAATATTTCATCACAATTATTTCATTTCAAAGATAAAACTTTAATAAAAGGATTACATTATATACGTTCAATAATGACTCATTTATTTCATTTTAAAAAGTTTAACCTAAGTGGACACGGGTTTCCATTTTAAATACGGCTAAGAGATTGTACGCGATTGTACTTATAACAATGAGTCATGTAATTCTTATTTATTTATATAAGGATATCTAGAAAAACATTTTTTAAAAAACTTGAAGGAGTATACTTTAACTTTATCAACGCTCATTATGTGCTATTAAACTTGCATCATGTCTCCAACATAATATCAGTAGTGAAATTTAAATAACAATCTAAATAAAATTAAATCTTGAGTTACCTAACAGAAATTTTTACAAATATTTTACCAAATTCTAATAGATATTAATGCATAATGAAAAACTCGTGGATAAGTATTAGTTGTACTTATATCATAATTTTCATGGGCAAATTCTTGTATGTGTATATACTGAACTAAAATATTAAAATAAATTTGATTTATGTGTAAACTTCGTGTGTGCATGGAAATTATAACTATATAATTATATGCATTTACCTTTAAAGA
This sequence comes from Chrysanthemum seticuspe, assembly GCA_019973895.1. NCBI lineage: Eukaryota > Viridiplantae > Streptophyta > Magnoliopsida > Asterales > Asteraceae > Chrysanthemum > Chrysanthemum seticuspe. Next base: position 287,447,149 of record BPTQ01000001.1, read on the forward strand.
CACAATATTCAGTATTAATACAGAATATATTTTTTTTGTCAAAATCCCGTACGTACACGGGTATTATAACTAGTATTTAAATCCATAGAATTAATTAATTCATACTAAGCACTCTCAAAATTTATTTTATATTTTTATCAAAGAAAATATATACTTAACATTAAAAACGGAAAGAAATATATATGACGACGGAGGTTCACCTGTGTCGACTATGAGCTATCCAAAAAAGTAGTCGTTTTACGATTAGTCGGTTTAAAATGTCAAATTGAAAACCCACGTAAATCATATAAAATATACGTTTTTTATTTTTTTATTATTTTTTTTTTGAGACATTAAAATATGCAGGTAAGCACAAACTTTTACTGTATAAAAATATTTAAAAAATCCCAACTACCGATACACAAGTATATAAATATCATCCTAGAGTCCTTGTTGACTTTAACTCCTTCTCTTCTTCATCATCAATGGCATCCATCACACAACCCCTTATGATCATCATCACTTTAATCTCACTCAACCTCATAACAACCACCTTTGCAACAAACGACATCCATGACATCCTCCCAGAATACGGCCTCCCAATAGGCATCTTACCAGACGCAGTACAATCCTACACACTCTCACCAACAGATGGGTCATTCACTGTCACGCTAACCAAGCCATGCTACGTAAAATTTGATGATCAAACTGTGTACTATGACAAGACCATTAAAGGAAAGTTGACATATGGGTCTGTGTCAAATGTTGTTGGGATTCAAGCTAAGGAGCTTTTTGTTTGGTTAAGTGTTACTGGGATGGATCTTGATGCTGGAGGTGATATGGTTGAGTTTCATGTTGGAGTTTTGTCTAAGAAGCTGCCTGTTGATATGTTTCTTGATGTGCCTGAGTGTAGGAGTAAGGCTTGTGTACATGATGGCTTTTCGCGGTCGATTTGAGGTAGTTTTTATATGTAGATTGTGTTTTTTTTGTAGAGTTTGATTTGATTGATGAGAAATTTTGATGTTTTGGATGATGCATAGTTAGGTAGGGTAATAGTTAGGTGGTGTTTGTTTCGGCTTATATAGCCAACTTATGGCTTATTTGGTTTTGGGCTTATGTTTTATAAGCTCACTTTTTGTGGCTTATTTTGAAACTTTTCGGCTTATCTAAGTTTATTATGGCATAATAAGCTTATATATTATATAAGCTGAAAATGTTCAAAATAAGCCACAAAAAGTGAGATTATGAAACATAAGCTCAAAACCAAATAAGTCATGAGCCGAAACAAATGCCCCCTTAGTGGTATATAAATCGTGGGTTTAATTCTCAATATGTGATAATGGCGGTTCCTGAGTTATTAGAGTAATCCAGTTAGTGTTAAACTGTCAAAAAATTAAAAAATAACAAAAGACTTTACATTGTTGTTGGTGCTTAAAGGGTATGCACGTGCGTGCCCCTTTAGTATGTCGAGGCCTAGCGGTATGTGAGGAGACTAATAAGCAAGAGGTTGTGAGTTCAAGCCTCCCTTGTCTTGTCTACGATACATGTGAGATAGTAGGTGACTAGGTGGTATATAGGGTGCGGATAAATTGTCTTTCAAAAAAAGAAAAGAAAAGGGAATTGTTAATTTAGAAATTAGAATTACGAATCAGTGGTTTTTGGGATGACTTCTATCAAAAGGTTGTGCATCTTTGACATTACAAATCTCAGTTGAATTGTTGATGTTACTAGAAGATTGCAATTTTTGCACTCGTAATCGATAAAAACAAAGTAGCCTCAATTTGAATATCTACATTTGTACTTTGCAAATAAAATGGAATGCTTTTAGTTATGATTAGATTTTTAAGTTTGATTATTGAATAGATGTACATTGACTTAGTTATTTGATTGTCTAGTAAAAGCATAGACCAGATAATTAAGATGTGAATGCGATATTAGATTGTTGAATCAGAGTATTTTACTCTTGTTTCAATATAGTTGTTTACAATAAAAAGTTTGAACTACTATTGGAGTGTATTTGTCTTGTTTGTGAATCGTGAGCTATCGAGAGTGGACTTACGGGTAACTTTTCATCCAGTTTTAGCTGCATCATTGTTAGTCATATTTTGAACCGCTTGTTGCTTTGGGCTTTCTGTTCTATAGAATGGCATCAGAATAATGAGTCACATAAGTATCATGAGTTAAAAATAATACATATTTTTGGCTATATGGCGTTTGACACTTTTACATTTTGATTAAGACCTGTTTTTTATGCCTGGAATATTAACAAAAATATGTGTAACAATTCCTTTTTATTCATTTGAGCACATTACTAAATGAATAAATCACATGGTTTCAAACGAATGTACTTAAGAATCTGCACTACGCATTAGAAGAGCAATACTATAGCATATATGTATATACATACTTGCAGCACATCTTGTTTTCAAGGATTAAGAATGAACGAATTACAAACATGTAAACGGAACGAATCATACATATCCAATACTAATTGGCGTAAAGAGTTAGTAGGTGGATGAAAAAATCTCTATGTTCAAGGATTTGTAAGCTATTTTGAAGTTAGTCACATTTGCTGCTAGATGAGGATACAAGATTGAGGGGGTGTTTATAACTGCTTGTTATTACAGTTAATCTGATTATTCCGCCTTGATATATCTATACGCAATTTGACTGTTTGGGATTGTTTATCCAGTCTGCTTGTGTGATTATATGTGTGTGAGATAACAAGATTTGAATAGCCAGCTTGTAAATTGTTTATTCCAGGAGTTGCTAGCTTATATTATTCTTGATCTCGTGATTGTTAATTTGTTATTTGAACCCTTGATTAAAAATGGGTAAACATATGCGGTTTTCCCTGTTATTCATGTTACCCGGGGAGGGCGAGCCTTTTTTACTCAGATATATGCGGCCTCACTGGGTTAGTCCCAGGACTGTTTGAACAGTTGACATCTTGTGAGAAAAACAATGTCCTTACCACTAGGGCATTTAAAACCTTGATAGATTGTAAATATTTGTTAATAGCAGCAAGTTTTCATAAAAATATGGGTCTGCGTGCTCTTTAACTCAAAGCAATTGAGAATGCTTCAAAATCTTGAATTATGTAATGCTAAAGAGTATTGATTATTTTGCAGGTTGTATACCAAAGCTCATTATGTGATACATTATCCAGCTTTGAAGACAAGAAACCCGCTCCTAAATATTTTATAATGTAAATTTGGTGTCTTATATGTTTCCGTCTTTGATATATGCTTTGTATGTATTTAAGACGTTCCTTTTGAGCATTTATTCAATCCAAAGTCGTCCCTATCGGCCATGAGCCATATATACAATTTGACCGAATTCACATAATACTAACTGCAATATCATACCCAGATACCCTGCTTCTGTTGTCTATTAATAAAATAAAACTGCAACTGGCCTCGAGTCCTCTACTAGTTTATCATATTACAATGTTGTAGTCTTTATCTTTTGCCCCAGCCCCCACGGTAGGATCTTCTGATGTCACGGTAACAGGTAAATATTCACACCTTCAAAATGGTGTGAGAGTTGAAAAGAGTTACGCATCTCAAAAGGTCGACTGCATATGACAGGACTGCATTTATTTTGACAGTTAGCATGCTCTAAACTCTCTTCTAAACCTTAATTTTAGAGATTTATCACATGCAGGCCAACTGAAGCAAATCAATTGGAATCTTCCCTCTCAAGCAATGCCCGCCATGGTACAGTCCTTTTTTTTTAAACGGCAATTGTGTAAAGAATCTAGCATCAAGCGTTACAATGATTAGATACGGCGTTACGAGGGATAGAGAATACTACTTTATCCAATTACAAAAGTTTTTGCTACATCTACTAGAAATCCAATTTAACGAGTGAAGCTTTACATCATTTAGAATCACATCTTTGTTGCTTCGGTTGTTCTTGAAAGTTATCTCTCTCTATTCCGCCGAAGAATCTAATACTCCATTTGTTTGCAATAAATCGTGTGACTTTCCTCAGCAACTCTTTCTTCTTATGCACAAAACTGATCAACATGACATGATTTTGTGAGATCTATAAGAATAAGAAGCTATATCCTATGCATATTATGCTAGAAAAAAAGAAGAATCTAATGTTCATATATATCACATTTAATTATATCACATATACTTTACAGATTAAACTTTAACACAAACATTTTAACCAAGGTTTTCAAGATTGGGATCTTACTTAGGATTGTTTTTATTATTGCAAGATCGAAATCGTAAGACCGGATCAGGATCCTAAGATCCTAGTCATCCTACGATAATATCATTTTTAATGGTATTTGTAATATTATTCAAATCTACAAATTATTATATATCATAAACATAAAATTATATGAGTGTTTCATGGAAATGTTGCCCTAAATTATGAACATGAAATGTTTAAGAAGATTCACATATTGTTTTTTAAATGTGGTAACTTTAAGACCGGCTTAGTCGCTCAGGTGTGCGGATTTTTTTAGACCCACTTTGGTTGGTTTCTTGAAATGGACCAAGCGACTAACGAATTTAATACAAATGCGACATGTGACACTTAAAAAAGTCGCGCCTAATAATTTGTTGTAAGGCACAATTAGAGTACCTTTGGAGCTACTTATCACTAGCGACTTTTAAAAGTTTGAGCGAACTTCTATTTTATCTTTTTGTTCCAAAATAGTCAAACTTCTAATAATATTATTTTAATCTTTTTTCTCCTTCTTAAAGTTGAGCAACCTAGCGAATAATTTTAAGCGACCTAACAACATTTCACCTTTTTATACTTTACTTATCACCTTTTTCAGTACTTTCACAGAAAGTTTTATTCACTAAATTCTCTTTTTCTTACTTAAAATGAAAAATAAACAATTAGTTTAAAATATAAAAAAATAAAATAAAAATATAAATTATAATTTTAAAATTAAAAAAAATTACTGTTATTAAAATTTAAAACAAAACTACTCCTACCTTCACACACAAATCAATAACAAAACAACAAACACTTTCAAAAACAATTCCATATTTAGCCAAGATCAATAAGGCTGGACGCATTCGATACTTTGAAATCGGTTGGGCACCATTTTTTTCATCCTCGACCGATTTGAACATCGGTTGGCTCGATTGTGGTGCTCGGTTGCCACATCGGTCGAATGTCAAGAATTTGCAATATCGAGTGGAAATTCACTCGATGTTTAAAAGCTTCGTTTGGTCAAAACTGAACGTTTGGTCATTAAACTAAAAAAAAAAAATTAAACCAATTTTACCACTCTATAAATACCAACTTCACCTCAAACACACTTCTTAACACACAATTTCAAACACAATTCAACCTCAAAATACTTCTCAACACAAGATTTATCATGGCTTGCCGTCTCCCCCATTTCGCTGAAGATATGAAAATGTACGTTAACAAACAATGTGAAGAAGATGATGTTGCTCGAAAAAACGCTATTATAGATGTTATCCATCTGTTTGAGCAGGCAAGGGCAGAGAAGCAACTGATGAGAGAAAACTACAAGAGTTGCAATGACATTACGCCTGAACGAAAAGCTGTGATCGACAAGTTTTTGCAAGATCAAGCCCGCAAAGACGGCGAGATTGCTGACAAGTTGTGGCGGTGTGTTCAAAAGGTAACGGACAACGTCAGCACCAAAATCAATTGGAGCTACCGGGAGAACGAAAAAGATGGTGTAAGTGCATCAACTTCGACGGCTCATGATTTTTTGGCCGATTATCGGAGTCCCTCTGACTCTTCAGATTAGATTTACGATTTATGTGTTCCATATCATTTTTATTTTTAATATATTGTAATGTTTTTATTTTAATGAAAAACACAAATTGAAACTTGAACAATTAATTGAAAACATGAAATACATAATACGCTTAAACATAAAAAACTACAACGCATACTGATTGAAATAAAACTACTAAAACTTAAAAAAACGAATCATCTGAGACCCAACCCTCAGAACTTGAAGGAGAATTAAACTCCCCATTATAGTACCGACGCTCCATTATGTCCAAGTAGTTGTCTTGGAGGTACTGAGCTTCCCGTGCTTCTTGCTCACGGCGAGCAGCTTCTTCACGTGCCTGCTCTTCCATAATCTCCCTACCATTTTCTTCATCTTGTTCTAGTTGCAGGAGGGAAGCCTCACTTAACCCGCTGGGGTGGTTTTGAAGATCCACCTGTGGTGGTGAGTGAGTAAACTTGAAACTGTGGTAATCCGAAAAGTTTAAAAGTACATTTTCCGGTTGGAAAACCGGAAAGACAGATTCATGTGGTGGTGAGTAAACTTGAAACTGTGGTAGAGTTGGAAAGCTGGTTTCCGGCAACTGATTCGGAGTTGAAAAGCTGGTTTCCGGAAACTTTTCTGGACTTGGGAATTGCTGAGAAAAATCTTTGCGAGACATTTTTGTGTGTGAATTGTGTGAGTTGTGTGTGTGAATTTGACAAGGTTTTAAAATGTACCTTTTTGAGGGGTCGTTTAAGCCCTTATTTGATCACTTTTGTATCCGTTATTACTTAATATCGTTCCTTTTCACTTTTTAGGTCTCTTGAAGGCAAATTGCTGGAATGGCACTTATTTGGACGAAAAGGCGCGGATATACGAAGAAAATTTCCAAAGTCAAGAATCGAGACACTCAAGCTGCTAAAATACAAGGGGACGGCGTCAGGTGTTATCTGCGACGCCGTCGGAGCATTTTTGTGACGGCTCAGTAGCCAAATTGCTTATTTACAAGTGACGGTGTCAGGCTTTAAAAGAGTAGGTCGTCGCAACTCAGACGGCCTATATTTGATCCAGACGGCGTCAGAGGCTGAAGAGGACGGCGTCACAAGCATAAGGTGACTCCGTCGCAATACTAACGTGGCCAAGACGAAACCCTAATGACGGCGACCCGACGGCGTCACAAATCATAAGGTGACGCCGTCGCGAATGTAATCTTATATATAGAATCCGAATTTTTCAGTTTTAAATGTGTAGTCTTTTGGAGTAAAAACCTAAACCGAACCAAGGCTGTCTTGTACAGTATTTTAGGGTTCCAAACCTTATCTTACACCAAGATAAGTGCTTTACTTCATTAATTCAATTATGTCTTCAATTATTTGTGTGTATGCTTGCATGTTCTCCATGTCCGGCTAATTTACTTGTGTGTTTGCTTAGGGAATATGAAACTTAACTATTGAATATTGATTGGTTGTCTCTTATCTTAATTGTTAATGATCTAGTAATGCGATAGGTCATTCGTTGTGTAGTTAATGCTTGATTAATCTTTGTGAACCTTAGACTATAACACCTAGAGTAGTTGTAGGATAAACCATCCAAAGAGTACCTTAGAGTTAGAGTTTATAAATCCTAGAGATTTTGTAGACGAGACCCTTTGGTAGTTTCAAAGAGTTAGGGATAAACGCATACCCTACGACCTTAGACACACAACGCAATTAAGAATAAGGACGTGACAATTCAACCATCAATAGGAGATAATTAAGGAGTAATAAAACCTAAGTAGACACATCTTTAAAATATCATACGAGCACACAATAATTAGACATAGACTACCCTCACCTTAGTTAATTAGATAATTAGATAATAGCTTAATCGGTAGAAATACCAACCCCCCAAATCCAAACCCCGAGATTCGTACCTTTCCATTTCCTAAAAAAACATAAAAAGATAAAAAAAAAAAATAATCTTCCTCAACCCCAACCTTAGCGTAGTAACTCCTCACTAGCATTTCTATTCTCCTAGAGAACGATATCAATTCCCGTGGCTTACCCTAATACTACACTACAACGATTAGGTTCACTGCCTAGGGTGTTGAAAAACTTGCTCGACGAAAAGGAAGTTCCTTTGACCCCGAACGACGCGTGTAGCGTTATCAAGTTTTTGGCGCTGCTGCCGGGGAATAGAATAGCTAGTTAGTAGTCCACCTCGTTTAGGTTTCTTTGCTTGATTCCTATCAAGTAATTTTTTTCTCAATTTTAGCTTCCTCGTAGTCTATCCCCCTTCTTCGTGACCTTTGTTAGTACCCCCATCACTTTTCATCATGGAAGGTGATAACCAACCACCGAACCCGCCATTTCCCCCCACCAACCCCCTTAGACAACTTAGAACCCGCAGTTCCACCAAAACTCTTTTTGAACCGTTTGCAGAACCCGAAAGAGAGCTCAATAGGCGAAGAAAAGCTCTCCATGACTCGGGACCTCAAGGCACTACCATCAACTTTAACGAAGCCACGACTGATGAAGATTCCGTTCAGTCCCCCCAATCCCCTGAAACCATCAACATTGACAATTTAAGCCAACATAGCGAGGAAATTCCCGCTACTCCAGTCAATGGACCCATTAATCCACCTGAAGCAAAGTCCCTCGGGGAATATTCTTCTCCCTCTGCATCTGAATTTACCAATGCCATTGTCTATCCCTCGGAGCAAGTCAATGAGTTGTTGCATGCTTTTGATATTTGGCTCATTCAGAATGCATGTCAATTCCGTGGATCCAACAGCGAAAACCCCATTCATCACATCAAACAATTTTTAAAAATTGTTGATGCTATCTATGCTGACGGAGCATCCAAGGAGACATCTAGACTCCGGTTTTTCCCATTCTCTCTTCAAGGACAGGCCAAGGAGTGGCTCGATAAGCTGCCTCCAAAATCCATTTTCACGTGGGAACAACTCACAACCAAGTTCACCAAGAAGTTCTTTCCCCCTGGAAGACCTGCATTAATCAGGAGCAAAATTCTTCATTTCCATCAAACAGATGGAGAGTCTATCGTTAACTCTTGGACTCGCTACAAAGATCTCATTCAACAAGCCCCACACCATGGCATCAACCTTTGGTTGCTTGTTCAAATCTTTTACGACAATGTCTCTCGAAAGGATAAAAAAGGGATTGATTTCTCAACTAGCCGAAGAATTTCTAATCTCACTGCGAAAGAAGGGTGGGACCGCATTGAGGAATATGTTCAATACCAAGACAACCCTTGGAACGAGCCAGTAATTGCAATGAGTATCTTTGCTTCCTCGAGTAAAAACTTATCATCTCTCGATGATCGGATTAAGAAGGCGCGAGAAAAGCTTGTATACCTTACGAAATCGCCAGAACCCAAAAGGTTATTTAACCCATACCTTATATGCGACATTTGTGGAGGGCCACACGAGAGTGATGAGTGTGATGACACACGCCAGGAGAGCGTCTTCCTTTCCAGTCATGATATTTATGATGACCCTTCACTTCTTACATTCTATCAAAACGATGAATGTAATCCTTGGGGTAATCTGAAATGGAAGACTGAAGGACAGGAAGGATCTAAATACATAATCCGTGATGCCTTTGAAAAAGAACTCGGGCAATTTACCATAGAAGGGGCCACACTCTTAAAAGGTCTTGAAGGATTCATCCAAGAGCATCAAGCTGAATTAGAGAGTCAATTCGCCGAGTTCCACAAAAGAATCAGCGAATCTGGCCTAACCCGTCATGATCCTACTTGTGCCATTACTACTCGGTCAGGAATCACTACCAAAGATCCCCCACACCCTGACCAGAATCCCACCACCAGGGAGCCCGCATCAAGAAATGAAGCAATTCCTGAACCTCTTCACGATCCCCCTCCACAAACGCGAGCACCTGCCCAGAAACCAACTCTCGTACGGGTCCCTTATCCCTTACGTCTAAAGAATCAGAAGGCTGAAGAAGACAATGAGAGACTATTGTCTTACATAAAACGGGCTTCCGTCAACATACCACCTCTTGATGTATTCTATCATATCCCTAAACATGGCAAATACTTCAAGAGAATAATATCTAATCGAAAGAAACTCGAAGGGTTGATATCATTAGGAGAAGAGTGCTCAGCTGTCATCCAGAAAGGCATGCCCAAGAAGAAAGAAGATCCAGGCAGTTTTACCGTTCCCTGCTCTATAGGGGCACTTTCTATGAAAAACGCCTTGGCGGATCTTGGGGCAAGCATTAACCTAATGCCTCATTCCTTGTTCCTCAAACTCGGGTATTCAGGGCTGAAACCAACTAGAATGAGTATTCAGTTAGCTGATCGATCAATCAAATATCCCATTGGGGTTTGTGAAAATGTTCTTGTAAGGGTGGGAGAATTCAAGTTTCCAGTCGATTTCGTGATTTTGGAAATGGAGGAAGACAGCTCGTGCCATCATCGATGTTCATGATGGAAAACTCACTTTACGAGTAGGGTCCGAGAGCTTGACCTTCGACATCAAGAATTCTATGAGCCATTCCTCCTCTTACGATCAGCCTGTTTATTTTGTTGAGAAAGTTGATGAATTTGTTGATGACATAGATGGCTGCATTGACGAGTATCTATTAAACGAATTCATGAATGATGATAACAACACAATATACAACGACGAAGAAGTTGAGATGGTTGGAGATGTTTCCTTTTATCTACGTAAGGAAGAAATTGAACCCATTGAGCTTCAAAAGCCGGAAAACAAGCTAAAACCATCAATCAAGGAACTGTGACAACTCGTATTTTCAGGTCATATTTCAAAACATTATTCATGCTTCATCATTTATCGTTTATCGTAAACTAGGTTTACGAGCATCAAATTCACGTAACCGTAATGGTTTAGCTGTGAATTCATGATCATATCATCGAGGTCATTTCATATAGACTAAGTTTAGTCTACATTTCATTAACATTATTATCATCATATTAGTTCATGCATGGTTTCGCATATTACATTAAACGTTTAATTTTTATATTAAATAAACGTTATCGCGTAATTAATTATTTTGAACAATTGATCCATTACTTCCAAAAATTATCCCGATATATTTTTATATTCATATTAAGTTTGTAAAAAATAATATTATGAGTTTACCCAGTGTTTTAAATTTATTTTGTATATAAATTGTTATATTTATATAATTACGACGATTTTCTTAAATACGACACGATTATTATTATTTCACTCAAATTTTGCAAGAAATGTATTTTTATAATTTTTATGACCTAAATATATTTTATCTTGACCCGTGAAAATTTATTTTTATCTAACGCTACCTTAAATATTCAAATGAGTACACAATTTACCACAAGTCTTCAATTTACTTACAAGTAATTACACATTATACATTAAAAAAAAAAAAAAAAAAAAAAAAAAATCACCCCCTTGTCGACACAAGGGGGGATTAGTCATCACATTCTTACAAAATATCCTAAGTATATGTATATTATACTATCCTAAAACCAAAAACCATTTCACTTCACTTCATTTTGCACATACAAGATCATAATATCTTCTTCTCTTCCTCTCCAAAAACCGGCCAATACAAGGAACAAGAAGGAATCATCATAAAATTTCAAGACAAGTTATTTAACAATCTAGTATCACTTGTTGTATAGGTTTTGCAATAAAAACCTCAAGTGATTAGGAAAAACCATTTGTCCTTAAACCTCATCATATTTCTTGTAAGCATTCATATTCATGTTTTTATTTCATATTCATTATTATGGTCATATCATTTTATTTGAGAAACATGCAAGTTATGTGATGTTTATACCACTTTTTAATGTTTTTAAGTGTTAAATATATATAATCCATCCTATAAATTACTCCTTGTTATATATAATTTTTGGTGATGTCTAGGAAACCATGACACCCTAAGAAGGTGTATGGTAGGATTAGAATAGCTTCGGAGTTGTTTTGAATGGGTTAGAATAGGTTTGGCGCGAGAAAAACTCATTTCGACAAGTTTGCAAAAGGGTCTGTCCTTATTTTCAAAATCTGGAAAATCCGGCAGTGGATAAAAATTTTTGGCCTAGATATTTAGAAAATATACTTTAAAACGAAACCGTGGCCGCTTGAACGGATTAAAACGGAGTTATAACGAAGAAGTTATGAAATTTTCAATTTGGCGACGAAAAATATAATTTTCTGGAATTTCAGCAAACATTATTTATTTTGTACGAGTCAAAAATGAAACTTAGGCGTTGTAAATTATGTCGACTTGTTAAAAATATGTTAGTATACTTCGATACAAAGCTAAGGATCTTTAAAACATAGAAAACGGATTTGTAACGACTAAATTATACACGTTTACAAAAGTTGCCGTAACTATTATCATATAAGAAAAACTATAACACATTTCTAATAGACAAGTTGTGCGGCAAAAACTAGTTACCAAGTTAAAGGTTGTTTTTAACATTGATTTAGAACTTTTCATAAAGTGAAGTCTTCTAGTAAAAGTGAAATCGCCAAGTATACTTTCCAAAATGTCCGACCGTTTGTTTAGCGGAGTTGTAACGAATGATATATAGTCACTTAAACTTTGCCGAAAACCACCATTAAACTATATTTTTGCTACAAGTACCATACTTAACCTATATTTTTCTCCATGATCGAGACCTCTAGGATGAAAACTTAAACACTAAAACTTTGAGATAATGATACAAGTTTCCCAAAACCGTTGAGTTCGTTTCCTAACGCTCGACGTGCACCATTTTACGACTAGCTTTTCGAGGTTGTTTTAGTCACTTTCATGAATTCTTCAAATGACATTATTTTACGACGAAAAGTTATAATTTCATAATGAATCATTAAATGATTATCTTATGATATCATTTCAACGTAAATGCTTGAAAAGTAATTTATAAATTGACAAGACGTTATAAGATTATTTTTCGACGATAAGTATTATTTTCAAAAATTCACAAGTGGTATAAATATCATCCGAATTGCATGCATAACATTACATCATAACTTATTATATATCATATCATTCATAATAGGTCAAGTTTAGTGATTCACGCTACATTTCGGTGTACTCACTTTTGCCATCGCATCATTGTCCAAGTGAGTTTTCATAGCCCCATTTTCAATTGTTTTGAACTATTTTGGGGAAGATACATGCTTAACTATTTTTCATAAGTACATTAAATTTTTATGGATAACTTCTATCATGATCACCATCGTTTCAAATTCGAATGTTGTATTATATCAATTGTTCCTGATTAGGTGTTATAGTTCTACGTCGTATAAAGTACTATGTCAGTTGACTACTGATACATTGAGTCAGGTGTTATTGATTATGTGCTATAGTTCTACGTCGTATAATGTTCTAAATCAGTTGACTACTGATATATTAAGTCATGTGCTATTGATCAAGTGTTATTATTCTACGTCGAGTTAGGTACTATTGTGAATTCATTTGACATCATGTGCTTGAACATAAACTATACATATTTTGGCAGTGGGTTGTGAACACACAGGTTGCAAGTTTTGTATGGGCAGAACTTGGAACTGAGTGGATTTACAATGCCTTTGCTGCATAAACGATTTTGAAAGGCTTTACATTTCAACGCAAACTCTATGAACTCAGTCAACCTTTGTGTTGACACTTTTTAGCATGTTTTATCTCAAGTATCTAAGGCATTCACTTCATGGCATGCATGTGGACATATCATAGAGTTGCGGTGACGACGCGTCTCACATGGGATTTATATACTTTAAAAATATCATTTGACTTGTACCAAACTTATTTTCCGCACATAGTAACTTTCATTTGGGACCTATCTTTGTAACTCTGATTGTTTTAATAAATCAAACGATGTGTTTTCCAAACGACACTTTAGGTCGTTCAATATAACTGTGATTGTGATGCTATGACAGTCAATCCCCAGGAATTCCATTCCGCTGCAAAACAAGTAATTTGGGGGTGTGACAGGAACCACCTACCTTAGAACTGAAAGACCTCCCGGGTCACCTGGAATATGCCTTCCTTCAAGGAGAGAACCAAATTCCTGTCATCATAAGCTCTTCACTGACCACTAGTCAGAAAGAGAAGCTCTTGGAAGTTTTAAAAGAATACAAAGGGGTGATCGCATGGAGTGTTGCTGACATTAAGGGTATTGATTCTACATTCTGTACTCATAAAATCCTCATGGAAGAAGATTACAAACCAACCGTTCAACCGCAAAGGAGGGTTAACCCTAATACCAAGGAGGTAGTAAAGAAGGAGGTCGTCAAGCTCCTTGACGCAGGTCTCATCTACCCCATATCAGATAGCCCATGGGTCAGCCCAGTCCAAGTGGTTCCAAAAAAGGGAGGAATGACGGTTGTTAAGAATGAAAAGGGTGATATAGTACCACAGAGAACGGTTACGGGTTGGCGTATTTGTATTGACTACAGAAAGTTAAATGATGCCACCCGGAAGGATCATTTTCCTCTGCCATTCATTGACCAAATGCTCGAAAGGTTAGCCGGGCATGAGTACTACTGTTTTCTTGATGGCTTCTCAGGATACTTCCAAATCCCCATTTCCCCCGAAGATCAAGAAAAGACTACGTTTACATACCCATACGGGACTTTTGCTTATAAGCGAATGCCTTTTGGGTTATGTAACGCCCCCGCCACCTTTCAGCGATGTATGATGGCCATATTCCATGAACTAATTGAAGACAACATGGAAGTCTTCATGGATGATTTCTCGGTCTTTGGAAATTCCTTCGACCTTTGTCTATCCAACCTTAAGAAGATGTTGAAACGGTGTGAAGAAACTAATTTGGTCCTGAATTAGGAAAAATGTCATTTCATGGTAAGAGAAGGAATTGTCTTGGGGCATAAAGTCTCCAGAAATGGAATCAAGGTCGATAGAGCAAAAATCGAAGCGATATCTAAACTACCCTATCCTACTACCGTTAAGGCCATTCGGAGCTTTCTAGGGCATGCAGGCTTTTATAGAAGATTTATTAAGGACTTCTCGAAAATTGCCCACCCGATGACGCAGCTCCTTGTCAAGGATGCCCCTTTTGATTTTTTGGAAGAATGCAAAGAAGCATTCAATCGTCTAAAGAAAGATCTCACTCATGCTCCAATAATGGTCACCCCTGATTGGTCTCAACCCTTCGAAATCATGTGCGATGCTAGCGATTATGCCGTGGGTGCCGTGCTTGGTCAAAGAAAAGAAAAGCATTTTCAACCAATTTATTATGCTAGTAAAACCATGAATGTAGCGCAAGAAAATTACACGACCACCGAGAAAGAGCTTATAGCTGCGGTTTTTGCCTTCGACAAGTTTAGGCAATATCTCGTCCTTTCTAAGACTGTCGTCTTCATTGATCACTCCGCCTTACGCTACTTGTTTTCCAAGCAAGATGCGAAACCCCGACTCATTAGGTGGATTCTATTGCTTCAAGAATTCGACATTGAAATTCGAGATAAAAAGGGGGCTGAAAATCTCGCTGCTGATCATCTGTCACGTTTGGAAAAACCTGATCTTGAGAAGTTGGATCTTACAGAGATTCGCGACTCTTTTCCCAAGGAGTGCCTAATGGCCATTAAGGAAATTGAGCCATGGTATGCGGATTACGCTAACTATCTGTCCAGTAGGGTTTTGCCAAATTACATGACCAATCAAGATAAGAGAAAATTTTTCACCAGGCTCAAACATTACTTTTGGGATGAACCCTTCCTATTTCGCGTGTGCCCCGATCAAATCATTCGGCGTTGCGTGGCCGAAAGAGAGATTGATCGAGTTCTGAAAGAATGCCATGCGGGACCATCTGGGGGACACCACGATGTAAATGTCACGGCACGGAAGGTTTTCGATGCCGGGTTCTACTGGCCTACTATTTTTCGGGACGTTAAAAGATTGGTTCAGAAGTGTGATGCATGCCAACGGTCGGGAAACATTTCGTGAAGGGATGAATCACCTCAGAATTACATCCAGGTCTGCGAAATATTCGATGTTTGGGGTATTGATTTCATGGGACCTTTCCTATCATCCGGAGGAAATGAGTACATTCTCGTAGCTATCGACTATGTATCCAAATGGGTGGAGGCTCAAGCCCTTAGAACTAACGATGCGAGAGTAGTCATTCATTTTCTTAAAAAGCTCTTCGCACGATTCGGGATTCCCAAGGCATTGATCAGTGATAGAGGAACCCACTTTTGCAATGCTCAAATGGAGAAGGTAATGAAGAAGTATGGCGTTCCACATAGATTTTCTACTGCATATCATCCTCAAACAAATGGACAAGTGGAAAATACAAATAGGGCATTAAAGCTGATACTTGAAAAAACGGTCCTCCAGAATAGGAAAGATTGGGCATTCAAACTGGATGAGGCACTCTGGGCATTCAGAACTGCTTACAAAACACCTATCGGAACAACCCCTTTTCGCTTAGTATACGGGAAGGCGTGCCACCTCCCTATTGAACTTGAGCAAAAAGCGTACTGGGCACTAAAGGCCTGTAATATGGATTATTCTGAAGCAGGGTCAAATAGGTTCTTACAGCTTCAAGAATTGGATGAACTAAGGCTGGAAGCTTATGAATCGTCGATCACATACAAAGAAAGGGCAAAAAAATGGCATGATCAACGAATAAAGAATCCTAAAGAGTTTTTGGAAGGAGATAAGGTGCTCCTGTATAATTCAAGACTGAGACTATTTCCGGGAAAACTCAAATCGAGATGGTATGGACCTTTTTCAGTAAAGAAGCAGATGAGCAATGGTGTTGTGGTGCTATTGGACCACGATGGAAGGGAATTTACCGTAAATGGACAACGTGTGAAACATTATCAATTAGATAATAATGAAATGGTGAACGACGAAGATATTGTTTTAGAAGAGGGTGACGGTAATGAAGTCACGTAGGAGCACGACTACGAGTCTAGCTACAAGACTAATAAATAAAGAAAAGCGCTTCGTGGGAGGCAACCCATGCTTAATTATTTGCTTGTTTGTGTCATATATCTTTTATTGATTGTCTATTCTCATGTTTAAATTTGTAAAAATGCTTTATTTTGTTTTTAACCTCGTCTTATTAACATATAAAGGTATTTTACATAAAGGATAAGTGTAGGGAGGATTACACACATTTTCAAAAGAAACGTAAACATGAGAATAACAATTAATTAAAAGATATGCATGTGTGTTTGTTCGAGTCAAATGCTTGTATCGAGTCATAATGGATGTTTTGCAGAAAATTTTTCCAGATTTTAAAGATGTAAATTTTCAAGAATTTTTTCCAGAAAATCGCAGACCAGTTTTTGTCAGGATAACCTGACGGCGTCAGGAATGAGTAAAAACAACAGATTATTTTTTCTCGTTTTCTGAGCTACTTATAAATTTTGGAATTTTCCAGGTCTTAATTTTCCAAAAAAATTCTGTAAACATCCATTTCACAAGCATTATATCCTAGTTTAGTAGAGTCTTATATATATTATTACCGCCGATTTTACGCGAAGGTTTCGTTTGTTTTCTTCAAGTGTGCAGGTTTTATTTATCAAGAAGAAGATACATAAGGTTGGAAGGAGCTTTTCACGCATATATTCTTCTTGGAAATGATTTAACCAATACTTCACACACGGATCTTACCGAGCTAATCAGGGGAGTATTAGTTTCTTTTATTTTTTCTTATTACCTTCTATTATCATAACTTTGATACTTTCGGGGAACATTGGGGACAATGTTCAGTTTAAGTGTAGGGAGGGAAAATAAAACGGGAACTTTGAAACTATGCTTATCCTTGATTATTTGCTTTGTCCAATTGTATTTGTGTAATGAACCATGAGAAAATGTCGGTTAGGGTAATTTTGGCACCAAATTTAAAAATTTTCATGACATATAGGAGTGGGCCATTAGTCTTAACAAAAGCGTCTCATGGATAGGAAGTTATATGACTAGCACAAAAACCCTTTACCACCTAAATTCCACCCAAAATGTGAGGATCACCCTTAGATTAGTAGGAATTAAAGCATTCATCTTTAATGCTTAGAGTGTGAACCGGTAGTATATTAGATTCTAGAACTTGTTTTGTGATGCATCCCGAGATCGCTAGTAAGATTACACTTGTGTAGTTAGGAATAACTAAATGATAAGAGGCATTAGGATAACCCTTGTTTGATACCCGTAATATAATTACTTCTTCCACATCGGTTGAGTAATTCCCCCACACCTTTGCGTTGTACTCATCTTTAGTAAACGATACCCCTAGTTAACCCCTCAGAGCCTATCCTTTTCGCGGTTCTCGTGATGTTTCGGTTTTTCCGGAATATCAATGAAGAGCATTGTTTACACCCCACCCTCAAATGTACACCAAAATCACCTTAGCCTACCTTGTATGCACTCACTTTTAGTGCATTATTGTTATCACCCTAAAAACCCTTAGTTCAATTATCTAGTTGCTTGCATGAGTTGCTAAGTCGAGTCATATCCTTTGTATACAGTTTTGGGACGATTGGGACTCATGGGAAAAGTTAAAGTTTATAAAATGATGGGAAGGGAACGTTAAATTTAAATTCCCTTTATTTGCTTAATAATGTACTCAAAGTGTTTTGATCTTTTCAATTCGGGTCAAATTAGTATTAGAGTAAAAAAAAAACTCAAGTGTAGGGATGTTCCTATAAATCCCTATCATTTTGATGTTACCGTAGAGGATGGTAGAGTAAAAGTGTATAAAAAAAATCGAAAAAAAAATAGAAAAAGAGAAAAAAAATAAAAAAATTAGAGTGTTGAAAAAAAAAAAAAAAAAAAAACATACGGGCTACCATCCCACATCTATTCTTTAAATTTATGTTTGTATGTTTCAGTTATCTAGAGTTTAGAGTGTCGAGTCTTGGCTTAGCAACGCCATTCTTCGTATGCTTGTAACATAAAGATTTTTGACTTGCCACCACTAAATAGCCTATCCCACCAAACCTTTTGTTTCCCTACCGTAAGCCTAACATTACAACCCCTTAAAAGACCTCTTTGATAGTCTTTCCTAGGTGCTTACGCCAAAGCGATGGAGGTTTGATCTAGTCTCAAGCTTATGATAATCTATGTACTAGGACCGGTTAATGAGTGTTTATCTTCCATTTCCAACTTGTTATATTTTATATACACCCGAGAGATGTGAGTACCGAAACACCCCATGTGAGGTGCTAGTATGTAATTTCCGTGCTTGTTATGACTTTTGCGGGGCTTATATGTGTTGTGGATTGTTCTAAACCAATGCTTCATGACCCCTAACTTATAAATTAATTGGCCAAAAGCACATTTGCTTGAGGACAAGCAAATACCAAGTGTAAGGATATTTGATAAGGTTTTAAAATGTACCTTTTTGAAGGGTCGTTGAAGTTCTTATTTGATCACTTTTGTATCCGTTATTACTTAATATCGTTCCTTTTCACTTTTTAGGTCTCTTGAAGGCAAATTGCTGGAATGGCACTTATTTGGACGACAAGGCGCGGATATACGAAGAAAATGGCCAAAGTCAAGAATCGAGACACTCAAGCGGCTGAAATACAAGGGGACGGCGTCAGGTGTTATCTGCGACGCCGTCGGAGCATTTTTGTGACGGCTCAATAGCCAAATTACTTATTTACAAGTGACGGTGTCAGGCTTTAAAAGAGTAGGTCGTCGCAACTCAGACGGCCTATATTTGATCCAGACGGCGTCAGAGGCTGAAGAGGACCGCGTCACAAGCATAAGGTGACGCCGTCGCAAGACTAACGTGACCAAGACGAAACCCTAATGACGGCGACCCGACGACGTCACAAATCATAAGGTGACGCCGTCGCGAATGTAATCTTATATATAGAATCCGAATTTTTCAGTTTTAAGTGTGCAGTCTTTTGGAGTAAAAACCTAAACCGAACCAAGGCTGTCTTGTACAGTATTTTAGGGTTCCAAACCCTATCTTACACCAAGATAAGTGCTTTACTTCATTAATTCAATTATGTCTTCAATTATTTGTATGTATGCTTGCATGTTCTCCATGTCCGGCTAATTTACTTGTGTGTTTGCTTAGGGAATATGAAACTTAACTATTGAATATTGATTGGTTGTCTCTTATCTTAATTGTTAATGATCTAGTAATGCGATAGGTCATTCGTTGTGTAGTTAATGCTTGATTAATCTTTGTGAACCTTAGACTATAACACCTAGAGTAGTTGTAGGCTAAACCATCTAAAGAGTACCTTAGAGTTAGAGTTTATAAATCCTAGAGATTTTGTAGACGAGACCCTTTGGTAGTTTCAAAGAGTTAGGGATAAACGCATACCCTACGACCTTAGACACACAACGCAATTAAGAATAAAGACGTGACAATTCAACCATCAATAGGAGATAATTAAGGAGTAATAAAACCTAAGTAGACACATCTTTAAAATATCATACGAGCACACAATAATTAGACATAGACTACCCTCACCTTAGTTAATTAGATAATTAGATAATAGCGTAATCGGTAGAAATACCAACCCCCCAAATCCAAACCCCGAGATTCGTACCTTTCCATTTCCTAAAAAAACATAAAAAGATAAAAAAATAATCTTCCTCAACCCCAACCTTAGCGTAGTAACTCCTCACTAGCATTTCTATTCTCCTAGAGAACGATATCAATTCCCGTGGCTTACCCTAATACTACACTACAACGATTAGGTTCACTGCCTAGGGTGTTGAAAAACTTGCTCGACGAAAAGGAAGTTCTTTTGACCCCGAACGACGCGTGTAGCGTTATCAGAATTGGTGGACTGGTAGGGTTGTATATAGTGTGAATTTGAATTTTAAATAATCCCGCTCCTGTTTGAAATTTAAATTTAATGTTAAAAATGTTTGAATTAAAAAAAAAAAAAAAAAAAAAATGTTGGGTCGTCTACTGGGGCATTCGGGTCGTGTCAGGTCGCTGGAGAGAGAAAGCTGACTTGACGCTGGATGACCCGGGTCGTCCCAAGTCACGACTGAGACTAGCCTAAAAAACCTAAAAAAACAAAACCACAACATTACACAAGAGAAAAAAAAAAAAAAAAAAATTCACGAAAACAATTAATGGCAATTTGCAAATTTCTCAACTTGTTTTTATTAGTTTAAAATTAAAAGTTTTGATTTAATTATTTGTTTTTATTTTTTTCAGTTACTACCCCACAATAGAGGTGAACAAAAAAACCGGTTAACCGAACCGTAGCCGAAAAGAAACCGGAAAACCCAACCGGTCAAAACCGGTTTTGACCAAAACCGGTTCGGTTTTTATCCAAACCGCCGGTTTGGGGTTTTGGAAAAACCACCGGTTTGGAGACCGGTTTTTATAAACCGAATAACCAAACCGGTTCGGTTAACCGGTTTGGAACCGGTTTTTATGGTCTAGGCGGGTTTTTTGGGATTTTTTGAAATTTAAACTTTTGAATTTGAATTTTGAAAGAGGGGGAGCGGGGGGGGGGGGGGGGGGCGGATATTATTTATTTTGTTTCCAAAATTACCATTTTGCCATACAAATGTTAGTATAAATAGATGTGTTATGTATTTGGTTAATTACCACTTTCAAGCAATCAAAAAACAATCCAAAAAAATCAAAACCGAAACTATTTCACTAAACACTAATGGAAAGTTCAAACAACACCACCAACACCGAAGCTGGTTCAACAAGTGCAGCGACGGTTCAGAAAGTTTTACCGTGTGACCGTGTAAAAGATCCATGGGAACACTTTGACTACGTCCTAATGTCGGATGGTAAGAAAAAGGCTAGATGCAAACATTGCTTGAGTATATTGTCTGCCGGTTCCAACTCGACGTTGAGGGCTCACATCAAACAAAAGTATTGCAGGGCACTCAAATCGGTTCCGGAGGCCGGTCAATCGTCTATGGCTCGAGACGGGACTATTTTTGCATACGATCATGATTTACTCCGTGAAAAACTGGCCGGTTTGGTGATTCAACGTGGTTTGCCGTTCAACCACTATGACAACGAGCTGACGACGGAGGTGTACCAGAATTATATGCAACCGCAATACAATCATGTAAGTCGTATGACTCTTAAACGCGATGCTATGAGAATGTGGAAAATGGCTAAGCAAGATTTAAAAAATAATTTTTTAAATATGGATGCTTGTGTTAATTTAACAACCGATGTTTGGGCCGCTCCTCATAATTTGCCATTTTCGTACCTTTGTGTTACCGCACATTGGGTTGATCCCGAAAGTTGGCAAATGATGAAGCGAGTTGTAGCATTTGAAAACTTTCCGGTTCCTCACTCCGGAGAAGCTTTATACAATTTGTTGAGAAAAGTGTTTCATAAGTTTAACTTGACGGAAATTTTTTTTTCAATAACGTCGGATAATGCAAGTAACAACACAAATGCAATGGGTCGACTAAAAATGGAATATGAGCCACCTTGCAATGACGAATTTTTTCATAGTCGATGTGTTGCACACATCATTAACTTGGCTGTGCAAGCGGGATTAAAAGATCCGCATTTGAGTGAAGTGAAAGAAGATTTTAAAAGAATGTTAGTTGATGTTTTTAAAAAGGGTAATAAAAGATATAATGCATACATTCGGATGTGTGAAACTGCGGGGAAACATTGGTTACAACCTTGTTGGGATATTGAAACACGGTGGAACTCCACTTATCTTATGTTCATAAGTGGCTTAAGACAAAAGGTGACCTTGCAATATTTTCATGACGAGAAATTGTCGGGGAGGGGTAGGTGTGCTCCATTTAGTCAAGATAATTGGGATACTATTGAAAAAATAACCCGACTACTTGAAGTTTTTTACAATGCAACCAAAAAATTGTCGGGGGTTTATTATCCGACGGCTCATTTGGTACTCGAGCAACTATTCTTGATGTCTTCACAAATCGCCGCATTTGAATTTAATGGTGGTGTTTATACTAGCATGGTTTCCGGAATGAAAGAAAAGCTGTTGAAATATTTTGAAACTTTGCCACCGTTAATTACTTGTGCGGCCGCATTAAATCCGTGTTATAATGTAAATGGGGTGGAGGTTCTTATTGACTCGATTGTGACTGATTTGGGTTGTTTCGCGTCAAACCCGAACTATGCTAATGATGCAAAAGAGTCATTTGGCCATTCTTTTAAAAGTTTGTGGCAATATTATTTTGAAAAATATGGCAACCCACCTCCTACTGTCACGGAGTCTTCTTCATCATCATCAAGGGCTTTTAGAGGGAATCCGATACTTGCTTTGCATAAAAAGATAAGAGATAATCCCAACAAACGGATAAGAAATGATGGTTTAGCGAACAGTGAATATGAAAGATATATCACAACCGATTTTATCTCACATATTCCGGCCGAACAAGTTGAAAACTTTGATGTGTTGGCGTTTTGGAAAGCAAAGGAAACAATGTTTCCCGTTCTATCCCGAATGGCTCGTGATTTACTAAGTGTACAAGCTACTTCGGTAGCTTCTGAATCCGCTTTTTCAACAAGAAATCTGAGAAACAGACTCACACCGGCTTCTTTGGAGATGTGTATGGGTTTGAAAGATCATTTGGACGCAATGAAGCGAGTGCAAGATAAAACTGATCTTGAAAATGTCGGAGACTTCGAAGGGGAGGTCTACGTGGAAGAGGCACAAGCGGGTGAAATCGAGATGCTTTCCGATGAAGAACTAAGACAAGATGCAGCTGCTCAAGAATTTAGGGGATCCGATGACGACTATTAGGACTTTTATGCTTACGTATTATGTTTTAAGTTTATGTATTTCCTTTGATGTATTTTCTTTAAGGTTATGTATTTCCTTTCAGTTTATGTATTTCCGACGTTATAAATAAAAGTTGAAGTTTATTCAGTATAAGTTTGTTAAATGTTGAAAGAAAAAAAAAAAAAAAAAAAAAAAAAAAAAAAAAATCCGGTTAACCGGTTAAAAACCGGTTAACTATTTCAAAATTTTGAATTTTCTAATAGGCGGCAAAAACATTTTCAAAATAAAACCGGTTAACCGGGTTAAAAACCGGTTACCTTTTTTTAAAAATTCGAATTTTTGCAAAAGGCGGGAAGTTTTTGAATTCAAAAATTTAAAATCTCAACCGGTTAACCGGTTATGAACCGGTCCAAAAACCGGTTTAACCGGTCAAACCGGTCCGAAATATTCAAATTTTAAAATTTCAATTTTTGATTTTTTTTGAGCGGGAAGGTGGGTAAACTTTCAAAATTTGAATTTTTTTTTTATATTTACATGTTTGCCATTGTAAGACTAGTATAAATATATAAAATGTGTTTTTATTTCTTTGAAACTTTTATACTTACATTTTTATATTTACATTTTTAGTATGGCTGATGCTGATCCTGCACCACCTCCGCCACCCCCGCCACCGGTGATTGTTCGTATTTTACCGATAAACCGTGCACCAAATGTTTGGGCTCACTACAACTACGTCCAAATGTCGGATGGCACGCTAAAGGCTCAATGTAAGTATTGTTTTTGTTTATTCAAACCCACTTCCAACCTGCCGTTGAGGGCTCACACACAGAAGTATTGCCGCCAAGCACCTGCAGTTGATGCCTGATTCGAGACCGCGAGTCGACGTTGAGTAATGTGTTATTATGTTATTATGTGTTATATTTAAGTTTATGTGTAATGTGTGATGTATCATGTATTATCCGTTTTATTAAATAAAAGTTCTAGTTTATTAATACACGAAACAAAAAAAGTTATAGTTTATTAATACACGAAACAAGAAACGATTACAAACGACGACGAAAAAAAAAAAAAAAAAAAAAAAAAAAAAAAAAAAAAAAACACTAAACCGGCCACAACCGGTTAACCGGTCTAGACCGGTTCCAAACCGAGCCCAAACCGGTTTGGACCGGTTGGGTTTTTCCAGATGCACTACCGGTTCGAAACCGGACCGGTTAACCGGCCCGACCGGTTTTTTTGGACGTTGACCAAAATCGGTTCGGTTTTGACCGGATCAAAAACCGAACCGGTTAACCACTTTGTGCACCACTACCCCACAACAACCAATCAAAAACTACTATGTGTGTTTTAATTCTTTGGGTTTTCCTTTTCCACCGGATCTTAGTTTTTTTTACATGGGAACCCGAGATTCCGGCGACGCGGATCTACATAACAGGTAGTTGATGTTGGTTTTTATGTTTTGTGTCTGAGTTTGGGTATGTGAGATAAGGAAGAAATCTAGTGAGAAGAGAAATCGAAATAAGAAGAATGAAAAGAAATTTGAGCCACACATTTCAAATGAGAAGGAGATATTCAAGGGAAGATGCATCTATTTTTTTAGGTGCATCTGAAATGTACGGCTATGATTTCTTCTCACCCTTCTCATTTTAATTTTACTTCTCATTTGATCCTTACTCATGTGAGATAACCGAAGATGTTGAGGTTTTTATTGATTAAGAAAGAGAAGGTGTGAATGTGTTTGAGTGTTGGTGGGTGTGTTTGAATTCCAATAATTAATTTTGTTTCAAAGTGTAGATTAGATCTGAGATGCCGTGGAGCCATGGTGGATTTGTGGAGGTTGAGTGTTGTTGTGGTGAAGGGGAGGGTGATTTTAGAAAATCCGGAAATTCTTTTGAAAATATGTGATAGAAAATCCCTTTGAAATGTCGCTAAAATATTTTTATCAATTTGCTATATAATTTGAATTAAAAAAGTGTTTAGAAAGTACTTTTAAACGAATTTTTAAATTAAAACATTTTGTAAAAGTACTTAAAAAGGTGATGGGTAAAGTACAAAAATGTGACATGTTGCTAAGTCGTTTAAAGTTTTTCGCTAGGTTGCTCAACCTTGGGAAGGGGCAAAAGATTAAAATAATATTACTCGGAGTTTGACTATTTCGGAACTAAAAGACAAAATAGAAGTTCGCTCAAACTTTTAAAAGTCGATAGTGATAAGTAGCTCAAAAGGAACCCCTACTTGTGCCTTATACATCTATGACACAAAATGATTAGGCGCAATTTTTTTAGTGACACATGTCGCATTTGTATTAAATTCGCTAGTCGCTTGGTCCATTTCAAGAAACTAACCAAAGTGGGTCTAAAAAAACCCTCACACCTTGGCGACCGGGCCATTTGTAGAATTGCCCCTTTTTAAATTCTATTAAAACATATTCCATAACTTTGTACTTTTTAGTTTGCGGTTCGAGAAAAGTAAGATCGGATCGAATTAGATCTTAAGTATCTATGATCAAGATCGGGTTCTTATAAGATTTTAAGCTTGCTAAGATCTTACGTGGGATCCGGATCATTTTTGGTTTATAATATCGTAAAATCGTAAGATCTTAAAATTAAGATCGAGATCTTAACAACTATGATTTCAACCATCAACGATTTGTAAAACACGATAGAAAAAAAAATACGTGAAAAAGATGAATAAGAGAATGCTTCATCTAATGTTCAAAACGTAACAATTTATTTGCAAATATTAGAATAATATAAGATTTCAGTGTTTTGTTTAGTGAGTATTTTACATTTTCAATTAAATTTTAATTACTTTTTATTTTTAGTATAAAGTTACATGAAACACTTAACCACAATATTGCAATCATAATTATTTTGAGTTCTTTTCAAACTTTGTCCCTATGGTTTGCACACAAATGCACCTTTTGTCCCGACTTTGACATTCTTTCATTGTGCGTCCCAATTCTTTGCAAATATTGCATTTTTCGTCCTTGTTGCTAACGACCGTTAGTCCATCAGTGTTCAATCCCCTCACGTGCTAAAAATGTGAGGGTAAAATGGTCTTTTCCCTTCAAACGGTAATTTCCTTCACTCATTTATAGGTTCTAATTTTTTTCATCTTCCTCATTTATATTTTCTGATTTTCCAATCCAAACACAAAGATCTGTTGGAAATGTATATATTTACAAACATGTGAATGTCCGGATTCGAACTCGTGACCACGGGATTGCACACATTAGCGAATGAGAATTAAAGTTAATAATTAATGTTTATG
Source organism: Chrysanthemum seticuspe (assembly GCA_019973895.1). Classification (NCBI taxonomy): domain Eukaryota; kingdom Viridiplantae; phylum Streptophyta; class Magnoliopsida; order Asterales; family Asteraceae; genus Chrysanthemum; species Chrysanthemum seticuspe. The sequence continues at coordinate 287,473,800 of BPTQ01000001.1, forward strand.
TTTACGATTAATTATTGCACATTAAGTCCGGTTAACGATCGTTAAGTATTTAACGGAAAAATGACTAACGACCGTTAAATGAAAAGAGAAGGGACTAGTAATGGAAAGACTTGAAAAAGTTATGGGTTTTCTCTTGGGCTTGTGCTATGGCCGGCCAAGGGAATGGGTTTTCAACCCAAGCCCTAACTTGTTCCCAAAGTTTTCCATCTACTATATAAACAAGGCTAGGTTCTAGGGTTTTTCATCACTTGTGCATTGAATTAACCTAGATCTCTCCTCTCCTCTCTCTTGTCCCTATTTCGGCCGAACACCCCATTGTTAGGGAGTTTCGTTTCGTTGTTCCTTAAAACGAGGAGTTGTGTTAGATCTAGCAATCGCTTGATTCGTTGGTTAATTCGTGTGTACAAGAACGTGGTAGTAAGACACTATTCTTACACCATATTGGTTTGAGTTGTAGAACGGTAAGGGACAACTCTTCAAACCACTTCTTTGTTTTGCTCAAAGGATCTGACATTCGCAAGAGGTACGTTACGCATACTTTCAGTTAATTAATTTATTTGTTATGATCTTTAAGTCATGTTTTATTTTATGTCATGTATTATAAACTCAACAGTGGCATCACGAGCCTTGTATAACAAGTAATTAATTACTGAAACACATAAATAAAATAAACATGTTGTGTTATTATTTGTATGCGTAGATCTAGGGTTTGCAAAACATAAACCCTAATTTTTTAGGGGGGGCCGTTTATTTTGGTGCCCTAATTAGGGTTTTGTAAACTAAAGTTTTAATTGGATTAGAAACCCTAAGATGCATGCAACTTTATGTGTATATGCGTAACTCTGTTTTAATTGCATTAATTGTTAAGTGTAATTTTATGTCCATGATAATTATCTTCATGTTTTATCATGAATCTACTTTTATTGTATGTCTTTCTTGTTTAAGTGATATACACTAAATTATGATAGATCTAAAATTGGGGAATACCTCAATCATTATTATTTACTCAATTATGTGCTATGTGGTATGTATTTAATTTTGACTTACGCAATCGATGAATCGATGCATGTGGCTCACCTTGTACATAGATGAAAACGGGTGAAAGTCTTAATTAAATATATGCATATTGACAGATCTAGAATTGGTTATTAATAGGACTTATAAAAAACGTTTGCATGTGGCTATTTGATATGCATGACTTATTGTTATGCATTCATTGTTTATTTGTTTATTTTTACAAATACTTGCTTGTTTGTTATGAGTAACAAGGGTATTTTTACAAGAAAAATAAACTGACCTAAACAATGGTGAAACATGTAATTTTTAAGAATAGTAATCATAATTGTTTAATTGATTGGTGACTTTGGTACAAATGACTGAACGGCTCACCCATGAGAATGAACTATAAAGGGGTTAATAAAGAAGTGCGCACAGTCACACTGAAAGGATGTCTAAGGTTGTGCTTTAGCGCGTACCTGGTCCTCTGCCCTCTGTAAGTTCGAATGGAGCTACTTAGTATGCCATTAAATGTGCAAGCTCATCTTAAGGGCGAATTAGTTTTAATTCCATGCGCCACTTCGGTGGTAATTATCCGAAACGCTAAGTGTTTACACTTATGCAAAAGTACGGTATAATGGATGATAATTAACACTAAATTCCTTGATTGGTAAATCCAATACCTCAATTAAAGTTTGACGATGAAAAACTTATACATTAAAACAAGATATAAATGTTTTAATAAAACCTATGTTACAAAGATGAATGCATGACATCTTTGTACATATTTGATTTAACATCAAAAATTATTACCCTTTTTAATTTAAGTTATATGCCATCCAACGAAACGGAAACACCTAAGATTACTTTCTATTTGCGTGAGAACGTGACTTAGATCATAATCAAAGGGTAAAATGTCCACGTGTCGTGAGAACTGGCATGGACGATTTTGCAGTTTCTTAAATTGGACAACTTAATTGAGTTAGGCGGTGAAAACTGAAAAATCAAGGCATAAGATGGGATAAAACATGTTTACATGGCGATTGAAATTGGCTATATGTAAATCCCATAAATCTAGGAATTGCAATTGATATTGGCAATTGAGCAAAAGCTCTACCACTTTGTATAAGGTTCATTACTAGCAGATCAACTGACGTGATGAAATTATGACAATTTGGATCCTAGTTTCAATAATAATTAATTGGTTATATGAATATGAACCTTGGGTATTTAATTGTTTATTGAAAAGGAAAATTATCAAAATACTAATTATGGTTTTTTGAACTTTTTCTGTAGATGGCTCATCAACCTGAAAACACTATGAGCTTAATGAGTGCCGCTTTCAAAGATATGATTGGAAGGGACAAGCTGACTGGCCCTAATTTCAATGATTGGCATCGTTCACTTAGGATCATCCTTCGTGTTGCCAAAAGGGTTGAAATTTTGACTACACCTCTGCCTGATGCTCCTCCCAACACGGCAACTGCTCTTGAACAAGAGGCATATCGTGTTGAATATGAGAAGCACAATGATGTGGCGTGTCTAATGCTTTCGGGGATGTCTGCTCAATTGCAAAAAAAATTTGAGCACTATCCGCCTATGAGCATGCTAGATGAACTCAAACGTATGTTTGAGAAGCCACCAGCAGCTGAATTGTATGAACTAATTGAAAAGGTTCACAGCTGCAAGCAGGAGGTTGGCAAATCTGTCTCCGACCACGTCCTCGAGATGAAACATCACTTGGACCAATTGGAGAAGCTCGGCTGTGGTTACTCGAATGATGTATGTGTCGGCCTCATCAATCACTCCCTTAATCAGGAACGATTTGGTGATTTTGTCCAAAATTTTAACATGCATTGCACGGGGAAGACAGTGAATGAGTTACATGCAATGCTTGTAGACTACGAGAAGAGATTGCCAAAGAAGGCTCCTACACCTGCTGTACTCGCAATACAGGGTGGTAGGGTGAATAAGCCTAAGCTGCAAGCAAATAAGAAAGGGAAAGGAAAAGGAAAGGGGAAACAAGTTGTCATCCCACTAGCTCCTAAGAAGAACCCTGGAAAGAAAAAGGAGAATCCTAAGAAGGATTTATCTTGCCACCACTGCAACTCACCGGGTCACTGGAAGCGGAACTGTCCAGTTTATCTGAATGAGTGCCTTCAGAATAAAAATAAGATGGTGCCTAGCTCATCAGGTATTTTTATGTTTGAATTATTTTCTTTTTCTCATAAGCAAAATTCCTGGATATATGATACAGGATGTGGTACTCACATCTGTAATACATCGCAGGGACTTAGAGGGGCAAAGAAGCTGACATGTGGAGAGAGATACTTGTACATTGGAAATGGAAAGCGTGCAGCTGTCGAAGCCATAGGGACTTTTGATTTAGTGTTGCCTTCGGGCTTAATTTTAGAACTAAATAATTGTCATTCTGCACCCTCCATTGTTAGGGGTGTTATTTCAGTTTCTTTGTTAAAAGATATTGGTTTTGTGCACACTTTTACAAGTTATGGAATTTCAGTTTCTTTAAATAATGTTTTTTACTTTAATGCAATTCCTATTCTTGGTGTGTTTGAAATTGATATGGATGGTTGTATATCCAATGAAAATAATTCGTTGTATTGCATTAGCAATAAGAAGAGCAAGTTAAACTGTGACTCATCTTATCTTTGGCATTGTCGCCTTGCCCATATAGGCAAGAAACGCATGGAAAAGCTGCAACACGATGGGCTTTTACAAACGGTCAATGATGAATCATTTGACAAATGCGAGTCTTACATAGCTGGGAAGATGACAAGGAAACCTTTTTCACCACAAGTGGAAAGGGCTTATGATCTACTTGGATTGATACACACTGATGTGTGTGGTCCACTTAGACATGTGTCAAAACGTGGTGCTTCCTACTTCTTAACCTTTACGGATGATTTCAGTCGTTATGGTTATGTTTATTTACTTAAACATAAACATGAAGTCTTTGAAACATTTAAGGTTTTCAAAAGTGAAGTAGAATTACAACTCAGTAAGAAGATTAAAGCTCTTCGATCCGATAGAGGTGGTGAGTATATAAGTCAAGAGTTCAAAGATTACTTAGCTGAGTGTGGAATTATCCAGCAACTCACATCTCCTTATACTCCACAGCAAAATGGTGTATCTGAAAGGAGAAATCGTACCTTACTTGACATGGTACGATCAATGTTTGAACTTACGACTCTTCCTTTTACTTTTTGGGATTATGCCCTTGAAACTGCTATTCGCATTTTGAATATGGTTCCAACGAAGAAGGTTGTTAAAACTCCATATGAAATATGGACAGGAAAATCTCCCAACTTTTCTTACTTAAAGGTCTGGGGATGTGAAGCGTTTGTTAAACGTGACACACCTGATAAGCTCCAAGCCAGATCTGTTAAGTGTATCTTTGTAGGATACCCTAAGGAAACTATGGGTTACTACTTTTACTACCCAGCTGAGAACAAAGTCATTGTGGCTAGGTATGGAGATTTCCTTGAAAGGAATCTCATATCTCAAGAACTCAGTGGGAGAGTATATGATCTGGAATATGATCAAGAAGATACAACACCTTCTGAAACTACTAGCCAACTTCAAGAAGAACCTGAAAGCTTAGGTGCTCCTCCTGAAGTTGTTCCCATTCGTAGGTCTGAAAGGACTATACGTGCACCTGACCGTCTATGTCTTAACGTAGAAGTGGAGGAAAATATGGTTGGGGATCTTAAAGGACCTGCCAACTATAAGGCTGCTATGGCTGATCCTGAAAAGGATAAATGGCAGATTGCTATGAATGGGGAAATGCAATCCATGAAAGAAAATGAAGTTTGGATTGAAGTTGACCTTCCTCCCAATGCGAAAATTGTTGGAAGTAAGTGGATCTTCAAGAAGAAAACTGACATGGATGGCAATGTACACACCTACAAGGCTCGTCTAGTGGCTAAAGGTTTTACTTAAACCTATGGCATTGACTACGAGGAGACATTCTCTCCTGTAGCGGACATAAGAGCTATTAGGATTCTCAAACCTATAGCTGCACACTATGACTATGAGATTTGGCAAATGGATGTCAAAACCGCTTTTCTGAATGGTCGTCTAGATGAAGACATCTATATGGCACAGCCGGAGGGGTTTGTGAATCCATTATTTCCTAACCGTGTATACAAGCTTAAGAGGTCCATTTATGGACTGAAGCAAGCATCAAGGCAATGGAATAAAAGATTTGATGGTGAAATCAAAAGTTTTGGATTTACTCAGAATCTTGATGAGCCATGTGTATATCACAAAGCTAGTGGGAGTCGTGTTACTTTCCTTGTTCTGTATGTCGATGACATATTAATCATTGGAAATCATATACCAAGTCTGAATGAGGTGAAAGCCTATCTTGGTAAATGTTTTTTGATGAAGGACTTAGGGGAAGCAGCATACATACTCGGAATCAAGATCTACAGGGATAGATCAAGGCGGCTAATTGGTTTAAGCCAAAGTGCTTACATTGACAAAATATTGAAGAGATTCAATATGCAAAATTCCAAGAAGGGATTTTTGCCAATGCAAGTAAATCATGGTTTGAGCAGCCAAGGCTGTGCTTCAACACCTGCAGAGGTGACGTGTATGAAGAAAGTTCCTTATGCTTCGGCTGTAGGATCTATCATGTACGCGGTGCGATGCACAAGGCCTGATGTGGCGTTTGCTCAAAACTTGACCAGTCGGTATCAACAGAATACGGGTGAAATTCACTGGATTGCTGTTAAACATATTCTCAAGTACCTTAGGGCTACAAGAGATATGTTCATAGTGTATGGGGGAAATCAAGAAGCAAAACTGTCTGTTACAGGTTACTGCGATGCATCCTGGAAGTGTGACAAAGATGATACGAAGTCTCAGACGGGTTACATATTTGTCATCAATGGAGGTGCTGTGGATTGGAAGAGTAAGAAACAGACAACACTTGCGATGTCTGCTACAGAAAGTGAGTACATAGCGGCATCTGAAGCTGCCATGGAAGCTGTTTGGATAAGGAAGTTTGTTTCGGGGCTTGGTGTTATGCCGTCGATTGAAAATCCTATTAAAGTATATTGTGACAATTCTGCTGCAATTACTTTTGCCCATGAACCTGGAGTCATGAAGGGCACCAGACACTATCCTAGACAATATCACTATGTTCGAGAGCAAGTCGAGATAGGTGAAATTGAGTTGCTCAAAGTTCACACAGATGATAACCTAGCAGATCCATTAACGAAGGCCTTACCTGGTGAAAAACTTAATCATTTGTCTGATAAGTTTGGACTTCGTTTAGCTAGTAGTTTCATGCCCATCTGTGACTAAGTATTTTAGATAAAAGGATATTGTAAACATTATTATTGAAATGAAATAAAATATTTTTGTTATGTTTATTATTCATTTATTATGATGTTGTCCTATATTTGCATGTTTAAATCCTTGAATAACTTAAGTTATTCTAAATAGTCCGTTGTCAATCAATAACATGGGAATGATATTGAATTAAGACAAATCTGAGTATTAGTTAGAATATAATTGAAAGTATATTGATGCGTAGCATGACTAACTTCATATGATATTCAATGTATTGAGTATAGGACTTATCCCACCCGCATGAGAATACTTTATTGATCTTTGTCATTAAGTATATCATGGATATTTATCCTCTGACTTGAGATACCAGAGATATGTCATGGATGTAGTGCATTTTTGTGAAGCAATCTAACGCTATACGTAACTGGTAGTTATAAGGGTTGTTTTCAGAAGTGTTGCGAAATTTATGAATCCTGCTTGTAGTCAAAATGGGATTTGTTTCCTTCAAATTTATTTTGAAGTATAATACTACTGGGCCCCTCGTAGGGTTGTTAAGATGTTTGAATGGCCATGCCCAAGGTCTTCTGAAATATGTTCAGAAGAATTGGTAATCTTAATCAATCATATAAAGCGAGAAACATAATAGTTAATTAAGAAATGAGTGAGATCCATATTTTTATTAACATGGTATTAGAAACAAAAGGATGAATATTGTTGGATATTGGATTTCATAAACACATAACAAACAATAATATGGGTCGAATTATTTAGAGGTTTTAGAGAGAGAAAGTGGGAGCCTTTCTTAGAGAGAGAAAGTGAAAGAAAACATAGAAGGTTAGATTAAGATGAATGAAAGGTCCAACCCTCTACCTTGGGAGGTAGAGGGTATATATAGTTACAAACTAAACGTCCTCCTTCGGACTGTGGATCAGGCATACAGTGGGTAAAGACCCGTCCTTCCTCCACGGTGTTGCTCTAAACTAAATAACTAACTAATAAAACAGTAAATAACGATATGTCTACGAGCTAACTTATGCTAGATTATATTTGGGGTGACCGACTCTTCACTATGGAATTTCTAATTCCTAACAATCTCCCCCTAAGGGAGGTCACCCCATATTTTACATTTCGAATCCTAGCATTCTATTTAATCTTCAGTCTTGAGCTCGTAGACATTAATTCTTCAACATCTGCATCTTTGTGCTTTTGCAGTGATTCTTTAAAGTCCGATAACTTTGTACTTTAAGTGGAGGCCTTTATACTGATCCACATCATTGATGATCTTCGAGCTTTAATTGAGATCATCAGCCACAGTAAATCTCTGGATCATCCTTTATTGTGTTGCCATCATGTGAAGTTGTGACTTTTGGACCGACATGCTCACACTTTTGAATCATAACATCTTTCCAACAGAGTAGCGGAAGCCTTACTGGTTCATGATATTTGCAGCAGCGTAGCAGAAGCATAGTATAAAAATATCAGAACCAGGTTATGTAGAAATGCACCAGTCATGATTTCTTCAAATTAAGTGTGGATGCTGTGAGCATGCGGCTTTGGATTGACTTCTTAATTCTGATCAGCTGCAACCGTCCAAATGTACCTGCAAACAACAGTTAGCAATAAAACACACGAAAGTGTCTTTGATCACTTTCGTTGAATTGAGGTACACGGCCCACGGTTCCCCGTTGATCAGTACAAGTATTGCCTGTGATCAGGTAGTATTCCTAAGAATCTCCTTGACAGGGTTTCGCAGCTGTTCTAGCTGTTCTAAAACCGGAACGTCTCAAAGAAGACAACACGGAGTGAGTGAACCAGCGAATTGAGATTCACTGATTGATGAAAAATTGATTTGAAAACAATCGCGTATTGCTTAAAGAAAGAGTTTTGCAATACGACGGTGGTTTTATGAGAAAGATCAATTTTCAAACAAAATACTTTTTGTATTAGAGAATGAGTACACATTCGACGTGCTAGCAAAAAGAAGAGATTCGCACATCGAACGGTTTTTCTAAAGGTATTTTTCAATCAGATATACCTTTTGAATTTTGAAAACATAAGTACACATTCGACGTGCTAGAGAAAAGAAGATTTGCACATCGAACGGTTTTTCCAAAAGTATTCGTCAATTCCATTCCTGGACCAAGGTTGATTCAAGACTGAATCGCCCCATGGTTTCTATCCAGTTGTCACAAGTTTGATCTTACGAGAAGATCTCACATGTCACCCACCAAGAGCTTGTTTGATGTTGGCTCTAGAAGGATTTCCATCTTCATCGTGAATACTTTTACATACCACTCAGATGTTCTGGCAAAACCACAAGGATAATGCGTAGGACTCTCAATATATTCTTACTTTCCACATTGTGTGAAACAGCAAGTTTTCATTAATTTTGTGTCCTAATGAGATATTGTGGATGATCTCTTGGCTCTAGACTCAATAGTGCACATTTGGTTCCTGTGTCGGAGACTAGGGAGAGGGTCTCCTTCTTCAATATCAACAATCTCTAAAAGAAAGTCGATAGATAATGTCGGTTCCCCGTGAGAATGAAACAAGCCCTTTTAAGAGGAACTTGAGTGGTTTGGGAAGTTTAGTGCAGTGCATCACTGGGTCCATGATGTCTTGTCTTCAATACCAGTGTTACCTTAGTAACCACCAGTAGCATATGAATTGAACCCGGTTTCTGCCCTAAGGTTGAATTGATGGAGGGCTATTTCTTTTCACCCTTTTATCATTCATTTCTTTTTCATTCTTCAACCCCTTCAGTGCTTACCGAGACTTCATAACTAGAACCTTGTTGGGTTTATTCCAGTACTAGCTCTGTCTCAGTCCGCACTCTTCCCATATTCTCATTTTTCTCCTTTTTTTTTCAATATACCTAAGGACTCTACACTATCTAGTGGATTGTCCCTGGGTAGATCCCTCCGGTTTTGGCGGATCGTGGGAACTAATACCTAACCTAACCATCCTTATAAATCCATACATAAAGTAAAATGGTCGGTCTTTTGGTACAGTTCATTCTTCCTTGAAACCAATTGAAAAATCATTTGGAAAAACAATCAAGGTACTTGTGATACGAGATCAAAGCATTATGTACCTTAATAGTTTTGATCATTTTAGAAATGCTCCCCCTCAACATGTGCATATGATATAAAATTGTTTGGCACATGGAGGCAAGAGTTCTTTGAAATAATTTCTTTGAAATAATTTCTTGATCACAATTTCGTACGAAAAAGCCATTTGATTTTCTTGGTAAAATTCTCCCCCTCAATATGTGCATAGGATATTTTAAGACATTTTATCACATAAAGGCAAGATTTCTTTTGAAGCAAATCCACGATCACAAAATCCATTAAGAAAACCATTTGAAAACTCAATCAAGGTACTTTATAAATCTCTTTAAAAAGCTTTTGTACCTCGATAGTTATGCTCCTCCTCAATATGTGCTTCGAGATTCGAAAGCGTTTAGCACATATGAGAGAGCAGCCTGCACAACTGAATCAAAACGATCAACTTTTATCAAATTTCATTATTAAATCACAAATTCTCCCCCGATCAAAAATATCAAATCCTTTGAGATTTTGGATCCCAAGTGATTTAATTAGGTTTAGAAAACATGGGAGAAAATGTGGCCTTGTTTAAATACTCATCTGGTTTTTGGATAAATCCTCCTCCTCAACATGTGCATTATGTATATTGAAATCGTTTGGCACATGGAGGCAGGAGTGCCTTTAAAGGACTAAAACCAATTCCATTTAAAACAGATTTGAGATTTAAAACACGATCTCTACCCCGATCAGAAATATCAAACCATTTGAGATTTGTGATCCCAACTGATTTAAATCATTTATAAAATTTTGGGGAAAGACGTGGCAGGATTCAATTTTGAAAGATGACAGATAAGGACCATTTTAAGACATTAAAGATTGCTAGTGTCAGGTATGATAGTTTTTAAGAGATCTTTTGAGTAAAACAAAACAATTTCACAATCAAACAAGAACAGAAAAAATTTCATTTTGAAAGACCTTGATTCAAAAGAAAAATCATACCATGGCATAACATTAAATCTTTAGATCACCACATACTAACGTACAAACCGGAACTTTTATGAAGAAATATTGTATGAAAATATTATATTTTAAATCACTCTCCCCCTCAATCAATGACAGAAGTCAATAATTGAGTGACTTAGGTTTTGATAAAAAGAAGTCCGGTGATTTTCAAAATTTAGTCCAATTTATTTTCAAAACAATATTTTTCCATTTTAAAAAAACAATATTAATCAAAGTTTTAGAAAAATGGTATCATCACAATTATCCCTGCACAAAGATACGTTAGGTGGATGAGAAGCTTCCGTTATTGCTGTAGGGCTTGGAAGAAAACCGTCTGCATATGCAGTGAGACTTCTTCTTACGTTGCATTTTGAATGCCAACTGAGGTCCAATTAAGCTCTGTTTCTTCAATCACTTAGAAGAAAACCATCTGCTGATGCAGTGAGACCTCTTACGTTGCATTTATGCCAACTCTCCATAGAAGTCCAATTAAGCTCCGTTTCTTCATTTGTCAACCCAAGATATAGCTACCCTTTCCTTTCGGCATCCAATCATCTTCAATTGTGGGATCCGGATCGGGAACATTCTTTTATACCAATATACCTGCATACGTTAGTGAACACACATACAAATATATGGTGGTCGACATCACCCATAACAGCAATCGACTAATTAAAGTCAATTCATCATAACAATCAGATCATATAAGGCATGGGGTTTATGTGTTAATAAAACTCTAATCATCTAAACATAACAATCATATCCTAAATTCCTAGTCCTTCGACACAGGCAAATATCATTTTTAATTAAGCACGTAGGATAATTAAGAAAGCTCGTTAGATGATATAGATTTGAAAACATTCTCCCCCTCAATCAATGACTTATTTTACTGAAAAATTTAAAAGCGCTGAGTCATTGATTGAGTTTTCAATTTTTCCGAAAACTCTGAAACTGATTGATTTTTAAGCAACTCATTTACCACCATTTTAGAAAACACCAAATATTTTTCTGAAGAATTTTAGACGGAAAAACATTTGTGTAGGAACAGCAGTCCTTCGACATACTTTTCTTGTTTTGATTTTAGGCTAAGTGCACGAAATATTTGAAAATTGGTTTAGCGTAGCACTTTCCTTTCTTGAAAAAACGGGTTGCTATCTGAAATAATAGCAAGCCATTGTTTAAGCACGGGTTACAGTCAGAAGTAACTGCAAGCCATTGTTTAGGGACATGTTTTGGAAAAGAATATATACACCTCCTGCTCGAACTTCATCTAAAGTCCCGTGCCATTATTGAATGACATTTCTAAGACCGTAGATGTTATCGATACCAGAAGACATGTCTTGAGAAAACATTTTTTTTTTTTTTTGTTATTTTTTTTTTTAAATTTTCTTATTTTTATGGGTTTTTGTTGGTTTTATATTTTTCTATTTTTATTTTCTGGTTTTATATTTTTGTATTTGGTTTTTGATAAATATATACACAGATAGAGTAGATGATATAGTATAAGAGGATGATGATACGAGTACCGAGATAAGGATATCAAGCAGCACGTCGTAGTAGAAAGAAATCAACATCTCTTAAACTTTCGCCACCAAAGCATCCGAGGCTTCTAAGAAAATCGTCTGGACATGAGCCTTCTCAATTTGAATCTTTGGTAGCTTCCCCCCAAACCGACAAACATCGAATAAAGACCATTTCCCTAAGAAGTAGAGTTGAATACAAAGCGGTCTCATTGATTGAAGCTCAGCACCCTGAAGAACACGAGAACACCGAAGTAACAAGTTGAAACATTGATCGTCTCAGTGGTTATCAAATCCGGATTAACTGATTATGACCGATCACATGAACCTGTTGTGCATCCCCGATGTACACCTTATTCTTCGAGATTGACCAGTTGTCTAGTTAGGGGAACAATATATCAACATCTTCATTTTACCAAGTGCATTCCAGTTATATAACATATAACCAATCAGCACATAATGTACACATGTACCCCAACAAGAGTAGAGACGATGACATCCATGTAACATGTTGAGTCACTAATCATCTCTGTGGATGTCAACTCTGAAATAACTGAATTAGCTCGATCAAGTGAACAAGTTGTGCATATAACCGGAAGCACTTCATCATAAACCGTATATAAGATGTCGATAGGCAGTATCATCTCACGTTCCAAATATTCTTCTCACATTTCTTCCAACTGAACACTGAAGTAACAAAAACCAAAGGTCTCCAGAGACCACTTCCCCCAAATAGTTTTGATACCTCAGAATCAGCAAAACATAATATATCCATAAACTTGAAATCTTGTGAGAAGAACTCAAATAGCCCAAATGAATCCTGTGAGAATCAACTGCTACATAAACTCTCTCTGACTATCTTTATCAACCCATATTTAGACAATTTGAAGTGACCACTGTTGAAGAAAAACCCGATATACCAAACTTGAAACTGAAGTCGAATTCCTCGCATTTGTGTCTTAAGCTTGCACTTAAAGATGGAAGAACGGTGTCGAGAATCTATGCTTCAAGCAAATCTCTAAGTACTCACACTCAAACAAAGTATGAGACATTAACACCTCTTGATATTATCCACATCGTCATCTGCATGTGACACTGAGTAAAACAACGTAACTCCTAATAGTGATAGTTAACCAGGTCTTCAACAATCCACTCCGACTGCTGGTAACTAGATAAACCAAGCCTTCAACTCAAATTCATAAGCCCGGGCAAGTTATCAAATAAGAACACGCCTTTGTGAAGGACAACTTCAATCTCAAATAAGTGACAAATGATTAACTCTGAAGTAATCAACTTGTGTCAAATGTCCAACACGTGAATAAACATACAATCGGATGTACATTGACCCACTGACTGAACCGGAGCAAATGATTCCTCAACATCAATGCATTCTTCCTTAAGGTATACATGTAGAAACTGATCTGGAAGATTTACCAATAATGTTTTTAAGCGGATGAGGAAGTCATTTTCCTTAATGTTCATGTGGTTGATTTACAGAGTGCACATTTGGAGAAGAACAATGAACAATGATCCGTGAAGATTTGGCAAAGGAGTACCAAAGAGCGGATCACTATTCATGAGTGCAACTGCAATGATAGTCATTAACAACGCCTTGTGAAGTAACTGGAGATAAGGTTTCTTGAGAGTTCTGAGAAGTACTTCTTAGATGGTGAACTAGTTGAGTCAGTAGAAACCGGAGCATGAGCTTCAGAAGCTGGATGATCAATATTCGTTAGAGGTTGGAAGTACTCATCAAACATATCTTTGAGACACAATGAATCCCATTTATCCTTAGTAATTGAAGCATTAGGCGTTGGAGGAGTGTCATCAAAAATCAAGCAATGAATCATTGCTAAAGAATCTGAGCAAGTCTAATTGGGGATTAAATTTTGGCTTTTCAATCTCCCCCAATTAGTGCTCTCCCCTAAACTGACGAAGATTTTCAAGTGTTCTTCTCAGCCCGGATTAAGAAGAAGTCTTTAGATCATCAAATGCAATTCGTCTTTAGTCTTCTAATCATGTAGCTTTCAAATGTAGATTAGACTGTAGACTCGACCTTCTTCAAGATTATCCGAATGGGGAAATAGACAGTTAACATCTTCTTCACACCAAAGGCATTCCCGTTAACTTTTAAATAGCAAATCCCCTTAATTAAAGTCCCTCCCAATCAAACAAGAACAGAAAGATGTTCATCAAAGAAATCAGCCCAGCAACTAGAAGCACTTTGTCATTTAATCATATCAGCCCGTGTGAAGATGTCAACCCAACGGCTCTTAGAAGAAACTACATGTGAAGATGATCCGATAAGAAGAATCTCGGTTCTTACATGGGTTAGGAGCCGTTTGACCATATATTCTCAAATATCAGTCAACCATGCAAAAAAATTCACACTTCTTCTCCCCCTCAAGAATTGCATACAGAGATGCCATTCTTGATTAACCAAGTGATTATCATCCAAATGTATTCAATTCACACTTCTCCCCCACAAAATTAGCACATGATGTCGCCATCTTAATTATATTGAGCAAGTGGAATAAGAGTAGTTATCAGTAGTCTGATTCACTTGATGACTGAAGTGCATGGAAAAAGCATGAAGCATGTTGATGAAGAATGTCGATGAGAATGGTCATAAACATGAAGATTTCTCTTCTTATGAAGATAAAGCGCACTGAAGCGTACACCTTTCTTTTCTTTGAGGAACGGGGCCTGAAGTGTTACCTGCAGACGCCATGATGATGAAGTGCGAGGCCTGAACTGATGTGAACAGACGTCATAGCCGGTTGAATATCAATGTTGAGTAACTTGAACCCGTGAGTTATGAGATATCAATCCATTTGTAATCCATACTTTAAGCCATTCCATGTATTGAAGGATCGAATTATCTGCAACTGAGTAAGGAGTACCTGCACTAACATTAAAAGCTTGATTGCATATATATGGGTTAGTGACATTAGTATCCAAACTCTTTGGGGTTTCACGGTCAACCTTGATTTTTTCATCAGAAAACAGCTTTCCGGTAGGAATCCACCTAAGTCCAGCATCCTTAAACATTCTACCAGATGGTATCCACTTATGGCAAGGTCTAGGATTGTAAGGCTTCTTATGCATAGTGGAAGACTTATCCTTGTTCCTAGTTTCCAAAGATTTAGCAGTTGGTATCCATCTAGGCGAAGTTTTTGGTTTGTTTTGTTTCACAACATGTTGAACCTTAGTCACGTTAGTGGTCTTAGTGGATTGTACCTTGGCATGTGAATTAGGAAAATGTTTCTTATGTGGAAAAGACTCATAATTTCTAGTTTTGTTTTCTACATGCTTAGCATTCTTATGCACATAACTACTTTTAGATGCACGCCAATCCCTAGTCTTTTGAGTGTTCCTAGGTAGTGGTTTACAACTACTAGTAGTGCCTTGAAATCTTGTAGAATTCCTCACCCTAGGTCTTGCACCTAAAATTCCGTCTTTTCGAATCTGTGCCTTTTTCCTAGCTTCGTCTAGATAATAGTTCTTCCTCAAGTCATTCATATCATATGAATTCTGGGTTTTAATGCTTGGTTTTGACACTGTTTTCGAACTAATCCTAGAGGTGCTGGGAGTAAGAGTAGCTGCATGTTGAGGTTTAGAGGAACTAGAAGCATGACTCTTAGGTAACACAGGTGAAGTGACTGGTTTTGACAAAACTTGTTTCTCATCAACTTGGGAGGCAAACCGTGTTTTTGAAAATTTTGGTCTTTCGGATATAAACGCAGTAGGCTGCCTAACACCAGACCGGTTTCTAGTGGGATGAGAAACTGGTTTCCCCAAGGTTGATGGTTTTGTAAACTTAGTGTTCACACTTTTCCCTACAGTTTTCCTAAGCTCATTCTTTAAGGCAACAATAGCGAAACTCTTATCCTGAAGTTGAGCTTTGAGTTCATCAATATTTTCTATCAAAGGGTTTGTTTGTTCCATTGACTTAGTTCTAGCTTCTTTGACAGAGTCACTTAGTTCTATGTGATGCTTTCTCAAAGACTCATTTTCCTTTAGTAATTTAGCCACATAAATTGACAGTTCATTATTTCTTGTTATAATGGCATCAATGTCTTGTGTATGCATGACTAAATTACTTTTCTCATTCAAGACAGAAATATGTTTCTTCAGATTGTAAATGGTTGACTCTTTGTCTTTAAGCTGAGCTTTTAAAGTGTTAATTTCAAAAAGTTCACGGAATTCAGGAAGTTCCGGTTTTTTACATGGTTTGTTAAGTTGAAAACTTTCTTCTTTACTCTGTATCGCGATTTCAAGTGAAATGCAATGTTTTTCAAGATTTGAGAATTTGTTTGAAACTGCATCAAAAGCCTTATTATCAACCATATCTTTTGTTTTGAAACACATAATCTCAGACTCAGCCTCAGTAACAGAGTATTTATGAAAGTCATGTTTAGCATCATGATCAGTTTGTTTAAGTACTTTAGCAGATGCACTATGTTGAACAGTAAAGGGTACCTCATTACATGACACCTGCTCAATTTCTGGTCTGATATCTGCATCCACATCATGTGTAACAAGAGTTACTGGACCGCTGGATATGTCAAGCTTATCAATCTCTGAGCCTCTGTATTCAGTGCCACCCGATTCTTCATTATATGTTGACTCTGACATTCTGCATTCAGCAACACCCGATTCTTCAACAGATATATTACCCAACTTATCACAACAATCTCTCAACTGCACCTGACACTCATTCATGTTTTCATGTTTATGTGTAACTTCCTCAATGTACTTCTCCACATTATCCATGAGTTGTATGAATGTCTCAATGAACACGCTAATTTCCATTCCAGTGTGTTTCTTGAAAGACACTTCAGTCATGTCATCATCAAAATATGAGGAATATTCCCCCCGGATAAATGGCTGAAATTGATCGAAGATTACATGAAGAGCTGCATTAGATTCATCAGTTGAGAACTTCTCTTTAGTAATTTGAAACCTCAGTTGTTCTAAGTTGAGTAGGACAGTTCTTGTCAAGGTGGAAAGATCCTGACGAAGGAGAGCATTGCTTGTTCGATCCATAGTTGTAGATAAAAGTAGTTTGAGGTGCTGATAAAGTAGTTGAAAAGGCTCAATGTTACATTCCATTAGCCTTGCATTTTGTAGCATTGACTGGTCCATTTTTGTCTTTTCAGAGTCTGAACCCGGAGATATCACATCCTCATTGATTGATTCAATCATCTTTAATTGTTCAGTGTAGCATACATTATCATTGATGTGCACAACATCATACAATTTAAGCACTTCTGAAATCACTGGGTCAGTAGAATAAGACATGACGTGGTAGTATGCACGGGATTTTACAAGTCTATAATTTAAACCGAGAAATAGAATCTTTCGCGGGATTTTACTAAAATCAAGACGAAACCGTGATACAATGACCAATAGAACGAGTTAAGATAACTGATGGACCCACACAATGATAGAGGATTATGTGTTAGGAGTGATGATTGTTTGAAGGATTAGCTGAAGTGTTATTTGGTTGTGAAGTGGTTTTGTTAATGCAAGTTTTTACGGTGAAATTTAGGTCTAAAAACTTAAAAGCTCAATAACTTCCTTTCGGAGGGGATTTGGGCCTCGAAAAATTCGTTTCACAACATCGTGGTGAAACCTCACAATATTCAGCCTGTTCCGGTCGTTTTGACAGGTATTTCGCTGAAAACGGAGTTACGGATCAAAAGTTATGGCCGTTTGAAGTTTTGACGTAAAAAGTCAACTTTGGTCAAACCTCTTCTTCGTAAAAAATCAACCAAGTCGCTAACACCTAATTCGCTACACCCCCAAGTCGCTAGAGTCCCAAGTCGCTAGACAAATGCAAGTCGCTAAGTAGTAACTCGCTAAGCCTCAAGTCGCTAGCAAAATTTTGGCAGCAATTCGCTACTCAAGTCGCTAAAGATTCAAGTCGCTAAAGAGCAACTCGCTACAGACCAAGTCGCTACCACCAAGTCGCTACCCGTAGTGGAGAGTCCACTACTTGTACTGTTAATCGCTAGGTCTAACTCGCTACAAAATTGTGAAGCAAGTCGCTACGAAGAAACTTACACCGAGACCCAAGTCGCTAACTTGAAAAACTTCCAAAACACACTTTTCAATCCAAAAACAACCCAACCACGATGATTCAAGCCTTCTAAATCATAACCTAAACACTTATGATGATCCTAAACACAAAAGTACAATCAAAATCCAAACTTTAACACAAGAAATCAACCAAATGATGCAAAAACCACTAAACTTTCTCAAACTCAAAAAACCACCTAAAAACCACTAGAAATCCAAAGATATGTAAGAGATGATCTAACCATGGCTCTTGATACCAATTGTTGGATATTGGATTTCATAAACACATAACAAACAATAATATGGGTCGAATTATTTAGAGGTTTTAGAGAGAGAAAGTGGGAGCCTTACTTAGAGAGAGAAAGTGAAAGAAAACATAGAAGGTTAGATTAAGATGAATGAAAGGTCCAACCCTCTACCTTGGGAGGTAGAGGGTATATATAGTTACAAACTAAACGTCCTCCTTCGGACTGTGGATCAGGCATACAGTGGGTAAAGACCCGTCCTTCCTCCACGGTGTTGCTCTAAACTAAATAACTAACTAATAAAACAGTAAATAACGATATGTCTACGAGCTAACTTATGCTAGATTATATTTGGGGTGACCGACTCTTCACTATGGAATTTCTAATTCCTAACAAATATGATGATGAATCATCAAACTTGGTTTTTCTCTAGAAAACCATACACGAATTGGACCGAAGGCATTGGCGTGTTGCTAGACGCTAACCAATGTCATTTCACGTTTTGTAAACATATCCAAGTGGGAGCTGTTGGAAATGTATATATTTACAAACATGTCAATGTCCGGATTCGAACTCGTGACCACGGGATTGCACACATTAGCGAATGAGAATTAAAGTTAATAATTAATGTTTATGTTTACGATTAATTATTGCACATTAAGTCCGGTTAACGATCGTTAAGTATTTAACGGAAAAATGACTAACGACCGTTAAATGAAAAGAGAAGGGACTAGTAATGGAAAGACTTGAAAAAGTTATGGGTTTTCTCTTGGGCTTGTGCTATGGCCGGCCAAGGGAATGGGTTTTCAACCCAAGCCCTAACTTGTTCCCAAAGTTTTCCATCTACTATATAAACAAGACTAGGTTCTAGGGTTTTTCATCACTTGTGCATTGAATTAACCTAGATCTCTCCTCTCCTCTCTCTTGTCCCTATTTCGGCCGAACACCCCATTGTTAGGGAGTTTGGTTTTGTTTTTCCTTAAAACGAGGAGTTGTGTTAGATCTAGCAATCGCTTGATTCGTTGGTTAATTCGTGTGTACAAGAACGTGGTAGTAAGACACTATTCTTACACCATATTGGTTTGAGTTGTAGAACGGTAAGGGACAACTCTTCAAACCACTTCTTTGTTTTGCTCAAAGGATCTGACATTCGCAAGAGGTACGTTACGCATACTTTCAGTTAATTAATTTATTTGTTATGATCTTTAAGTATTCCGCTGTGTACTCTTGATGTCTACATGTTTTATTTTATGTCATGTATTATAAACTCAACAAGATCCCCTCGGTACGTTATATCTTCTACTTTTACAGCCTCCTCTTTTACAATCCAAACATTGATAATGCAACGTTGTTTTGGTGGAGACCACACCATTGTTCGTACTTCTTGGACCGCTATTAACCTTGGACGGAGGTTTTTTGCATGTCCACATATTGTATGTTCTTTATTTTATAATAATGTAATGTAAAAATAGTTAACCTTAATTTGGATTTTGTTTTCAGGGTTTAGATTGTAGGTTTTTTCTTTGGCTAGATCCACCTATGTGTGCACGAGCTTTGGAAATAATACCCGGATTGTTAAGGACAAGAAACGATAAGAAGAATCACAAAGAGTTTTAGTCGTCGAGAAAAAAAGATTAATGACGTATATTATTATTATTATTTTTTTATTTTTTTTTAAGTATTTTGGTAGCAAGTTGAACATGTTTTTAGCCACATTCGTGTTAGGTCTGATTTTACTAATGTGTGATGTAATGGTGTTTGACCCTCTATGAAGTAATAAAGTATGTATCTTGGTTCGTGTATAAAACAATTGTTATTGTCAGTTTTTATTGTTTAATTTACTTATAAAAGTCAAAGACTACTAAAATGAGATCATTTCCACCCAAAATTGGCAAAGTGCAGTTTAGGCATTTGCATTTACATTTGCAGTTTAGGCATTTGCGTTTGCGTTTGCATTTGCATTTTAGAGGGTTTTTTGAACTGGCTAACCAAACAGGCAAACTGCCTAAACACAAACTAAAATGCCCAAACACTCCTTTTTTGCCATTCACAGTTTATGACAAGTAAATGGTCATTTACATATGACCAATTCACAACATTGTTTGTGTTTATTTTTTAGTTGACTTGTAAATATCAAAGACTACTAAATTGTAATGGGTATATTGTGAAATTTGACTCCTAAAAGTCAAAATAACCTTATGACAAGTAAATGGTCAGCTACATACGACCAATTCACAACATTATCATGTACTATTACAACAAATGAACACATGACTTTTAAAATTCAAAATTACATTTTTACAGGTTTATGGTCAATTACAATTACAACATCAACACAACATAAGAGATTTCTAAACATAAATATCATACATTAGTTAAAACTTACAGTGTTATAGTGAAAAATTGCATGATAACATACTAATAGAGTACTAAATATTACCAATAGTATAGTTACTTAAAATAACTTATCTAAATTGTTCAAAATGACCCATTTTCAAGTCACTTTCATGGGACTAAACCTACTAGCAGACTTATTTGTTATTTTCACCTTGTCTTGTCCCGAACTTCCAACTGCAACTTGACTTGAACCACTTACAGCTTGACAGGAACCACTGCAGCATGACTAGATACACCTGCAGCTTGAGTATAAACACGTGCACCACCTATAGCTTGACTTGAACCAATTTTAACTCGTCTGGAACCACCACCAGTTGAACTTTTCTTTCCCGCATAACTTTTTTTTCCTTTATCCATTGCTTACACCAGCTTCACCACCTTGGCTTGTACAACCTCTTTTGTTGTAGCCAACATTACCACACAAACCATAGGCTATAGACTTCCCTTTACTAGTCAATTTCCCGTCCTTGACAGGTCCATAAGGACCCTTCTTCCTTTTTTTCCTTGGTCTACCTATTTGATTCTTATGCACAAAAGGGATGAGTGTGGTTGGCCGGTTACTCCTTGTCCAATGATGCATTCCATTTACAGGGTTAATTTTAAAGTTGTAAACATGTTTCCATGTTGTTAGTTTGTAACATGGATGCATCTAATCCTTTGGAATTCCAACAACTATCCCATTATCAGTCATATTCCAAATATCAACTACTTCATGCTTACAAGGGATACCACTGAGTTCCCATTTTCTACATGGACACATTCTGGCTTCCATATCCATAACACGTTGATCCATCCATGGACCTTTTACATCAAACTTTGAACCATCATTCCACCGAACTGTGTACTGAGAAGCTTGTTTCATAGTTTCTACCAAAACCTTTGTGATTATAGGTGTGAGAGGTCCTTTGCACTTGTCAATTGCATGTTGTACCACAACAATCCTCTTCATAGAATATTCTATTATGTATTCAAGGCATGTGATAATTAGTTGATCCCTTTCATCCACTAACTGCCTATTAAATACTTCAGAAATATTGTTCAACAAGAGATCACAGTGTGCCTTGAAGAATGGTAGTTGCTTTTCGGATGCACTTGATACAAACCTTCTGAGAGCTGCGAGTTTTCCATTAAGGCTTTGTAGCTCCTTCAAGTTCTTAGGTGGATTCATGTCCAATACTGCCTGAATCTTTTTGGAGTTTGCCCTGATTCCTGTAGCGGCGATTATGTGACCCAAGAATTGACACTCTTCTACTCCAAATCTACACTCGGCTGGGTTTAGCTTAATGTTGATGCGCCTGAGGTTTTGGAATGTTTCGATGATGTCGCGTAATAGGGCATCTTATGTTTTGCTTTTGACAACCATATCATCGACATATGCATCCATATTAACGCCAATTTGAGCTCTGAACTCTCTCTCTATCAGTGCCTGATAGGTGGGCCCTGCATTCTTGATATTGAAGGAAATTTCAATTTTGGTGTGGTAAAATAAGCCTTGATTGGTGTAGAACACGGTTTTGTCTTTGCCACGTTTTTGCATTAGAAAGCATTTGTATTTGAAATTTTCTAGGGATTCCATTTTCCAATTGATGAGAGGTAAATGGTAATTGTCCTTTGGGTATGCCTTATTTAGGCTGGTGAAGTCGACATACATACGTCATGTACTATTGCTTTCTTGACCATGATTGGGTTTGCAACCCAAGTCTGATATTTAACAAGTCGTAGAATGTCTTTCTGGATTAGGTCCGTGACATGAGAATCCATAGTTTGAAACCTTTCTAGAGAAAGATTGTGTCTTTTATGCCTAATATCTTGTGCGTATTGGTTATAGCCTAGACTATTCACTGGCAATTGAACTAGTTGATTTTTCACTTGAGGTAGGAGGTCGGCTCCAATTGTGATAGGTTGACCTGGGTGTTCAGGATTGATGATGACTTTTTCCTGCGTGGGTTCGTCCCCTGAAATAGGTTTCCACGTGATTTCCTTGGTGTTGCTCTCCTCCACTGCAGTATTTTTAATTCTTTTTTCATTTATTAAAAAAACAACACATTAAATAAAATAATATATTACATTTAAACCAAATTTTATATATTTTAGGACTAACAAATAAGAACTAACAATTAGGTACTATAAATAAAAGAGAAACGCTAATGATGAGGCAACATAATTTACCCACTCGAAACAATTATAAAAAAGCAAGAAATTATTTGATAGGGCAAATTATTTTGTCACATCACTGTAAGCTTTTGTGAACATTGCAATTCTCTAAATAAAATATAGGTCCTACTATCAATACTTCATACCTCACATTTTACATCCATCATCCCCTTACCCACTCATGTTTACAATACAACATAATTTTTTATCAATTTTTGTTTTCATTAGTTTTTGTTCTATATTTTCTGTTAGTTTAATACTTTTGACTTATTAAACTTTATATTTTATGTTCGCTACTTTCAATTTTCTAGTTTTTTTTAATATAAACAAAATTATAAAAAAAAAAAAAAAAAAAAAAACACACACACAAAAAGGCATTGTTAATGTTTTAGGGGTACATAATACATACCTATCTCATAAAATAATAGAATCCATAATATAAGATTAAAATAAAAGAATTTTAAATCATATTTTTCTTGGCTTCTTCCTCCATCGCCTGCAAAAAAAGAAAGAAACAAAAATAGAAAACATAAAACACACACACATTACACACACATATCCAACACAAACATTGCCCAATTACACACATATAATTTAAAATAAAATTGAAAAAAAAATCATATCACGGCGCGAGCACTTATGACACGAATATTTATATATGGCTTCACCACCGATACCGTGGCTCGCGCCATAAACCACGTGATAGGGTTATAATGCACCCATCCGGCCATACCGCTTGCTCTTAGGCTGGATGGCAAGGCAACACAAAGTTCACCTTACACTTCAGCGCCACTTCAGCTTTCTCTCTCCTCTCACTCTCACTTCCATTCACCTTTTTGTGGGCAAGATCAGCTTAACCTCACCTTTCATTAAAATACTCACTTTATAAAAATATACCTCACTAAATAACCCACACACACTCACAAACAAAATAAAAAATAATAAAACAAATAATTCAGTCCCACATCACACCTAGCATAACTCGGTGAGCATGTCACCTTAATTGGTCTTGGGATGTACACCTCACGCGTGAGTCTGTTGCTTGGCC
Organism: Chrysanthemum seticuspe; assembly: GCA_019973895.1. Lineage (NCBI taxonomy): Eukaryota > Viridiplantae > Streptophyta > Magnoliopsida > Asterales > Asteraceae > Chrysanthemum > Chrysanthemum seticuspe. The sequence continues at coordinate 287,497,612 of BPTQ01000001.1, forward strand.
AAGGCATCGAACGTGACTTTTGCAGTCACTGGATGCAAACTCACACCTTTGCCTACAAGCCTTAACATGTCTCAAAGTTAATGTTTCCTTTTTAATTAGCTCACAAATTAAAAACTCCTAAAATACTAACCATAACATCTTCATATGACACGGTAAATTGAAAGTTCTTAGAAGATATTTTATGGGCATTTGGGTTTCACTCGAATATGGTTAAGTGGATAATGGCATGTGTTACTAGCACTTCATTTTCTATTAATATTAATGGTGATTTACATGGTTACTTTCGTGGTAAACGGGGGCTTCGTCAAGGTGACCCTATGTCGCCTTATCTATTTACCCTCGTTATGGAAATCCTTACGCTTATTGTTAAACGAAAAGTTCGTGAAGATGGAGATTTCACATATCATCATAAATGTAGTAAGCTAAAAATTGTTAATATTTGTTTTGTGAATGATCTTCTAATGTTTGCTCGTGGTGATGTGCACTCGACTAGAGTTATAATGGAAGCTTTAGAGGAATTTAAAGAAGTCTCGGGGTTAGTTCCTAGTATCCCGAAGAGTACTATCTTTATGTGTAACGTTCATGATCATGTTAAGTCCTCTATATTGCAAATTATGCCATTTGAACGTGGATCTCTTCCTATAAAGTACTTGGGTGTTCCTCTTATTTCATCAAGGCTTCTTTATAAGGATTGTAAAATCCTTATTGAGAGTGTTCGCAAACAAATAATAGATTGGAAGAACAAGTGGTTATCTTTTGCGGGATGGCTACAACTCGTGAAATCTATTTTGTCTTCTATGCATTTGTACTGGGCATCGGTTTTTATCCTTCCAACATGTATTATTTATGATATTGAGCAGATCATGAATGGATTTTTATGGTGCCAAGGAGATATGAAACGGCGGAAGGTTAAAGTCGCTTGGGATGATGTATGTTTGCCAAAGTATAAAGGGGGTCTAGGGGTGAGAAAGCTTGAATCTTTTAACATTGCTTTGATGTCTACTCATATTTGGAAGATTATAACACACAAAGAATCCATGTGGGTTAAATGGATACTTGCGTACAAATTGAAGCATCGTAGCTTTGGGGATGGCGCAAGCTTCTTCAAATCCGCAATAGTGTTCGGCCTCATGTGTGGTATAAGCTAGGTAATGGAGGCAAAGCTTCAATGTGGTATGACAGATGGGATGAATTATGTCCTTTGATGAATCATGTGACTCATAGGGCAGTTAGTAATGTGGGGTATAATAAATGAGAAAAAGTGGCTGATGTCGTGAATGACGGTTCATGGAGCTGGCCTCAGACGTGGTATAATCATTTTCCTTCTTTGAGCCAAATTAACGTCCCCAATCTAAGACCAGATCAACCTGATTCTCTAGTTTGGAAGTATAATGGAGGGTTCTATGAATTCTCTGTAAAGCATGCTTGGCATGCTATGCGTGAGCGTGGTGTGGAAGTAGATTGGTCGTATCTTGTATGGTCGACGTACTCTATTCCAAGACACACGACTCATATTTGGCTTGTGATGAGGAAAAGGTTGCTTACCCAATATAGGATGAGGCAATGGCATGTTGGGAATGATACTGATTTAGCTTCACTTCGTTGCCCGCTATGTAAAACTCAACCGGATTCACATGACCACCTCTTCTTTGAATGTCCTTTTCAATTAAAGTGTGGAAGTCCGTGGTGGAAGCGGCTGGTATGAGGGGTGTACCCTCGAAATGGAATGACATTGTCGCATGGTTACTTCCAATCTCCAAAGAAAATAAGGTAACTACAATTGTTGGTCGATTACTCGTTGCTGCCTCTACTTATTTCGTGTGGCAAGAGCGAAACAACCGAATCCATGGGAAGGGTGGAAGACAACCTGATGGAGTTACACAAGTAATTCTTGATATGGTTAGGTTAAAGCTGGCTTCTATTCGGTTCAAGGAGAGTATTCGAGTGGATCAAATGAAGAGAACGTGGAAGATTGCAAATGTTCAAGTCTACACCGGCTAGTCTTGGTTTGGTGTAGAGGTTGTGCGGTCACTCTTTATATTCTTTTATAGCCTCTATTTTGTTTCTTAGGCGTTGGTTGTTATGTTTTGAGTATGGCAAAACATATTGTTTTGAGTTTAGGGTGGCTAATTACCATCTTTTTTTGTACCGAATCTTTTTTATTTTTTAATATTTTCACCGGGTATAAACCCTTTACCAAAAAAAAATATCTTCTTGGCTGACAGATAATAACTTTCCTATAAAATATTTCTCATTTCAATTTAAGAGCAAGTCGAACAAAAAAGTTTACGTCCTTATCTTGAATGCAAAATATTTCTTTTAGACTAAAATACACGGTTGGTCCCTAAACTTGTCACTGCGCTTCGCGTTGGGACAAACCTGGGCATTATCATCCCAGGAGGTCCAAAACATAGGCTTTATATGCCAAAATCATCCCTTGACCAATAATGCTGTTGTCAACGTTATGTTGGTGAGGGAAAAACCGTCTTTCACTGTAGCGTACTAAATAGAAACCGTTGTACAGTGTTTGTAGCTAGTATATGTCTGTGTAACACGGTTTGGTCGACATTTATCATTCATCCCTAAACTATCCTACAAAAATAGTCTTCTACAAAACGATAATCGTTTCAAGATGGTACGTTGCTGGTGTGGTAAGCAAGCTATTATTCGCACTTCGTGGACCTCTGCCAACCTGATAAGGTTTTAAAAGGTACCATTTTGAGGGGTAGTTTTAGCCCTTATTTGATCACTTTTGTATCCGTTATTGCTTAATATCGTTCCTTTTCACTTTTTAGGTCTCTTGAAGGCAAAATGTTCGAATGACACTTATTTGGACGAAAAGGCGCGAATATACGAAGAAAATGGCCAAAGTCAGAATCGAGACACTCAAAGCTGCTGAAAACAGAAGGCGACGGCGTCACTGCTTATCTGCGACGCCGTCGGAGGATTTTTGTGACGATACAGAAGCCAAAAACCCTATTTTCAAGTGACGACGTCGGGCTTTAAAAGAGTAGGCTGTCGCTACTCAGACGGCCTAGATGCGACCCAGACGGCGTCAGAAGCTGAAGAGGACGGCGTCACAGACATAAGGTGACGCCGTCGCAAGGTTAACGTGGCCAAGACGAAACCCTAATGACGGCGACACGACGGCGTCACAAAACATAAGGTGACGCCGTCGCATATGTAATATTATATATAGAATCCGAATTTTTCAGTTTTAGAGGGTAGTCTTTTGGAGTAAAAACCTAAAACCGAACCAAGGGTGTCTTGTACAGTATTTTAGGGTTCCAAACCCTATCTTACATCAAGATAAGTATTTACTTCATCAATTCAATTATGTCTTTGATTATTTGTGTGTATGCTTGCATGTTCTCCATGTCCGGCTAATTTTTTTGTGTGTTTGCTTAGGGAGTATGAAACTTAATTATTGAATATTGATTGGTTGTTTCTTATCTTAGTTTATTAATGATCTAGTAATGCGATAGGTCATTCATTGTGTACTTAATGCTTGATTCATCTTTGTTAACCTTAGAATATGATTACCTGAGTAGTTGTAGGCTAAACCATCCAAAGAGTGCCTTAGAGTAAGAGTTTATTATCCCTAGTGGGTTTTGTAGACGAGACCCTTTGGTAAGTTCAAAGAGTTAGGGAGAAACGCATACCCTAGAACTTTAGACACACAACGCAACTAAGAATAAGGACGTGACAATTCAACCATCAACAGGAGATAATTAAGGAGTAGTAAAACCTAAGTAAACACATCTTTAAACTATCATACGAGCACACATTAATTAGACATAGACTACCACCACCTTAGTTTAGATAATTAGATAATAGTAGAGTAATCGGTAGAAATACCAACCCCCCCCCCCCCCCCCCAAATCCAATACCCGAGATTCGTACCTTTCAATTTCCTAAAAAAAAACATAAAAAAGATAAAAAATAATCTTCCTCAACCTTAGCGTAGTAACTTCTCACTAGCATTCCTATTCCCCTAGAGAACGATATCAATACCCGTGGCTTACCCTAGTACTACACTACAACGATTAGGTGTACTGCCTAGGGTGTTGAAAAACTTGCTCGACGAAAAGGAAGTTCCTTTGACCCCGAACGACGCGTGTAGCGTTATCACAACCCAGGGCGTCGATTATTTGGTTGTCCTGTTGAAGTAAGTGCGTCTTAATATTTATTGTGTTAGTTTGTTTTTGCAAGCAGCAAAGTACATTGTAACAATAGTGGTTGTTTAATGACTTGTCATAATAATGAATAGGGGTCTTCTTGTCGGTGGATAAGATTGTATGATCCTGAAATCTGTGCTCGTTCAAGAATGATCATACCAGGCCTTTTGAGGGGGAGAAATGAGCTTGAGGCAAGATTAGTAGCTGCTGAAGGTGATGATTCGAAGTGGAAGATTTACCTGGTGCTAAGTTGGATGTTGTTCTTGATTGTTTATGCGTTGGGATAACTTTTTTAGCTTTTATGTAATAAGGCGAGATGGTTAATGTTTAGTCTCTTGAATTGTAGTAACGTTGTTATGAAGTATTCAGTTTGGTTTGTTTTTGATTTTCAATGCTTTATGGGTATGCAGATGGTTAGCAATTTGTTTAGGGTTGACTTTAAAATGTCAACATTCTTATGAGCTTCTGTTTAGCTTTGGTTACTTTTGATGCAAATTATTCACACATCAAGCTTAGTCAATCTATAGAAATACACAATAATGACATGGTTCCATAGTTAATGCAAATGGATATAATTCCAAATGCATAAAATTGCATACTTTTTAAAACATGAGAACTACAGTTAGACACACACACACACATATGTTTTTAGAGTACATAACTTGTCCATAGGAAATAAATTAGATGAAACATTGTCTAGATAATTCGCATAACAAAATTAACCTATGGTGAGGCCATCATTCTTTCTAGTGCAGCCTGCTGCCTAGTCATTCTTCGTGTAGCAGGCTGGGTTGAAGCAGAAACTGCTTGAACATCACTTGACTGCAACTGAGAATCAGACTGGGATTGATCATGTTGCTGGGATTGACACTGGGATTGCTCATGCATGCTGGGATCGGCAATTGCTTCATCTTGATGTTGCTGGGATTATGACAGGGATGCATCGTGTATGATGGGATCTTCAGTTGCTGGATCTTGATTTTCAGATTGAACACCACTTCCTTGAACTGCACTAACTTGACTTTCAACAACACCTGTACCTTCAGCTTCTTTATCTTCTGCTACTTTGTTACCTTTAGGATGTGTCTTTTTTGCTGCAGCTTTAGTAGGCACCTGTTTGACATTTCCCTTATTGGCAGTTCGACTACTTTCAGCTCCACCATACCCTAGGCATGTTTTCCGGTTGTGTCCAGCAATGCTAAAAATACTACACTTAGCACTCTTCTAAGCCCTTGATAGCTTACCATCCTTCACAATCTCTTCACTTTAAGGAGCTATCCTAACTCTTTTTCTACCTCTTGAGCCAGGCGGGTTGGTTTCGGATTTCGGTGGAACAATTGTTGTTGGCACAGTTGATTTTTCCCAATGTTCGCTGCTAGTTATAGGCTGGACATGGTGATGGTAGTTTGCCTCCCAAGTGAGTAGAGAGTAACAAGGATTAGCCCATGTTTCTACAGCTCCTACTTATTGCATATTTAAAGCCATATTTCAATTGGTAGCAACAACATGTTTACATGGTAAACCTGTTATCTCCCATCTTTTGCAAGTACAAGACTTGTGTACAACATTAACTACACATTGGTCACCCCATGGTCCACTGATAAGGTTTTAAAATGTACCCTTTTTAGGGGTCGTTTAAGCCCTTATTTTATCACTTTTGTATCCGTTATTACTTAATATCGTTCCTTTTCACTTTTTAGGTCTCTTGAAGGCAAATTGCTGTAATAGCACTTATTTGGACAAAAAGGCACGGATATACGAAGAAAATGGCCAAAGTCAAGAATCGAGACACTCAAGCTGCTAAAATACAAGGTGAAGGCGTCACTGCTAAACTGCGACGCCGTCGGAGCATTTTGTGACGGGACAGAAGTCAAATTTCTTATTTTCAAGTGACGGTGTCAAGCTGTAAAAGAGTAGGCCGTCGCAACTCAGACGGCTTAGATTTGATCTAGACGGCGTCATAAGCTGAAGAGGATGGCGTCACAAGCACAAGGTGACGCCATCGCAAGACTAACGTGGCCAAGACGAAACCCTAATGACGGCGACCTGACGGCGTCACAAAACATAAGGTGAAGCCGTCGCACATGTAATCTTATATATAGAATCCGAATTTTTCAGTTTTAGTATGTAGTCTTTTGGAGTAAAAACCTAAACCGAACCAAGGCTGTCTTGTACAGTATTTTAGGGTTCCAAACCCTATCTTACATCAAGATAAGTGTTTTACTTCATTAATCCAATTATGTCTTTGATTATTTGTGTGTATGCTTGCATGTTCTCCATGTCCGGCTAATTTACTTGTGTGTTTGCTTAGGGAATATGAAACTTAATTATTAAATATTGATTGGTTGTCTCTTATCTTAATTGTTAATGATCTAGTAATGCGATAGGTCATTCGTTGTGTAATTAATGCTTGATTAATCTTTGTGAACCTTAGGCTATATCACCTAGAGCGGTTGTAGGCTAAACCATCCAAAGAGGCCTTAGAGTTAGAGTTTATAATCCCTCGTGGGTTTTGTAGACGAGACCCTTTGGTAAGTTCGAAGAGTTAGGGATAAACGCATACCCTACGACTTTAGACACACAACGCGATTAAGAATAAGGACGTGACAATTCAACCACCAATAGGAGATAATTAAGGAGTAATAAAACCTAAGTAAACACATATTTAAACTATCATACGAGCACACAATAATTAGACATAGACTACATACACCTTAGATTAGATAATTAGATAAATAGAGTAATCGATAGAAATACCAACCCCCAAATCGAAACCCCGAGATTCATACATTTCCATTTCCTAAAAAAACATAAAAAAGATAAAAAATAATCTTCCTCAACCCCAACCTTAGCGTAGTAACTTCTCACTAGCATTCCTATTCCCCTAGAGAACGATATCAATACCCGTGGCTTACCCTAATACTACACTACAATGATTAGGTTCACTGCCTAGGGTGTTATAAAACTTGCTCGAAGAAAAGGAAGTTCCTTTGACCCCGAACGACGCGTGTAGCGTTATCAAGTTTTTGGCGCCGCTGCCGGGGAATAGAATAGCTAGTTAGTAGTCCACCTCGTTTAGGTTTCTTTGCTTGATTCCTATCAAGTAAATTTTTCTCAATTTTTTTTAGCTTCCTCGTAGTCTATCCCCCTTCTTCGTGACCTTTGTTAGTAAACCCATCACTTTTCATCATGGAAGGTGATAACCACCCACTATTCATCAACCCACCACCAAATGACCCGCCAAGAGCCCGTACTCTTGGTGAATACTCGAGACCAAGCCACCTAGGCTATAGGAACACCATTGAGCTTCCCGACCAAGCCCAAACTACGGCCCTGCGATCCGACACCATCCGGTTGATGCAAAACGGATGTGCATTCCATGGACTTCGCTCCGAAGATCCAAATCAGCATCTAAGGGATTTCCTTAAAATTGTCGATTCCATCGACCTTGATGCTAATACTCGGGAGACCACACGCCTGCGGCTCTTCCAATTCTCTCTACGGGACCAAGCTAGTAATTGGCTTGAGCGACTTTCCGCCGGATCCATCTCAAGATGGGATGATCTCACCTATCGCTTCCTTGCTCAATTTTTCCCACCGGGGAGAACCACTAAACTTAGGAATGACATCTTGATGTTCCAACAACATCAAGGTGAATCTCTTTTCGAAGCATGGACCCGATTCCAGGACTTACTTCATAAAGTCCCTCATCACGGCATTGATCTTTGGCTTCAAGTCCAAATGTTTTATAATCATGTCAACTTCCCCACCAAGCGATCCATTGACCAAGCGGCCGATGGAAAACTTAGTGATCTCACCGCGGAAGAATCATGGGGCATAATAGAGGACCTTGCCCTCTATGACAACGAAAGTTGGAATGACCCCCGTGAGTTGCCCAAAACCGTTAAGGCAATCTCCTTGCCTCCCATTGACTCACAATCTTCCGACCGTAGGATAATCGAACTTGAAGATCAAGTAAAATTCCTAATGAGTTCCTACAAAAATCCTAAGTCTTCACATCAAGTGAATAAAATCACTCTTCCTTGTGAGTTATGTAGTGGTCCCCATGACACTCGTGATTGTACAAGACTCCCCGAACAAGCTTTTGCGGACTACGCCTCCATGCGTACCGATGGAGCGGGAGATAAGTGGTACACTTTCAAGCCCGAACGAAACAACTTAGGAAACTCTTACAACCCTTCATGGAGAAATCACCCTAACCTTAAGTGGAACCAAAACTCAAGCACACCCCAAAGCTCATCTAGTCCACCTAATAGGTTCAATTCTTTAAACACCGGGAACCTCGCTAATCTTGAGGCAATTGCATCTAGATTCATGTCATCTCAAGAAACTCGATTGACTAAGCTTGAAGCCGATTTTAAGCAAAGACAAGGCCAGATGACCAACAAGCTTGATGCTCTCTTAAAAGCCTTTAATGAACGAGAAATTGGAGCACTTCCAAGTGACACTATAAAGAACCCAAAAGTGAATTCGATTTCGTCAACTTCATATTCTTATTCACCATGGGAGAGTGCACATCCATGCCCCTCACACCCAACGGTTCACTCGGTAAATGCTATCCAAAAGGGTTCCAAGCCATCCAAAATGAGATACCAAGGCCCTGCACCATTGATAGAACCTACTCTTGAGAAACCCGTCAACCAAGAACCCAAACCTAGTCTAGAGGAAGAGTACAAGGAACTCCATCAAGAAAAACTGGTTCTTGAAGTCTTAGCTCATGCACCTTATTATAATGCTTTAAAAGAAAAATATGAGTTAGAACTTAAACTTGGAAAACATGGGTCCGCTTTTGTGCGAAATAATTTACCTAAGAAGTTAGACGATCCCGGGCTATTTACTCTTCCGTGTAGGCTTAGAACTTCCAAACCTCTCGATGCTCTAGCCGACTTAGGATCATGCATCAATCTTGTTCCGTTATCCCTCCATAGAAGCCTTAACTTAGGTAAGATAGAACCAACGGAAACCATCTTAGGTCTAGCGGACGGTAGTGTTGCACATCCGGTAGGAATAATAAAAGACATGGTAGTACACGTAGGAGAGTTGACTCTTTTGGCCGACTTTCACGTGCTAGACATGAATAAGGACCCGACATGCCCATTACTAGTAGGAAGAGGATTCTTAGCTACCGCTAGTGCCATCATCGATTGTAAGATGTCCAAGATAGTGGTAGGGGAGGGGAGTGCTAGGTCAATTTACGATGTCAAAAAGCATACGTACTACAAAGAAGAGGAAATCCCACATGAGATTAGGTTGGATAGGGCGCCTTCTAGATATGGACCTTGGATAGATAAGAACCTCATAGGTCCCCAACGACCTTTATACTTAAATGAAGCCTTTGCTAGTAAAGCAACTTTCCATGAAAAAGAGTTGGCTAGGGAAGTGGAAGTGAACCCGTTCGAGGACGCCTTAGTATTTAGGAAGATGACCGAGTTCCTAGGAATTTTGCCCGTCAACCTTGTCATGAATAGGTGGAAAATTGAAAAGCCTAAACATAAGTGGGATTGGAATAGACCACCTAGTGATGGTAATGGAAAGTGGCACATTAGGATAACAATCTATGATCCCGATGGAGAGAAGTTTGAAAAGGCATATCGAACCGAACGTACTACTAGGAACCTAAATGATAAGTTTGATCCTTATGACATTGTTAAGGATAAGCTTACTTATATCGGTACGTAAGGGCACGACTACGAGTCTAGCTACAAGACTCTAAAAATAAAGAAAAGCGCTTCGTGGGAGGCAACCCATGCTTAATTTTTTGCTTGTTAGTGTCATATATCTTTTAGTGATTGTTTATTCTCATGTTTAAATTTGTAAAAATGCTTTATTTTGTTTTTAACCTTGTCTTAATTGCATATAAAGGTATTTTACATAAATGATAAGTGTAGGGAGGATTACACACGTTTTCAAAAGAAACGTAAACATGAGAATAGCAATTCATTAAAAGATATATATGTGTGTTTGTTCGAGTCAAATGCTTGTATCGAGTCATAATAGATGTTTTGCAGAAATTTTTCCAGATTCTAAAGATGTAAATTTTCCAGAATTTTTTTTCAGAAAATCGCAGACCAGTTTTTGTCAGGATAATCTGAAGGCGTCAGGATTGCAACCAAATGGCGTCAGGAAGGAGTAAAAACAACAGATTAATTTTTTCTCGTTTTCTGAGCTACTTATAAATTTTTGGAATTTTTCAGGTCTTAATTTTCCAGAAATTCTGTAAACATCCATTCCACAAGCATTATATCCTAGTCTAGTAGAGTCTTATATATATTATTACCGCCGATTTTATGCAAAGGTTTCGTTTGTTTTCTTCGAATGTGCAGGTTTTATTTATCAAGAAGAAGAAACAAAAGATTGGAAGGAGCTTTTCACGCATACATTTTTCTTGGAAAGGATTTAACCACCACTTTACACGGATCCTACCAAGCTAATCAGGGGAGTACTAGTTTCTTTCGTTTATTACCTTCCATTATCATAACTTTGATACTTTCGGGGAACATTGGGGACAATGTTCAGTTTAAGTGTAGGGAGGGAAAACAAAACGGGAACTTTGAAGCTATGCTTATCCTTGATTATTTGCTTTGTCCAATTGTATTTGTGTAATAAACCATGAGAAAATGTCGGTTAGGGCAATTTTGGCACCAAAATTTTAATTTTTCATGACATATAGGAGTGGGCCATTAGTCTTAACAAAAGCGTCTCACGGATAGGAAGTTGCATGACTAGCACAAAAAAACCCTTTACCACCTAAATTCCACCTAAAATGTGAGGATCGCCCTTAGATTAGTAAGAATTAAAGCATTCATCTTTAATGCTTAGAGTGTGAACCGGTAGTATATTAGATTCTAGAACTTGTTTTGTGATGCATTCCGAGATCGCTAGTAAGACCACACTTGTGTAGTTAGGAATAACTAAATGATAAGAGGCATTAGGATAACCCTTGTTTGATACCCGTAATATAATTACTTCTTCCACATCGGTTGAGTAATTCCCCCACACCTTTGCGTTGTACTCATCTTTAGTACACGATACCCCTAGTTAACCCCTCAGAGCCTATCCTTTTCGCGGTTCTCGTGAAGTTTCGGTTTTTCCGGAATATCAATGAAGAGCATTGTTTACACCTTACCCCCAAATGTACACCCAAATCGCCTTAGCCTACCCTGTATGCACTCACTTTTAGTGCATTATTGTTATCACCCTAAACCCTTAATTCAATTATCTAGTTGCTTGCATGAGTTGCTAAGTCGAGTCATATCCTTTGTACACAGTTTTGGGACGATTGGGACTCATGGGAAAAAGTTGAAGTTTATAAAATGATTGGAAGGGAACGTTAAATTCCCTTATTTGCGTAATAACATACCCCAAGTGTTTTGATCTTTTCAATTCGGGTCAAATTAGTGTTAGAGTAATAAAAACTCAAGTGTAGGGATGTGCCTATAAATCCCTATCATTTTGATGTTACCGTAGAGGATGGTAGAGTAAAAGTGTATGTGAAAAAAAAAATCGAAAAAGAGAAAAGAAAAAAAAAATAGAGTGTTCAAAAAAAAAATACGGGCTACCATCCTACATCTATCCTTTAAATTTATGTTTGTTTGTTTCAGTTAGCTAGAGTTTAGAGTGTCGAGTCTTGGCTTAGCAACGCCATTCTTCGTATGCTTGTAACATAAAGATTTTTGACTTGCCACCACTAAATAGCCTATCCCACCAAACCCTTTGTTTCCCTACCGTAAGCCTAACATTACAACCCTTTAAAGACCTCTTTGATAGTCTTTCCTAGGTGCTTACGCCAAAGCGATTGAGGCTTGATCTATTCTCAAGCCTATGGTAATCTATGTACTAGGACCGGTTAATGAGTGTTTAATCTTCCATTTCCAACTTGTTATATTTCGTATACACCCGAGAGAGATGTGAGTATCCAAACACCCCATGTGAGGTGCTAGTATGTAATTTCCGTGTTTGTTATGACTTTTGCGGGGCTTATATGTGTTGTGGACTGTTTTAAACCAATGCTTCATGACCCCTAACTTATAAATTAATTGGCTAAAAGCACATTTGCTTGAGGACAAGCAAATACCAAGTGTAGGGATATTTGATAAGGTTTTAAAATATACCTTTTTGAGGGGTCGTTTAAGCCCTTATTTTATCACTTTTGTATCCGTTATTACTTAATATCGTTCCTTTTCACTTTTTAGGTCTCTTGTAGGCAAATTGCTGTAATGGCACTTATTTAGACAAAAAGGCGCGGATATACGAAGAAAATGGCCAAAGTCAAGAATCGAGACACTCAATCTGCTAAAATACCAGGTGACGGCGTCACTGCTAAACTGCGACGCCGTCGGAGCATTTTGTGACGGGACAGAAGTCAAATTTCTTATTTTCAAGTGACGGTGTCAAGCTTTAAAAGAGTAGGCCGTCGCAACTCAGACGGCCTAGATTTGATCCAGACGACGTCATAAGCTGAAGAGGACGGCATCACAAGCACAAGGTGACGCCGTCGCAAGACTAACGTGGCCAAGACGAAACCCTAATGACGGCGACCCGACGGCGTCACAAAACATAAGGTGACGCCGTCGCACATGTAATCTTATATATAGAATCCGAATTTTTCAGTTTTAGTGTGTAGTTTTTTGGAGTAAAAACCTAAACCGAACCAATGTTGTCTTGTACAGTATTTTAGGGTTCCTAACCCTATCTTACATCAAGATAAGTGTTTTACTTCATTAATCCAATTATGTCTTTGATTATTTGTGTGTATGCTTGCATGTTCTCCATGTCCGGCTAATTTACTTGTGTGTTTGCTTAGGGAATATGAAACTTAATTATTAAATAATGATTGGTTGTCTCTTATCTTAATTGTTAATGATCTAGTAATGTGATAGGTCATTCGTTGTGTAATTATTGCGTGATTAATCTTTGTGAACCTTAGGCTATAGTACCTAGAGCGGTTGTAGGCTAAACCATCCAAAGAGGCCTTAGAGTTAGAGTTTATAATCCCTCGTGGGTTTTGTAGACGAGACCCTTAGGTAAGTTCGAAGAGTTAGGGATAAACGCATACCCTACGACTTTAGACACACAACGCGATTAAGAATAAGGACGTGACAATTCAACCACCAATATGAGATAATTAAGGAGTAATAAAACCTAAGTAAACACATCTTTAAACTATCATACGAGCACATAATAATTATACATAGACTACATACACCTTAGATTAGATAATTAGATAAATAGAGTAATCGGTAGAAATACCAACCCTCAAATCCAAACCCCGAGATTCATACCTTTCCATTTCCTAAAAAAAACATAAAAAAGATAAAAAATAATCTTCCTCAACCCCAACCTTAGCGTAGTAACTTCTCACTAGCATTTCCTATTCCCCTAGAGAACGATATCAATACCCGTGGCTTACCCTAATACTACACTACAACGATTAGGTTCACTGCCTAGGGTGTTATAAAACTTGCTCGAAGAAAAGGAAGTTCCTTTGACCCCGAACGACGCTTGTAGCATTATCATCCACTAACCTGAAACTTAGTTCCCCCATTCCATAAAATATTATACTTAACAACCTCTTTCTTAATATCCTCTAGCATGTGTTGTGCAGTTGGTGTTAGTGGCCCATCACTCTTCTCAATCACCATAAGAACATGCATTATCCTCTTCATACAATATTCCCTGATGTATTCTAAGGCTGTAATAATTGGTTTTTTTAAACCCTTAATTATTTTGTCATGAAACACTTGACACATGTTATTAAGTAACACATCAGAAGTAGCTCTCCCTAAAGATAAACAGTAATAAACATGTATTAATTACAACTGTTTATACTGCATTAACAAATATAAATTAACTGAAACAGATAGATCACTTACATGAAAAATGTGACCTTGACCAATGGATCGGTGGTATCTTACTTAACCAATCATGGGCTGGCTGATTAAGTTTCCTGAAATCAGCCATAGCTTTTTGAAACTGTACAACAGTTGAGGCTGTTGCACATTTCCACATATGCTCTTTGTAGGCCCTACCTTTCCATTGCAGTTTCATTTTCTCATGAATGCTTCTAATACAGAATCTGTGTTCTGCATCTGGAAAAACTTCTCCTAAAGCTCTACTTAGATCCTGCACAAAATCAAATATGTTTACTGTCTGTTTCAAAACAGAGAGACTTAAATTCATGAACAGATTAAGGGAGTACCTTTTCCATGTCAGTAATAAAAGTTATGCTTGAGATTGGCTCAAGTGCTATATCATCGGATAAACAATGAAGAAACCAAGTCCATAATCCTATGTTTTCTGATTCAACAAAAGCATAAGCTAAAGGGTATATACCATTGTTGATATCAATTCCCACAGCTGTCATTAGTTGACCATTCAAAGGACCATGAATTGGAAAAGCACCCAGCCCCAACAATGATCTCCCACACGTTTTAAATCCTTCCTTTAGTGCACCTAAACAAACATACACTCTCTTGAATTCTCTGGTTGGAAGAGCCTCATCTGGAGGTCGTTCCACATTCATCACAACTGTTGTATTAGGGTTTGTCTTCTACAACTCTTGAACATAATCTCTCAACATGGTAAATTGTAGCTTGAATTGACCCTTGATGGCTGTTATTGCTAGGTTTTTGGCCCTTAAAACCTTCTGTAGGGACACTTGAAGCTCGTATTGGTTGGTAAGTTGATTATGCACAGACTTGACAGGAACCAGTGGATTGGTTTCAATTTTGTTAGGAATTAGAAATTCCATGTGAAGTATCGGTCACCCCAACTATAGACTAGCACAAGTTAGCTCGTAGACATATCGTTAGTTACGTGGTTATTAGTTAGTTATTAGCGTAGTTTAGTGTAGAGCAACACCGTGGAGGAAGGACGGGTCTTTACCCACTGTATGCCTGATCCACAGTCCGAAGGAGGACGTTTAGTTTGTAACTATAAATACCCTCTACCTCCCAAGGTAGAGGGTTGGACCTTTCAATCTAACCTTCTTTCTTTTGTTACTTTCTCTCTCTAGAAAGGCTCCCACTCTACTTTATCTCTCTAAACTCACTTGCATAATTTGATCCATATATTGAATGTATTATGTGTTTATGAAATCCAATATCTTACAATTGGTATCAAGGGCCATGGTTTGATCACTCATCTTTCATGTTCTTGGATTTCTAGTGGTTTTCATAAGGTTTTTGGGTTTGAATGAGTTTAGAGTATTTTGCATCATTTGGATCATCTCTAGTGTTAAAGTTTTGATTTTGATTGTACTTTTGTGTTTAGAATCATCATAAGTGTTTAGGTTTTGATTTGGAAGGCTTGAATCATCGTGGTTAGGTTGTTTTTGGATTGAAAAGTGGTGGTTTTTTTGAATATTGTACTATGCGAGTTGAGTCACGGATTGACATTTCTTGGAAGAGAGTTGCTTTGTAAATTTGAAGAGAGTTGCTTTGACATTTCTTGGAAGAGAGTTGCTTTGTAAATTTGAAGCGAGTTGTCTGCTAAGCGAGTTGCCTATGCGACTTGTCCAGATTCAATGTATCTAAAGAGAGTTGCTTTGGAAGAGAGTTGACAGTTAAGAGAGTTGCTGTGTAAATTTGAAGCGAGTTGTCTGCTAAGCGAGTTGCCTATGCGACTTGTCCAGATTCAACGTATCTAAAGAGAGTTGCCTAAGAGAGTTTCCTATGCGAGTTGCCTAAGAGAGTTGCCTATGCGAGTTGCCTAAGAGAGTTGCCTAAGAGAGTTGCCTGCTAAGAGAGTTGCCCACATAAGCGAGTTGTCTGCTTGCTTATTAAAGCGAGTTGTCTTATGCGAGTTGCCTACATAAGCGAGTTGTCTGATTGCTTATTGAAGCGAGTTGTCCTATGCGAGTTACCCACATAAGCGAGTTGTCTGCTTGCTTATTGAAGCGAGTTGTCTTATGCGAGTTATCTGTTAAGCGACTTGTCAAGGATTGTGATTTGTCAATTCCTGCAATGTGTCTCTAAACCTAACATACAAAACCCTTGTTTTCAAACCCTAATTTTCCGAATATCACAAACTCAACCATAACACCAACATATTTTCACTTCCTTATCATATTCTAGTTCCTTTACTACATTCTACTTCTCACTTTCTTACGGTTTTGTCTTGATTTTAGTAAAATCCCGCGAAAGATTCTATTTCTTGGTTTAAATCACAGACTTGTAAAATACCGTGTACACATCAACATCATGTCTTACACTCCTGATTCTGTAATTTCAGAAGTACTCAAACTGTATGATGAAGTTGACAACCATGAGAACATTAGCTACTCTGAACGGTTATAGATGATGGAATCAATCAATGAGGATGTGAGATCTCCGGGTTCAGAATCTAATGAGAGAGAATTGCACCAGTCTAGGCTACAGAATACCATGCATAAAGAAAGTAACATTGAACCTTATCAACAACTTCAATCACACCTCCTGTTACTCACATCCACATCAATGGATCGAACATGTAGTGCTCTTTTCCGTCAGGACTTACCTACATTGAAGAGAACATTGTTGCTAGAATTAGAACATTTGAAGATCCAGATCATCAAAGGGAAGATAATGAAGGATGATTCCATTGATGCACTCCAGATGATTCACAACCAATTCCAACCATTTATCAATGAGGAATATTCCGCAGATTTTGATCAACACTTGACGGGTATTTCCTTCAAAAAGCATACTGGAATGGAAATTCAGGAATTCATCAATACATTTATCCAACTCATGGATAATGTGGAGAAGTACATTGAGGAAGTTACACTGAATGATGAAAAAGTAGATGAGTGTCAGGAGAAATTAAGAGATAGTTGTGATGAGTCGGGTATTGTATCAGTTGAAAAGTCAGGTGTTGCCGAATATAGAATATCAAAGACAACAACGAATGATGTAACCAGCTGCTCAGTAACTACGGTCACACAAGAAGTGGACGCTATGATTAGTAAGGTGAATGAATGTCAAGGGCTAACAAGAGATTGTAGTGTTGAGATGGATAAAGCACCAGATGATGAATCAGTTGGTACTGAATACAGGGGCTCAGAGGAAGATAAGCTTGAAACAGCCAGTAGTTCAGTGACTCTTGTTTCACATGATGTGGATGCAGATATCAGACCGATAAATGAACAAATTTCATGTGATGAGGTACCCTTAACTGTTCAACATAGTGCATCTACTAATCTACCTAAACAAACTGATCTCAATACTGCACATGATTCTGATAAATGTTCCTTGGTTGAGGCTAAGACTAATAAATTCAAATCAAATGATATGGTTGATAAAAAGGCTTTTGATGAACTTTCAAACAAATTCTCAAAACTTGAAAAACATTGCATTTCTCTTGAAATTGCAATACAAAGAAAGGAGGAAAGTTTTCAAACTAAGAAACCATGTAAAAATCCGGAATTTCCTGAATTTCGTGAATTTTTTGAAATAAACGATTTAAAAGCTCAGCTTCAAGCCAAAAACTCAACTATCAACAATTTGAAGAAACATATTTCTGATATGCATGTGAAAATTAATTTGGTTACAAGTAATTCTGATGATAATGCTATTGATGATATTCAAATGAGAAATGATGAATTAGCAGTTTGTGTGGCCAAATTACTAAAGGAAAATGAGTCTTTGAGAAAGCATCACATAGAACTAAGTGACTCTGTCAAAGAAGCTAGAACTAAGTCAATGGAACAAACAAATTCTTTGATGGAAAAAATTGATGAACTCAAAGCTCAACTTCAGGTAAAGAGTTTCGCTATTGTTGCCTTAAAGAATGAGCTTAGAAAAACCGTAGGGAAAAGTGTGAATACTAAGTTTACAAAACCATCAACCTTGGGGAAGCCAGTTTCTCATCCCACTAGAGACCGGTACGTTGTTAGGCAGCCTACTTCATTTATATCTAAAAAAACAAAATCTCTAAAGACAAGGCTTGCCTCCCAAGTTGATGCGATACAAGTTTTGTCAAAACCAGTCACTTCACCTGAGTTACCTAAGTATAATGCTTCTAGCTTCGCTAACCCTCAACAAGTAGCCACTTCTACTCCCAGCACCTCTAGGATTAGTTCGAAAACAGTGTCAAAACCAAGCATTAAAAACCAGAATTCATATGATATGAATGACTTGTGGAAGAACTATTATCTAGAAGAAGCTAGGAAAAAGGCAGAAATTAGAAAAGACGGAATTTTAGGTGCAAGAACTAGGGTGACGAATTCTACGAGATTTCAAGGCACTGCTAGTAGTTTTAAATCATTACCTAGGAACACTCAACTAAAGACTAGGGATTGGCTTGAATCTAAGCGTAGTTGCGTTTCGAATAAATCTATTCCCATAGTAGATCACTCTAAGAACTCTAGATCATCTTCTGAATCCAAACAAGCTGTTTGCTCGAATTGTCTGAAATGCATCCTTAAGGCAAATCACGATAATTGTTTTTTAAAATCCCTAAAGAATGTAAATGCTCATGCAAAGGTTCAATCTGTTAAGTCTAGGATCTACACTAAGTCTATGAAGCAAGAAAAACAAAAAACTTCGCCTAGATGGATACCAACTGCTAAATCTTTGGAAACTAGGAATAATGATAGGTCTTCCACTATGCATAAGAAGCTTAACAATCCTAGACCTTGTCATAAGTGGATACCATCTGGTAGAATGTTTAAGGATGTTGGACTTAGGTGGATTCCTACCGGAAAGTTGTTTACTGATGACAAAATCAAGGTTAACTGTAAAACCCCAAAGGGTTTGGATACTAATGTCACTAACCAAAATATATGCAATCAAGTTTGTAATATTAGTGTAGGTACTCCTTACTCAGTTGCAGATACTTCAATCCTTCACTACATGGACTGGCTTAAAGTATGGATTACAAATGGATTGATATCTCATAACTCACGGGTTCAATTAACTCAATCTTGATATTCATTCGGCGATGACGTTTGAACACAACAGTTCAAGCCTCGTTCTCTAAAGAAAAGAAAAGTGTACATTTCAGTGCGCTTTATCTTCCAAAGAAGAGAAATATTCTTATGACGTTTGAATGCTTCAGTTCAAGCCTCATTCTCCAAAGAAAAGAAAAGTGTACGTGTCAGTGCGCTTTATCTTCTGAAGAAGAGAAATCTTCTCACTAATGACCATTCTCATCAACATGCTTCATTCTTTTTCCATGCGCTTTCAATTAACAAGTGAACCGGGCTACTGTTGATTGTCTTCTTATTCCACTTGCTCAACTATAATGACGATGGCGACATCATGTGCTAAATTTTGCGGGGGAGAAGTGTGAATAGAATACTTTTGGATGATATTCGCTTACTTAATCAAGAATGGCATCTCCGAATGCAATTCTTGAGGGGGAGAAGAAGTGTGAATTTTTTGCATGGTTGATTGATATTAGAGAATAGATGGTCAAACGGCTCCTAACTCATGTAAGAACCGAGCTTCTTCTTATCGGGTGTTCGTTACATGGAGTTTCTTCTAAGAGCCGTTGGTTGACATCTTCACACGGGCTGATGAGTTTAAAGACAAGTGCTTCCAGTTAATGCTTCACGTGCACATCAATAGGATGATTCTGAACAACCTTTTGTTCTTGTTTGATGTGATTGTTTGCTTGGTATTACCATTTCGTGTGTTCGTTGCGGGCTGATTGCTAATTTCCTTGATGAACATCTTTCTGTTCTTGTTTGATTGGGAGGGATTTTAGTTAAGGGGATTTGCTATTTACAAGTTAACGGGAATGCCTTTGGTGTGAAGAAGATGTTAACTGTCTATTTCCCCATTCGGACAATCTTGAAGAAGGTCGAGTCTTCAGTCTGTTCTACATTTTCTGCTACATGTTAGAAGGCTAAAGACGAATTGCATTTGATGATCTAAAGACTTCTTCTTAATCCGAGCTGAGAAGAACACTTGAAAATCTTCGTCAGTTTAGGGGAGAGCATTAATTGGGGGAGATTGAAAAGCCAAATTTAATCCTCAATTAGACTTGCTCATATTCTTTTGCAATGATTCATTGTTTGATTTTTGATGACTCTCCTCCAACGCCTAATGCTTCACTTACTAAGGATAACTGGGATTCATTGTTTGGGACTCATTGTTTTTCAAAGATATGTTTGATGAGTACTTCCAACCTCCAACGAATGTTGATCATCCAGCTTCTGAAGCTCATGCTCCGGTTCCTACTGACTCAACTGGTTCACCATCTAAGAAGTACTTCTCAGAATTCTCAAGAAACCTTATCTTCAGTTACTTCACAAGGCGTTCATAATGACTATCATGATAATAGTAGTTGCACTACTGAATAATGATCCGCTCTTTGGTATTTCTTTGCCAAATATTCACGGATTATTATTCATGAATAATGATCCGCTCTTTGGTATTCCTTTGCCAAATCTTCACGGATTATTGTTCCTCTCATTGTGCACGCTATAAATCAACCACATGAACATTAAGGAAAATGACTACCTCATCCGCTAGAAGACATTTTTGGTAAATCTTCCAGATCAGTTTCTACATGTATACCTTAAGGAAGAATGCATTGATGTTGAGGAATCATTTTCTCCGGTTCATTCAGTGGGTCAATGTTCATCCGATTGTATGTTTATTCACGTGTTGGACATTTGACACAAGTTGATTACTTCGAAGTTTCTCATTTATCACTTATTTGAGGTTGAAGTTGACATTCACAAAGGCATGTTCTTATTTGATAACTTGCTCGGGCTTAAGAATTTGAGTTGAAGTCTTGGGTTATCTAGTTACCAGCAGTCGAGGTGGATGGTTGAAGGCCTGGTCAACTATCACTATTAGGAGTTACTTTGTTTTACTTAGTGTCACACACATATGATGGTGTGGATAATCGCAAGAGGTGTTAATGTCTCATACTTTGCTTGAGTATTGAGTACTTAGAAATTTGCTTGAAGCATAAATTCTCGACATCGTTCTTCCATTATTAAGTGCAAGCTTAAGATACAAATGTGGGAATTTGACTTCAGTCTCAATTTTGGTATATCGGGTGTTCTTCATCAGTGGTCACTTCAAATTGACTACATATGGGTTGATAAAGATAGTCAGAGAGAGTTTCTCTAGCAGTTGATTCTCACAGGATTCATTTGAGCTAATTCTTGTTCTTCTCTATTTCAAGAATATTTGGTATGTATAATGTGTTGCTGTTTCTGAGGTATCAAAACCTGCAAGGGGGAAGGAGACATACATCTAAACACACAATGAGTACACGTGATGAAACTAATACTTCTTCTCTATTGAAGTAATCCCGGGAAAGACAAATGTCATAACCGTAGAGAAACTCAGTGTTTACTCATTGCCTTTGGTGTGTTATTCCAACCATTTAGGAGGAAGTGGTCTCTGGATACTTTCGTGTAATGATGATTCCGATGATAAAGTTACTGTGATGTCGCTGTTTCTACTCTGGTTGGGTACTTGTGTACATAATGGGCTGATTGGTTATATGGAAGATAACTGGAATGCACTTAGTAAAATAAAGATGTTGATATATGGTTCCCCTGAATAGACAACTGCTCAATCTCGAAGAGTAATGTGTACATCGGGGATGCTCAACAAGTTCATGTGATCTCGAACTTAATCATTTATTCCGAGTTTGATAACCGCAGCGATGATCCATGTTTCAACCTGTTACTTCGGTGTTTTCGTCTTCTTCGGGGTGTTGAGCTTTATTCAATGAGACCGCTTTGTCTTCAACTCTACTTCTTAGGGAAATGGTCTTTATTCGATGTTTGTCTGTTTGGGGTGAAGTTACCAAAGATTCAAATTGAGAAGGCTCATGTTCAGACGATTTTCTTAGAAGCCTCGAATGCTTTGGTGTCGAAAGTTTAAGAGATGTTGATTTCTTTCTTCTACAAAGTGTTGAACGATTTCCCTATCTCGGTACTTGTATCAT
This sequence comes from Chrysanthemum seticuspe, assembly GCA_019973895.1. Taxonomy (NCBI): domain Eukaryota; kingdom Viridiplantae; phylum Streptophyta; class Magnoliopsida; order Asterales; family Asteraceae; genus Chrysanthemum; species Chrysanthemum seticuspe. Next base: position 287,519,706 of record BPTQ01000001.1, read on the forward strand.
CATCTTCTTAAACTATTACTCTATCTGTACATATTTTATCGTAAAACAAAATACAAAAAAAAAAAAAAAATCAGAAAATTTGAAAAATACCAAAAATATTGTTCTTCAAAGACATGTCTTCTGGTATCGATAACATCTACGGTCTTAGAAATGTCATTCAACAATGGCACGGGACCATAGATGAAGTTCGAGCAGGAGGTGTAAATATTTCTTTCTAAACATGTCTCAAAATTGGTTTGCAGTTACTTCAGACTGTAACCCGTACTTAAACCATGGCTTGCTATTATTTCCGATAGCAACCCGCTCTTTTAAAGAAAGGAAAGTGCTGCGCTAAACCAATTTTCTAAAATTTCATGCACTTATCCTAAAACAAATTAAGGAAAGTATGTCGAAGGAATGCTGTTCCTACTCAAATTTTTTTCCTTCTAAAATTCTTTAGAAAAATATTTGTTTTAACTGAAATGGTGGCAAATGAGTTGCTTGTAAATCAATCAGATTCAAAGTATTCGTAAAAAATTAAAAACTCAATCAATGACTTCAGCGCTTTTAAACTCTTCAGAAAAATAAGTCATTGATTGAGGGGGAGAATGTTTTCAAATCTATATCATCTAACGAGATTATCTAATTATCCTATATGCTTAATTGAAAATGATGTTAACCTACGTTGAAGGACTAGGTGCCTAGGATATGATTGTTAGGATTATATGATTAGAGTTTGATAAACACATAATTCCCATGCCTTTGTATGATCTGATTGATATGTTGGATTGACTTTTATTAGTCGATTGTTGTTTGGGTGATGTCGACCACCATATATATGTTTGTGTCCACTAACGTATGCAGGTATATTGGTATATAAGAATGTTCCCGATCCGGATCCCACAATTGAAGATGATTGGATGCCGAATGGAAAGGGTAACTATCTCTTGGGTTGACAAATGAAGAAACGGAGCTTAATTTGACCTCAGTTGGCATGAAAAAATGCAACGTAAGAAGTCTCACTGCATCAGCAGACGGTTTTCTTCCAACCCTTAGCAACAACAACAAAAGCAGCTTAACCACCTAACGTATCTTGTGGAGGAAAAGCAGTGAATAATACCATTTTTCAAAATATTTGATAAAAATTGTTTTGAAAATGGAAAAATATTGTTTTGAAAATAAATTGGACTAAATTTTGAAAATCACCGGACTTCTTTTTATCAAAACCTAAGTCACTCAATTATCGATTTCGGTCATAGATTGAGGGGGTGAGTGATTTATAATAAAATATTTACAAACGATATTTCTTCACAAAAGTTCCGATTTGTACGAAATAAAGTGGTGATCTAAAGATTTAATGTTATGTCATGGTATGATTTTTCTTTAGAATAAAGATCTTTCAAAATGAAATTTTTTCTGTTCTTGTTTGATTGTGAAATTGTTTTATTTTACTTAAATATCTCTTAAAAACTATCATACCTGACACTAACAATCTTTAATGTCTTATATTGATCCTTATCCATCATTTTTCAAAATCAAATCTTGCCACGTCTTTCCCCAAAATTTTCTAAATGATTTAAATCAATTGGGATCACAAATCTCAATTGGTTTGAAATTTTTTATCGGGGGAGAGATCGTGATTTAAATCTCAAATCTGTTTTAATGGAATTGGTTTTAGTCCTTCAAAGGCACTCCTGCCTCCATGTGCCAAACGATTTCAATATACATAATGCACATGTTGAGGGGGAGCATTTATCCAAAAACTAGATGAGTTTTTAAATCAGGCACATTTTCTCCCATGTTTTCTAAACCTTATTAAATCACTTGGGATCCAAAATCTCAAAGGGCTTGATATTTTTGATCGGGGGAGAATTTGTAATTTAATAATGAAATTTAATAAATGGTGATCATTTTGATTTAAATGTGCATACTGCTCTCCCATATGTGCTAAACGCTTTCGAATCTCGAAGCACATATTGAGGGGGAGCATTTCAAAAGAAAATAAACTATCGAGGTACAAAAGCTTTTATGTTTTAACATAAAGTACCTTGATTGAGTTTTAATGGTTTCTTAATGGCTTTTGTGATCGTGGATGTGCTTCAAAAGAACTCTTTCCTCTATGTGATAAAAATGATTTCAAAAATCCTATGCACATTGATTCGCGTGAAAGTGAGTGTGTGAAAAACACAATATCAACGTATATCAAAATAACTGTAAAATCCGACAAATTAACCCTTTTAGGAAAAAGGCTAACGTATCAAATCTTACGGGTGTGATAAAAGTGATACCGGGAAAGTGATTTCCCCAGGTCGTGTCCCAACGAGGTGTGAAATTGACGGGATCGTTGAGTTTCGTGATTTGGACTTGAATTGGTTTTGAATGATTTGATTGGTTTGAATTACGTTTTCTACGAATGAATTAACGGGAAGGTAATTAAGGCAAGGGAACCCTAAATATCTAAAAATAAACTATTACTAAGCCTAAGGAAAAGTAAAACGAAGCTACATTACATCCTAGGGTGCTAAAATGCAAAAACGTGAAAAACCGGGAACGCACCGAGCTCCCGAAGGTGAAAAAGATGAAATTTAAGTCCTACAAGTGTGAAAACAATTTTCCTACATTCTAAATGACTAAAAATAATTTTAGGAAAAAGCCGGGTATTTTTTGAATTTTTATTTTATTTATTATGAATTAAAAACGAATTTAAACTAAATAATTAATTCAAAATAATAAATGATTTTGGAAAAATCTGAAACATTTACTAAAAATACTTTAAATGAAACTAAATTAAAGAAAAATAAAAAAAATGCGGACTGCTATTGAAATAAGCAGTCAAAAAGGCCTAATAAGCTTAATAAGGGAAAACTGCTAAATATGTTTAAATAATTAACTAAGGAGAACTTTAAACAAAAGGTACTCTAGCACAGATGGTACAGTGTGGGTGTGTTGTGCGTGGGGAAGCTGCTGACAGACCTGGGTTCGAGTCTGGTCAGTGGGGTTTTTGGTACTTTTTTTTTTATTTTTGGTTTTTCTGCTTTAACACACTAACTAATAAACAAAAATAAGGTTTTTAATTAAAACAAAACTTGAAAAAGCTGAGATGAGCTGTAACACAGCCTAAAAATGCAGCAACAGTGGCAAATAAGAGACTAAGGGCAGAAAAAAAAACATTTTAAAGGGGCCTAAATAAGCTACTAAATGCTAGTAAATAAGCTAACTCTAATAAATAATAATCTAACTACACTAAAACCACTAGATGGAGTCCTAAATAAGCTAAAAAGAAGCTCCTAAATGGCACTAAAAAGAGGAGAAGCTGCTGTTGCAACAAGACAGAAACAGATTAAGAACATAAAAAAAACACATGACAAAGTGCTTGACACCAAAAAAATGATTAAAACATTTGTTGAGCAAACTAACTTACATCTAATTAAAACTATTTCAATACCCAAAATGGGTCAAAAGGTGAGCTTGACCCAAGAAACATGCAAATCCAAACACCCCTTATGACAGGAATTTAGGCACAAATAAGCATATACAAACAGTTTTAAAATGAACTCTAAACTAACATAAGAAGGAAACACAGCCAACTACGCTAAAGAAAAGAAAAACTAATGAAAGAAAAAGGAGATCAGTTGGCTTAATCATCAATACAGGGGATCCTTAGACTAATAAAAAATGGGAAATAATCAATCTAAAAGACTACAATTAAGCTCATGAAAAGCTGAAACTACTCAATCTAATTTAGAATTAACTAGTGATAACTAAATAAAAGCGAATAAGCTAAAAGTACACCTAATAAGCACTAGGAAAGGGAATGGTATGCTGCTGATGTGGTGTGCAGTGCACTGAAAACAACCCACTTGGGGACTTTTCATCTTAAAATAAGCAAACAAGGCACTTCCAAATTCCTAACCAATCCTGCACAAATCTAGTAAGCACTAGGGGGTTTCACAAAAAAGCTAAATAGGGGCACTGTGGACCCCTTGACAGCTTATAAATAAACTGTCAAGGTGAGCTTATGGAGTCTGCTATTGGTTGCTGGAACAAGAACACAACAGGCCAGAGGTGCTTATGAGATCAAAAGAGGGGTTTTTTTTGTAAAGACAATATTTAAGATAAGCTTGAAATAAGCTGTTTGGATTAGCTTATCCCATCAGTTGGCTCATTCACCCAAACACACTTTTAAAGTACTAGCTTACTAGTTAACAATGAAACTAAATTAAAACCTGATCAAAATCCAAGGGAGATGAACAAGCAACAATTGCACTTATCTTAAAAACCATTTCAAAACAGAATTTAAGCAAAACTATGTTTGACTTTTCAATTTTTTTTACCAGGTTTGACTATCATTGACTTTTATCACTTTTGTTTGAAAACTGAGATTAAGACAAATAAAAAAAAGAAAGAACTCACATAAGCTCAGAAAAGCTTATATGAACAGTAAAAGAAAGCTTATAGAGGACTGGACAATCAATGGAAAATTGAGATTAACTATAAAACCAAAGCTTCATTAATAAATTTGAAATTACATTTTTAAAGTAAAACTACAACTCGTGATGAAATTACAATAACAGAATTAAGACATGGTAAAAGCTTTCTAACTTAAAACTAAAAACTAACTACCAACTGTCTTTTGCCTTCTCTTCCTCTATTTATTCACCAAAAGTGCTCCCACTTGACTTCTGAGCAAATCCCATCACTAATATGAGCCATTGGATTACTTGAATGGTTTTTAGCCATTGATGGGATTTGGCGCCAAAACTATATCTGCCAGTTGGGGGGGGGGGTTGAGTGAAATGAAGGAGAAGCATTAAATGCTATTTGGATTGTTAGGTGAGGTGGAGTGATAAGGGTGTGGAGTGTGAGCTGGAGGTGAGGGGATATCTGGTTTTGCAGGCAGAGTGGGTGAAGGGGAAAGGATTTTTGGAGGGAAAAGGGGCGGGTTTGGTGTTAATTATTGACCGGGTAAAAGGGTTTTAACCATGGGTTTGGTTGGGTGTGGGTAACGGGTTGGACTGGGTAAAGGGTATTGGACCGTGGGTTTTGGGCTTGGGCAATTTATGGGTTTGTAGTTATTTAGATTTAGGATTTAACATGGACCCAAGGTGTAGTTAAGGGACCAAAGCTGTAAAATCCGAAACTCCAGGGACCAAAACTGTTAATTTTCCAAAAATTATTATAAGGACCGTAAATGACAAAATTTATTAACCAAGGGCCATAAATAATATTTTTCATTTTTTTAAAAATTCCGGGGACTTGTTTTGGCATTTTAGAAAGTTGGGGGACTGAAACTGCCAATTATACAAACTTTGTTCGTTTTTCATTTGTTTTCAATTATTTTTCATCTGAAACATATAAAACACAATTTTGAGATATTTTCAGTATTTTGACGCATTTCTGAGTGTTTTTAAATGTTTTGCAGTTCAGATTTGACCAAAAATGACGAGTTTTTACACACTCATCAATCCCCCACACTAAACCATTGCTAGTCCCTAGCAATCTTTTGAGAAAACTTAATGGATTTGAATCTCTTTACCAAAAGCCATCACTTCTGGAGTAGCCAAATGTTTCAGTTCAAGTAAGAACTATGGTACACTGATAACCATATGATTTTGAGCAAACCACCAGCTTTCAACGGATTTGATTTGTCTTTACCAGAAGCCGTTTACTTCTGGACTAGCCAACTCTTAGATAAAATATCTTTGGTGAGTTGATTACCAATTATGGTTTTCCAACTGCCTTTACCACAAGCCATAAACTTGCGGGCTAGCCAACTCTTCACTAATTAAAGATATGGTGAGCTGAACACCATACAATTTTGGGCAAATTGCAAGCCGTCAACGGATTTGAGATATCTTTACCAAGAGCCGTTTGCTCCTGGATTAGCCAATCCTTTTGTTTGTTAGACATGGCGGACTGATAACCATAAAAAAAAAATTTTTTGGCCAGAAATGGGGGAATTGGGTGGTATAATTACATGATAAAATTCGTGAGAATTCCCCCCCACACTAGAAATGAATATTGCCCTCAATATTCAAAGTACCGGCGGTTATGCCGAAACTGAGAACGTAAAAGGGAAATACTACGGCCATTTTTTTTTTTTTTTTTTTTTTTTTTTTCCGATGAAACTTATATACAACAGCGGGGGCAACTCCCTCACACTAGGGTGGTAGAAAATAGAAAGAAGTCAGAAATACGGGTGAAAACCCATATAGTGTGCTACTGTTTTTGATTCCCGAGTCGCTAGCTTGACTCGACCCCGCATTAATTTGTTCATGGGGAAGCAAAGTGGAAGAAACAATCTCCATCGAACTTTCATTCAAGATGTTTGGACAAACATTTGAAGCACGTGAAAGTTCCACACCGATGAGATATATTCCCGGCTCAAGATAATGGTACATGGAGATGCCGGGATCAAAGATAATGTCTTCATTCCCGAAGGAGTGAAGAACAGGAGAAGTGACAGAATATATGAAGAAAAGAAAGAAAATCATGATAAAAATCATGACTAACTCTTCATCCTCAATAGGAGAATCCATAGTTTCATGAATCTCATCAGTTAAGCTCGCTTGATCATGACATATTATGGGTGTGTCTAGATCAAAGTAGAAATTATCATACTCCGGCGGAGATATGATATGAGTGAGTTCATCTGAGAACTCCTTGAAGGTGAATGAATCATATTCAGAATTGATATGAGTGGATTCACTGGTGAACTCCTCCAATGTAAATGATTCATAATCGGGGAGAGAATTATGAGAATGAAAAGTGGTACTGCCACTAATCTTCTCTCCCATATTATCAAAACAGAAGGCTTTCATTTCCGGATTAGAATCATCGGAAAGAATGTCACTACCCTTAATGGGGATAGGAGATGAAATAGGTTTCTCTTTGAAAGCCTCGATTTTAGAAATGAGAAGACTGACATTCAGTAATGTTGCACGAAGTGCTTCATCTTTGATTTCAGTGTCAGTAACTTCATCATTCTCTTCTTCTAAGCTAACAAGCTCAGAAGGTAAATCTTCCAAATAAACGATGTCTCCACAAGATAACGAATCATCATCATTAGAATCAGAGAACATCTCAACATGATCTTTTGGGAAGACAAGAGGGGTAGGGATATCACACAAATGCTCGAGAATTCCCTGTGACTCTCTTGGGATTGGGACAAGGTTCTCGACACTAGACTTTATGAATTCGTTCGGTTCCTTTTCAGGAACAGTGTCAAGATGCTCATCCCCCATAATAAGAGAGTGAGTGTGAATCTCGGGTGTGATAACAACAGACTGAGGGAGTTGAGAAATATTATCTTTAAAAGGATAAAAACTCTCCTCGTCATCATCATACATAGCTGCCTTAAGAAATCGGGAACGCCTTAGAGCTGCATGTTCTAAGACCAATAATTCTTCCCTAGAATTGCGAGCCTCTCGTTCTTCGGCTAGCAATTCTCCCATGGTCTTTTCACCACTCACTTGATTCTTAAAGTCACGAATCATATCATCAAGTGTTTTCATTGCGGTTTCAAAATCTTGGGAAATTTCTTTAGGCAACGGCTCAGGTGGAGTTTGAACCGTATGGTGCTGTGGAGGTTGGAAATTGTCAAAACCGGAAGTATAGTAATTTTGATTCCACGGTTGACATTGAAGATTATCGTGAGGACCTCCACAATTCTCACAACAGTAAAACTGTTGAGCCTGGATTGGTGAATCATATGGATATTGGTCATAACCAAAGTTCTGAGCATCACCGGAAAACTGTTCATAGACAAAAGTGTTTCCGGATTGACACTCAAATCCTTGGTGAGGACCTCCACAAAATTCACAGCAGTTATGTTGATTATATGAAGATAAGTCGGGCTGTGGTGGGTAGTTGGAAAATTTTGAGGGGTCGTTAAATGAGTTCGGATTAGGATCATAATCAAATGAATTCCTCGAACCACAAAACAAAAAACTCCCGTTCCGAATATCATTACCACACTGTACACACGTACACCAGCGACATGGTGAACCAAAAAGAGGCTCACCACAACCGACACAAGGAATAAACGATTCCATTTGAGAGTTATGAGAAGGAATCGGTTCATTCAAAGAATCAACAAAACCAACATGGTGATCCGAATGACTATCAAGTCTCGAAGAACATTTTGAAAAATCCGGAGGTGGGATAAGTGGTGTGCTCTGAGAGCTAGCAATTTCCACCTCTTCCGTTATGGTCTCCGGTTCTGGTTCTTGAGAAACGTGAAGATTAGGCAAGTCATTCTTGCTAGTCACCGGTCTAAATTCTGCATGATTGCTTTTAAATGTAAATTGTGAAAGTTTAGGATCAATTTTAGACGGCTTAGGAGCAATTGAGGGGTTAGATCTTTGGATAACCGTAGGTTGGACGTATTTAGCACTTCCATTATCAGAGGGAAGTACCTGGTCCTTTGTCCCCCCGGTTTCTCGTTCCATTTCCCTACGCAGAATTAATGGATCATCACGAACAACACGAATTCTTGACATTTGTGATAAAGTATGAAGTTTTTCAACTTCGTTCCAGAATTCGTCGTAGTCGAGAGATTCCATGAGAATAGAAGAAGTTAGAATCAAATGGATAGAGGGTAAAGGGATAAAGAATCAAAAAGGGTAAGAGGGTAAAGATGAATATTTTTGGGTTTTTCGAAAACGAGTGCACATGCACTTTTTAAAAACAACACTTTCAATTAAAACACGACCGAGGCAAAACACAGTGAACTTAAACCAATAATCACAAGCGTATTCACGCAAGTGAGACAAAGGCAAGTTTTGAATCTTTTGTTCGGGAACTTATAATGATAATACCTCAGTTGAGAATGTTATATTGATTGTGTGTTCCATTTTATTTAAAACAAAAAATCTTTTTGTATTTTTATCTTTTACATATATACAAAGAAAAGAAAAATATTTTTGTATTTTTGTATTTTTATAAAAACAATAACTTCACGAAGAAGGTTCTTCAAGTCACTAATCGTCAAAAACTTCACGATATTATCGCAACACACCTCCCCGGCAGCGGCGCCAAAATTTGATTCGCGTGAAAGTGAGTGTGTGAAAAACACAATATCAACGTATATCAAAATAACTGTAAAATCCGACAAATTAACCCTTTTAGGAAAAAGGCTAACGTATCAAATCTTACGGGTGTGATAAAAGTGATACCGGGAAAGTGATTTCCCTGGGTCGTGTCCCAACGAGGTGTGAAATTGACGGGATCGTTGAGTTTCGTGATTTGGACTTGAATTGGTTTTGAATGATTTGATTGGTTTGAATTACGTTTTCTACGAATGAATTAACGGGAAGGTAATTAAGGCAAGGGAACCCTAAATATCTAAAAATAAACTATTACTAAGCCTAAGGAAAAGTAAAACGAAGCTACATTACATCCTAGGGTGCTAAAATGCAAAAACGTGAAAAACCGGGAACGCACCGAGCTCCCGAAGGTGAAAAAGATGAAATTTAAGTCCTACAAGTGTGAAAACAATTTTCCTACATTCTAAATGACTAAAAATAATTTTAGGAAAAAGCCGGGTATTTTTTGAATTTTTATTTTATTTATTATGAATTAAAAACGAATTTAAACTAAATAATTAATTCAAAATAATAAATGATTTTGGAAAAATCTGAAACATTTACTAAAAATACTTTAAATGAAACTAAATTAAAGAAAAATAAAAAAAATGCGGACTGCTATTGAAATAAGCAGTCAAAAAGGCCTAATAAGCTTAATAAGGGAAAACTGCTAAATATGTTTAAATAATTAACTAAGGAGAACTTTAAACAAAAGGTACTCTAGCACAGATGGTACAGTGTGGGTGTGTTGTGCGTGGGGAAGCTGCTGACAGACCTGGGTTCGAGTCTGGTCAGTGGGGTTTTTGGTACTTTTTTTTTTTATTTTTGGTTTTTCTGCTTTAACACACTAACTAATAAACAAAAATAAGGTTTTTAATTAAAACAAAACTTGAAAAAGCTGAGATGAGCTGTAACACAGCCTAAAAATGCAGCAGCAGTGGCAAATAAGAGACTAAGGGCAGAAAAAAAAAACATTTTAAAGGGGCCTAAATAAGCTACTAAATGCTAGTAAATAAGCTAACTCTAATAAATAATAATCTAACTACACTAAAACCACTAGATGGAGTCCTAAATAAGCTAAAAAGAAGCTCCTAAATGGCACTAAAAAGAGGAGAAGCTGCTGTTGCAACAAGACAGAAACAGATTAAGAACATAAAAAAAACACATGACAAAGTGCTTGACACCAAAAAAATGATTAAAACATTTGTTGAGCAAACTAACTTACATCTAATTAAAACTATTTCAATACCCAAAATGGGTCAAAAGGTGAGCTTGACCCAAGAAACATGCAAATCCAAACACCCCTTATGACAGGAATTTAGGCACAAATAAGCATATACAAACAGTTTTAAAATGAACTCTAAACTAACATAAGAAGGAAACACAGCCAACTACGCTAAAGAAAAGAAAAACTAATGAAAGAAAAAGGAGATCAGTTGGCTTAATCATCAATACAGGGGATCCTTAGACTAATAAAAAATGGGAAATAATCAATCTAAAAGACTACAATTAAGCTCATGAAAAGCTGAAACTACTCAATCTAATTTAGAATTAACTAGTGATAACTAAATAAAAGCGAATAAGCTAAAAGTACACCTAATAAGCACTAGGAAAGGGAATGGTATGCTGCTGATGTGGTGTGCAGTGCACTGAAAACAACCCACTTGGGGACTTTTCATCTTAAAATAAGCAAACAAGGCACTTCCAAATTCCTAACCAATCCTGCACAAATCTAGTAAGCACTAGGGGGTTTCACAAAAAAAGCTAATAGGGGCACTGTGGACCCCTTGACAGCTTATAAATAAACTGTCAAGGTGAGCTTATGGAGTCTGCTATTGGTTGCTGGAACAAGAACACAACAGGCCAGAGGTGCTTATGAGATCAAAAGAGGGGGTTTTTTTTGTAAAGACAATATTTAAGATAAGCTTGAAATAAGCTGTTTGGATTAGCTTATCCCATCAGTTGGCTCATTCACCCAAACACACTTTTAAAGTACTAGCTTACTAGTTAACAATGAAACTAAATTAAAACCTGATCAAAATCCAAGGGAGATGAACAAGCAACAATTGCACTTATCTTAAAAACCATTTCAAAACAGAATTTAAGCAAAACTATGTTTGACTTTTCAATTTTTTTTACCAGGTTTGACTATCATTGACTTTTATCACTTTTGTTTGAAAACTGAGATTAAGACAAATAAAAAAAAAAAAGAACTCACATAAGCTCAGAAAAGCTTATATGAACAGTAAAAGAAAGCTTATAGAGGACTGGACAATCAATGGAAAATTGAGATTAACTATAAAACCAAAGCTTCATTAATAAATTTGAAATTACATTTTTAAAGTAAAACTACAACTCGTGATGAAATTACAATAACAGAATTAAGACATGGTAAAAGCTTTCTAACTTAAAACTAAAAACTAACTACCAACTGTCTTTTGCCTTCTCTTCCTCTATTTATTCACCAAAAGTGCTCCCACTTGACTTCTGAGCAAATCCCATCACTAATCTGAGCCATTGGATTACTTGAATGGTTTTTAGCCATTGATGGGATTTGGCGCCAAAACTATATCTGCCAGTTGGGGGGGGGGGGGTTGAGTGAAATGAAGGAGAAGCATTAAATGCTATTTGGATTGTTAGGTGAGGTGGAGTGATAAGGGTGTGGAGTGTGAGCTGGAGGTGAGGGGATATCTGGTTTTGCAGGCAGAGTGGGTGAAGGGGAAAGGATTTTTGGAGGGAAAAGGGGCGGGTTTGGTGTTAATTATTGACCGGGTAAAAGGGTTTTAACCATGGGTTTGGTTGGGTGTGGGTAACGGGTTGGACTGGGTAAAGGGTATTGGACCGTGGGTTTTGGGCTTGGGCAATTTATGGGTTTGTAGTTATTTAGATTTAGGATTTAACATGGACCCAAGGTGTAGTTAAGGGACCAAAGCTGTAAAATCCGAAACTCCAGGGACCAAAACTGTTAATTTTCCAAAAAATATTATAAGGACCGTAAATGACAAAATTTATTAACCAAGGGCCATAAATAATATTTTTCATTTTTTAAAAAATTCCGGGGACTTGTTTTGGCATTTTAGAAAGTTGGGGGACTGAAACTGCCAATTATGCAAACTTTGTTCGTTTTTCATTTGTTTTCAATTATTTTGCATCTGAAACATATAAAACACAATTTTGAGATATTTTCAGTATTTTGATGCATTTCTGAGTGTTTTTAAATGTTTTGCAATTCAGATTTGACCAAAAATGATGAGTTTTTACACACTCATCACACATATTGAGGGGGAGAATTTACCAAAGAAAATCAAATGGCTTTTTCCATGGAAACTGTGATCAAGAAAAGATTTCAAAGTCCTCTTGCCTCCATGTGCGAAACAATTTCAAAATCATATGCACATGTTGAGGGGGAGCATTTCTAAATGATAAAAAACAATTAAGGTACAAAATGTTTTGATTTTATATCACAAGTACCTTGATTGGATTTTCCAAATGATTTTTCAATTGGTTTCGAGAAGGAATGAACTGTACCAAAAGACCGACCATTTTACTTTATGTATGGAGTTATAAGGATGGCGAGGTTAGGTATTCGTTCCCACGATCCGCCAGAACCTGAGGGATCTACCCAGGGATAATCCACTAGATAGTGTAGAGTCCTTAGGTATGATGAAAAAAAGGAGAAAAATGAGAAATGGGAAGAGTGCGGACTGAGACAGAGCTAGTACTGGAATAAAATCAACAAGGTTCTAGTTATGAAGTCTCGGTAAGCACTGAAGGGGTTGAAGAATGAAAAAGAATTAACTGTGAAAAGGGTGAAAAGGGTGAAAAGAAATAGCCCTCCAATAATTCAACCTTAAGGCAGAAACCGGGTTCAATTCATATGCTACTGGTGGTTACTAAGGTAACACTGGTATTGAAGACAAGACATCATGGACCCTGTGATGCACTGCACTACAACTTCCCAAGCTACTCAAGTTCCTCTTAAAAGGGCTTGTTTCATTCTCACGGGGAACCGACATAATCTATCGACTATCTCCAAGAGATTGTTGATATTGAAGAAGGAGAACCTCTCCCTAGTCTCCGGCATAGGAACCAAATGTGCACAATTGAGTCTAGAGCCAAGAGATCATCCACAATATCTCATTAGGACACAAAATTAATGAAGACTTGTTGTTTCACACAATGTGGAAACTAAGAATATATTAAGAGTCCTACGCATTATCCTTGTGGTATTGCCAGAACATCCGAGTGATATGTAAAGTATTCACGATGAAGATGGAAATCCTTCTAGAGCCAACATCTAACAAGCTCTTGGTGGGTGACATGTGAGGTCTTTTCTAAAGATCAAGCTTGTGACAACTGGATAGAAACGATGGGGCAATTCACTCTTGAATCAACCTTGGTCCATGAATGAATTGACGAATACTTTTGGAAAAACCATTCGATGTGCAAATCTTCTTTTATCTAGCACGTCGAATGTGTATTCATTTTCAAACACAAAAAGTATCTCTGATTGAAAAATACTTTTGGAAAAACCGTTCGATGTGTAAATCTCTTCTTTTCTCTAGCACATCGAATGTGTACTCATTATCTAATACAAAAGGTATTTTGATTGAAAATTGATCTTTCTTATAAAACCTTCGTCGTATTGCAAAACTCTTTCTTCAAGCAATACACGATTGTTTTTCAAATCATTTTTCATCAATCAGTGAATCTTAATTTGCTGATTCACTCACTCTGTGTTGTCTTCTTTGAGACGTTCCGGCTTGAGAACAGCTAGAACAGCTGTGAAACCCTGTCAAGGAGATTCTTCGGAATTATACCTGATCACAGGAAGTACTTGTACTGATCAACGGGGAACCGTGGGCCGTGTACCTCAATTCAACGAAAGTGATCAAAGACACTTTCATGTGTTTTATTGCTAACTGTTGTTTGCAGATACATTTGGACGGTTGCAGCTGATCAGAATTGAGGAGTCAATCCAAAGTCGCATGCTCACAGTATCCACACTTAATTGAAGAAATCATGACTGGTGCATATCTACATAACCTGGTTCCGATATTTTTATACTATGCTTCTGCTACGCTGCTGCAAATATCATGAACCAGTAAAGCTTCCGCTACTCTGATGGAAAGATGTCATGATCCTGAAAGTGTGAGCATGTCGGTCCGAAAGTCACAACTTCACATGATGGCAACACAATAAAGGGTGATCCAGAGATTTACTGTGGCTGATGATCTCAAAGAAAGCTCAAAGATCATCGAGATGTGGATCAGTTCAAAGACCTTCACTCAAAGTACAAAACTATGCGGACTATGAAGTATCACTACTAAAGCACAAAGATTGAGGATGTGAAGAATTAATGTCTACGAGCTCAAGACTGAAGATAAAATAGAATGCTAGGATTCGAAATGTAAATCATGGGGTGACCTCCCTTAGGGGGGATTGTTAGGAATTAGAAATTCCATGTGAAGTATCGGTCACCCCAACTATAGACTAGCACAAGTTAGCTCGTAGACATATCGTGAGTTACGTGGTTATTAGTTAGTTATTAGCGTAGTTTAGTATAGAGCAACACCGTGGAGGAAGGACGGGTCTTTACCCACTGTATGCCTGATCCACAGTCCGAAGGAGGACGTTTAGTTTGTAACTATAAATACCCTCTACCTCCCAAAGTAGAGGGTTGGACCTTTCAATCTAACCTTCTTTCTTTTGTTACTTTCTCTCTCTAGAAAGGCTCCCACTCTACTTTCTCTCTCTAAACTCACTTGCATAATTTGATCCATATATTGAATGTATTATGTGTTTATGAAATCTAATATCTTACAAATTTGTGCTGTAATTTTCTGTGAGATATAGCGAAGGTCAAAAGCTCTGACTGCCCTTGATTGAAAACAAGTGTGTTGCTCATTATATGTTCTGACTGACCAGATACCTGTCTCACCATTCCTGCCGACAAACAATAGCCATGGGCATAGTATTTCTGAAGGGTCTTTTTTGCCAGAAAGCAATGCATTTATACCCCTTTTATTTAATGGACTTCTAGATGGGCCTATATCTAGTCCAGGACCTTCACTTGGGCCTGAAAGTGAAACACAACCCTTACATCTGACCCTTATTCTTGTTTTGTCATTCTTCAGAAAAAACAACTCCCTCCTAGTTTCTATTGAATGCTCTCTTACTTTACTTTTGACTTCCCCTACAGTAGCAAACTCCTGACCATAATAGAAGAATGTGGTATAGACTCCATTTGCAAAGTCTGCTTGTTGGAAAGAAACATAGTCACTGCAAAAGACATCATCAACCATCACAGGTAAATCATTTTCCAACTGCATGTCATCACTTATATTACTGGTTGTTCCTGCTTCACCTAACTCATTACTCTGACCTACTTGGACCATAGCAAGTTGTGCATCATTCTCCTGACAAGTGTTCTCTTCATTTGCTTGAATTGAATCATCAACTGCATTGCCTAACTCACTAGTGTCACACACTTGTAACAGAGTAACATCAACAACAGGATCCTCTTCCATGTTATCCCGAGTCAATTGAAACAAAGTTACATCCACATCAGGCTCCTCAAACCTGTTATTGACATCAACTAGTGCTCTTCCTGCTTTGTCTAAGTGCTTCTCCTGAGTCAATTGAAACAGATTAACCTCAAAATTATCAGGCTCCTCAAACCTGTTATTGACATCAACTAGTGCTCTTCCTACTTTGTCTAAGTGCTTCCCCTGAGTCACTCAGAACAGATTAACCTCAAGATTATCAGGCTCCTTAATAGCATTGTCCTCATCAATAAGTACTAAAGCACGCTCACTGTTATGAACAGGTTGGCTAGAAAATGATGTGTCTAGGGTGGAAAATACAGGCTCAATGTTTGGAAAATTGCTAGATTCACCAATATCATTGACGTCCATAGGCACTTGTGTAAGTTGGATAAAAGGATCTAGGGCAGGTTCATTATCAAGATCATCTAACACCAATCGTCTACAACAAGATTGAATAGCCGCAGTAGTAACGTTTCTCCTATCTTCATCCATCTCCCAAAACACAGTCTTAATTGATTGTGGGGATATTTCAGAAAGTTCTAATCTTGTCTTCCCTATTTCCACATAGACATCTATCAGCTTATGCTCTATAACAACATCTTTCAACAACTCAACATTAGCAGCTTCACGCAAAGTAAACAAGCCGTCGTCCAATGTACAACCAGGCTTAAGAAAGTAGAAATAATTGGTTTGTCCAATCTCATAACCGATTTGGGTCATGAGAGCATCCATTTCATCAACGGATACCTCTTTTATTTCCACATGATCAACAAGTCATTTCTTGCCTCCTTGATATATTCTAGCTGGAAAGTATTTGAATGTACCTTCATAATGGAACATCATGCTAAAGGATCCTGGTTCACCCGCTGTATAAAAAATGTACAAAAACAATGTTAAGCTAAAGTTACCTAAAAGGGGAATAACTTAAACAGTCGTACTAACATATGATTGTAATAGGCTATAACCAAAAAAGACTTACAATATCTCCTGATTGCAGCTTTTTCCTCAATTTCATGATCATCAAAGAAAGGATATTCTCTTATTTGCCATAGAGTAAATCCAAGGTTGGTGTTTGTTATTTTCTTACTTAGATTATTTGATTTGATGATTGACATTGCATTAGGGTTTGTGGGTAGGCTTCCAAAACAAATTTGGGGATGAGCAATGAGCACACAGCTTTTTTATATTCTACATAATGGCACGAAATTGGACAAGACATCTGCTATAGTACATCAAGTAAAATGACTTTTCTACCCTCAACAGTAACATGATAACGGGGTTTTCTGGAGTATAACGGAACGTTGACATCGACGTTAGTGGTCAAGGGACGAGTTTGACATATAAAGCCCATGTTTTGGACCTCCTGCGATGATAATGCCCAGGTTTGTCCCAACGCGAAACGCAGTAACAAGTTTAGGGACCAACCGTATATTTTAATCTTTCTTTTATTTTCATGCCAATAAGAATACAAGGTGTCGTAACACTGTATAGAAAATGATTTTGACTGACCAAGTCCATTCCCTCAGTTTTAAATATTATTCTTTGTCCCATGCCGAATTTTTCTTTGGTGATAGGCTTAAAAAACATATGCGGAGATCGTGACGTGCAGAATAGTGCTAACGTAAGAACTTGAATCTTTGAATATAAATACTAGTAATAACACCCTAGCCTGCTCTCCAACTTACACTAGATAGCAAATTCATTTCAGCATCTCATTATGTCTTTACTTGTGCTTTTTATACACTGCATAAGCCTTGTTTTTGTCCTAACTAGAACACAGGCTGCTGAAACGCGGTGCATTGAAAGAGAGCGAAAAGCACTACTCCAATTCAAAAATGGGTTAGTGGATGAAGCTGGTTTACTCTCTTCTTGGAGTAGTCATAGAAGCTCACAGGATTGCTGCATATGGAGAGGTGTAGGCTGCAGCAACAGAACTAATCGCGTCATAAGGCTCGATCTTAATGGATTTTGGTCAGATGATCTTGCTGCGAGAGTTGAATTGAGTGGTGACATCAACTCTTCTCTGTTAGAGTTGAGCCACTTGAATCATTTGGACCTTAGTTATAATAGCTTTAACCGGATTCCAGAATTTATCGGTTCCCTCAGAAAACTTCGCTACCTAAACCTTTCAAATATCCTTTTTGAGGATTCCAAAGTCCCTCCTCAATTGGGAAATCTTACAAACTTACAAACTCTTGATCTCTCAAGTTTTTCCATCATTTTGAAGAACACGGAGTGGATCTCCAAACTATCCTCACTCCAAACCCTACACATCAATTATGTAGACCTCAGTGAGTCTGATAGATTGTTAGAAAATGTGATCACCCGGCTTCCATCCCTATTCGATCTCCGTCTAATTAGTTGTCTTCTTCCACAAATTCCATTTACTATTCCAGTCATCAGCAATATCTCAAAGTCTCTTTCTAATCTTGATATATCATTCAACGATCTTCCTTCCTCTTTGATATATCCTTGGTTATTCAACTTAAGTGACAGCCTTACCAGCATCGACCTCTCCAGAAACGACTTGCATGGTACCATTCCAGAAGCTTTTGGTACACTCATATCCTTACAAAACTTAGAATTGAGTGGCACTCGCCTTGAAGGTGGCATCCCAAAATCATTTGGGAACTTCAGCTACTTAGATTCACTATATCTAAATGGGAACAATCTGAGTGAAGACCTTTGTAGCTTCTTCCGCCAGTTGGCACCAGCAGACAACTCGATCCGAGTTTTGGACTTGAGTTCGAATAATTTTACAGGTTTCTTGCCTGATTTTACAGTATTCACAGCTTTAAAAGAACTACATCTTAAGGATAATCACTTGAAGGGATCTTTTCCAACTAAACTTGAGCATACGTCAAATCTCTTAATCCTTGATTTGGCTGATAACCAGATCAGTGGATTTCTCCCGGATCTTTTGGTACTTTCTTCGTTAAGGGAGTTGTATTTTGAGAGAAACCGTTTGGAAGGGACCTTAGGAGAAAGGTTGATGCCACTTTCTGAGCTACAATTCTTAGGGGCCTCTTCAAATCTTCTGAATGGTACAATCTCTGAAACTCACCTAACAAATCTTTCTTGCCTAGTTTATCTAGATCTGTCTTATAACTTCCTGGTTCTTGAAATTGATTCTGACTGGTCTCCAACTTTTTCACTCGATACCGTTTCATTGTCATCATGCAAGTTGGGTCCTATTTTCCCAGCGTGGCTACGAACTCAGAAGAATTTAACCATAATTGACATCTCAGGTGCCCAAATTGATGATTTTGTTCCCGATTGGTTTTGGGAGCAGCTAACTCCCAGTTTCCGTTACCTAAATCTATCATCTAATCAACTCCATGGCAGTGTGCCAGATTTGATGTATGGGAGGCAACCTCACATTGATTTAAGCTACAATAACTTCTCAGGCCCAGTACCAATGTTTCCTTCTCAAATCTTCACTTTATATCTTCAAAGTAATATGTTTTCGGGATCAATATCCTTCTTGTGGAATCTCACCTCCATTGGTAGACTCGATCTTTCAAATAACCAATTATCAGGAGAGCTTCCTGATTTTTGGATGAACTTCACTCGTTTGTTTTATCTGGATCTTGAAAATAATAGTTTTACTGGAAGAATTCCTACATCTATGGGAAGCCTAATGTATCTTCAGTTGTTGAGTATGCGAAGCAATAGGCTGACGGGAGTGTTGCCATCCTCCTTACAGAATTGTACCAGTGTTCAGCTTCTTGATCTAGGGGAAAATAACCTCTCAGGTCCCATACCTGCTTGGATTGGGATAAGCCTATCCAATTTGCAGGTTCTAAGCTTGAAATCCAATGGGTTCCATGGTACCATGCCTGAAAGCTTCTGCCTGCTTTCCAAGATGCAGATTTTGGACATCTCTGTCAACAATATCTCTGGAACCATACCACTATGCGTGAGCAACCTTACAGCTATGACGAAGAGACAAACCGACCGTTTAATTGAGACCAACACCAAAGGACTGTCACTTACTAGGCTTGTTATAAGTCATTTTACGTATGTGTTTAAAGCTTTGTTGCAATGGAAAGGAAGGGTATCTGAGTACCGCGGAACCTTAGGTCTAGTAACTGTCCTTGATCTTTCTAGCAATAATTTTAATGGAGAAATACCAGGCGAAATCACCAATCTTTTGGGTCTTGTTGGCTTGAATCTTTCTAGAAACAATTTAACGATGCTAATTCCTAAAGATATTGGAAAACTAAGATGGTTGGATTTTATGGATCTATCGAGGAACCATCTGGCTGGTAGCATCCCGACAAGCCTTTCACAGTTGACCAATCTCGGTGTGATGGACCTTTCATACAACAACTTGTCAGGGAGGATACCAACTAGCACTCAGTTACAGAGTTTTGACAATTCATCCTACATCGGAAATCCTTCACTATGTGGGCTTCCCCTTTCTAATCCATGCCCAGGAGATACGGTACCTCAGAACCCACCAACTGCAGTACATACCGACGATGATGGAGATCAAGATAAGCTGATAACTCGTGGTTTTTTCATTGGCATTTTTATCGGATTAGCATTTGGATTTTGGGGAGTGTTTGGCACTTTGATTGTCAGTAAATCATGTAGATATGCATATTTTAGTTTCATAAGCCACGTCAAAGATTGGATCTATGTCATGGTAGCAGTGAATTACGCGAGGTTGAAGAGGCGTTTTTGGGCTTAAATGGGAATACAACCTATTTTTTGGTTGCAAATTCTATGCTTAGTTGTCATTCAGTAAATAACAAGAAAACCAAAGAACAACGAGTCTTGTATTCCCCTGTTCATTAGTTTAAGTTCAGATTGCTATATTTAATGTTGTAATTTTGTAAGAATTATTTCCTGTTTGTAAAGTATGGTTAAATAAATCGAACTCAAATAATACTCTGTTACTCCAGCTTTAATGTGATAAATGCGTGTGCCGGTGTGCCCTTATGTCATCATGATTAGCAATCAATTACACAAGGTAAAACAGTGTTTGTCAAACCATGGTATGATTTTCATTTTCTTTAAGAGCTGTTACTATATGTTGTGTGGCATTAAACAAATCGTTTGCAAGGTAATCAAGGTATTAATACACTTCCCTTTCACTTTCTATCAACTTAAAAGTTAATTATTTGAATATACTAATACAAGTGACTTTTGAAAGAGTTTATGCTTTCTTATCGCTCCTGATACTCACTTCCTCACATAGCATCTTCATTGGACACAGATTATGCATCAAACTAATGTAATTCAAAATTGTCATTTTTTTTCTTCTTATTATTATTATGTGGTCAAAGCTCTAAGAATTTTTCTGCCGTAGTTGCGTGTATCTGTGAATGCAATACCAAGTCTGTTCCTGCCTCAATTTCGGAGGATATTATTCTCCACTGGCTAGCAACCGCTCATTGTCACTCGTCACGTGTGCACTTTAGAAAACACAGATGTTGACCCTTTCTAAAATTCTATTTAGACTCTATACGGTAGAATATTTTTTATAATGTGAGGAGTTGACTCTTTGAATTGAATAAGTCGAATGTACATGCTGTGTTCATGATTTTAATGTGGGTTTGAATATAGATACTAGCAATATGCTTTTTCCTATCTTAATAGATATCATTAAACCATATATTGCTAATCAGATGGCCAATAGTGCAGCGTTTTCCAATGTATTTACTTATCCTTTTCATATACCGTGTCTTCTTTCAGTCCTAACCTAAAGAGAGGCTGCTCAAACACGGTGCCATGAGAGGGAACGAATTGCACTCCTCCAATTTAAAAATAGGTTCGTAGATGATTATGGCGTGTCATCGTGGAGTAAAAGCTAGCTCACATGATTTCTGCTTATGGAGAGGTTTTGGCTGCAGCAACAGAACTGATACGCCTGGGCTCGAGCCCAGGACTCATTTAGCTATTTGGGTTTTATCTTGTCTTATAAATACTCTTTGTAATATTTTAGTTCATCATTCAATCGAGTTTAATATCAATAATTCTCTAGTTCTTCTCTTCAATTTCTTAAGGAGCTCGCACACGCTTGAAGTGGTGCCTTATCCCGATACAACCCCGATCATGTCGTATCACTTGATCTTCATGTTGGTGTTTTGTCTGAGAAGTTGCCTGTTGATATGTTTCAAGATGTGCCTGGGTGTAAGAGTAAAGCTTGTGTACATGATGGCTTTTCGCGGTTTGAGGTAATTATATGTAAATTGTGTTTTATGTAGAGTTTGATTTGATTGATGGTAAAATTTTCTGTTTTGGATGATGATAGTTTGGTAGGGTAATAGTTAATTTATCAAAGGCCCTTTGGCTCATGGGGTGTTTGTTTCGGTTTATATAGCCAGCTTATGGCTTATTTGGTTTTGGGCTTATGTTTCATAATCTCACTTTTTATGGCTTATTTTAAAACTTTTCGGCTTATATAAGCTTATTGTTAAACCAAAAAGTTTCAAAATAAGCCACAAAAAAATAAGCTTATAAAGCATAAGCTCAAAACCAAATAAATAAAAGCCGACTATATAAGCCGAAACCAACATTCCTTTAGTGGTATATAAATCGTGGGTTCAATTCTCAGTATTAGATATATGTGATAGTGGCGGATCCTGAGAGTTGTAAGAGTATCCACTTAGTGTTAAACTGTCAAAAAGTTGAAAAATAAACAAAAGACTTTACATTGTTGTTGGTGCTTAAAGGGTACGCACGTGCGTACCCCTTTAGTATGTCGAGGCCTAGCGGTATGTGAGAAGACCAATAAGCAAGAGGTTGTAAGTTCAAGTCTCATGTGTCTTGCATAAAACTCATGTGAGATAGTAGGTGGTATATAGGGTGCGAATAAATTATCTTTCAGAAAAAAGAAAGAAACGGTAATTGTTAATTTGGGATGACTCTTCTATCAAAAGGTTGCTTATCTTTAACATTACAAATCTCAGTTGAATTGTTGATGTTACTAGAAGGTTACAATTTTTGTACTCGTAATCGATAAAAGCCAAGTAGCCTCAGGTTGAATATGTACATTTGTACTTTGCAAATAAAATGGAATGCTTTTAGTTATGATTAGATTTTTAAGTTTGATTATTGAATAGATGTACATTGACTTAGCTATTTGATTGTCTAGTAAAAGCATAGATGATAGACCAGATAATTAACTAATTAAGATGTGAATGTGATATTAGATTGTTGAAACAGAGTGTTTTACTCTGTTTCATAGGTATGGTTGTTTACAATAAAAAGTTTGAACTACTATTGGAGTGTATTTGTCTTGTTTGTGAATCGTGAGCTATCGAGAGTGGACTAAGGATAACTTTTCGTCTAGTTTTAGCTGCATCTTTGTTAGTCATACATATTTTGAACCGCTTGTTGCTTTGGGCTATCAGTTCTATAGAATGGCATCAGAATAATGAGTCACATAAGTATCATGAGTTGAAATAATACCTATTTTTGGCTATATGGTGGTTGACACTTTTACATTCTGATTAAGACTGGTTTTTATATGCCTGGAATATTAACAAAAAGTATGTAACAGTTCCCTTTTATTCATTCGAGCACATTACTAGATGAATAAATGACATGGTTACAAACGAATGGTACTTAAGAATCTGCACTACGCATTAGAAGAGCAATACTATAGCATATATGTATACATACTTGCAGGACATCTAATGTTCAATGATTAAGAATGAAAGAATTACAAACATGTAAACGGAACGAATCATACATATCCAATACCAATTAGCGTAAAGAGTTGGTAGGTGGAAAAATCTCAGGTTTACACATTAAGTACTGCACTTGTTACGCTTGTCATATATATTATTACATGTCCTTGTTGGACTACTAATAACTTCATGCTATGTTCAAGGATTTGTAAGCTATTTTGAAGTTAGTCACATTTGCTGTTAGATGAGGATACAAGATTGAGGGGAGATAAACTTGGTAATGATTTGTGTATTATTGTATAATTGTGTGTGTTACAAAGATTACAATAGATGACTATATATAGACTTAGGTTAAACAAGTAGGGCCGGCTAATATAGCTTATAGGGCCGGGCCTAAGCACTACTAAATACACTGTCTAATATTCCCCCGCAAGCTAAGGCCGGGAAGCGACCTGTAGCTTGGACCGAAGCCAAACAAACCGCTGTGAGGGTAGACGCTTAGTGAACACATCGGCAATCTGATCATCTGTCTTTATAAATTGAACACAAAGTCTTCCTTGGGCAACCTTCTCTCGAACGAAATGAAAATCAGCTTCTACATGCTTTGTTCGCGCATGAAACACGGGATTTGCTGACATGTATGTGGCGCCTAAGTTGTCACACCAGAGCGTGGGAACCGAAGACTTTGGAACACACAATTCCCGTAACAGTGTTTCAAGCCATGTGAGTTCAGCAACCGTATCTGCTAGAGCTTTGTACTCGGATTCGGTAGATGATCGTGATACAGTCCGTTGTTTACGAGCAGACCATGATACTAAGTTTGAACCAAGATATATTGCAAATCCCTCGGTGGATCGACGGTCATCTGGGCAACCAGCCCAATCTGCATCTGAGAAGGCACGTAAATTAAACGAAGCATCCGTATAGGCATGTAGAAGAGATCCAGAGTTTCGTTGAATCAATAGACCATACCCAGAAGTACCCCGTAAATACCGCAATATCCGTTTAACCGCCGTCCAGTGATTAGTAGTGGGAGAATGCATAAACTGACACACTTTGTTGACTGCATACGTAATGTCGGGCCGAGAAAGTGTAACATACTGTAGAGCACCAACAATTTGACGATATCGAACAGGATTGTCAAAGGGGGAGCTATCACCAAGAGAGAGATGTGCAGTACTCGAAATGGGAGATGCGACTGGTTTAGATTCAGAGAGACCTGCACGAACAAGAATATCCAAAATATACTTCTTTTGAGATAGAATAATGTCAGCCCCTTTGGGAACAATCTCAATACCCAGAAAGTATGATAAGGAACCCATAGCAAAGAGTTTGCTGAGACCGTGAACAACATAGTCAATTGCCTTAGGATTGTTCCCTGTAAGAATAATATCGTCAACATAGACAAGCATGTATAATAAAGTGCGACGAGCAGATAAAATGAACAGGGATGGATCAGTCTTGGATCCGTTGAAACCGAGACCAAGTAATGCCGTATATAATCTGTGAAACCAAGCTCGTGGGGCCTGTTTTAGACCATAAAGGGATTTGTGTAGAAGACACACATGATCTGGTTTATTCAGATCCACAAAACCAGGTGGTTGCTGTAAGTAAACTGTTTCTTTAAGGTCACCGTGCGAAAATGCATTTTGTACATCCAGTTGACACAAAGACCAGCCTTTAGTGACAGCAATGGTTAAGACAACTCGGATGGTAGTTGCCTTGACAACCGGACTAAACGTTTCATGATAGTCAATGCCTGGTTGTTGATGAAAACCTTTAGCGACCAAACGTGCTTTGTAACGCGTAACCGCCCCATGTTGATCTTTCTTAATTTTGTATACCCATCTACAGTCAACAATATTGGTGTTAGGAGCACGTGGGACCAAGGACCATGTACCATTTTTCATTAAAGCCGAATATTCCGCAGCCATGGCAGCGCGCAAGTGAGGATCTTTGTTAGCAATGGTGAAGGAAGATGGTTCAGAAGTTGTAGTTGTGTGAAAAGAAGAAGGGTTGTACCGTTTAACAGGTTTAGGATTAGGACGAAGGTGTGAAGGACGAGGACGAGGTGGTGGTGGTGTAGGTGTGTGAGGTGGTTGTGAGTGGGCTGGTGTAGTGTGGGGTGAAGTTGGGTTGGACTGAGGGTGCGGGCTGGTATGGGCCGAGCCGTAGTCGGGCTGGGGTGGTGGACTATTGGGTGGTGGACTGTTGGGTGAGCTGGATGGGGCCGAGGATGTGGTGTCAGCCTGAGTAGTGGTGGGAGGTGATGTAGGTAGTTGGTCTGATGAGGTGTGATCACCGGATGGGGTGTTATGTGGATTAAGGTGAGGATCAGTCGGGTAAGATGAGAAGTATGGGGACGAGGGTGGTGAAGGGATAGAAATAGGAGGTGGTTTAAAAGGAAAGACTGGTTCATGGAATTGGACATGACGGGCAATGTATAAACGGTTAGATTGAATGTCCAAGCATCGATAACCGTGATGGGAGGTAATGTACCCCAAAAACACACAAGGCATGGATTGAAAATCCATTTTGTGTTTATTGTAGGCACGGAGATGAGGGTAACACCGGCAACCAAATATCCGAAGAAATGAGAAGTTAGGTGGGTGATGAAAAAGTTGTTCAAAAGGAGAGACTTTGGAGTTGGTTCGAGATGGCATTCGATTAATTAGATAGACAGCTGTGTCGAATGCAAAATGCCAAAAACGTTGTGGGACATTGGATTGTGCAAGGAGGGTGAGTCCAGTTTCAACAACATGTCTATGACGGCGTTCAACATACCCATTTTGTTCACTGGTATGTGGGCAAGAGAGCCGATGTACAATCCCAAGAGAGGAGAAGAAGGGTGAAAGCTTCCTAAATTCTCCTCCCCAGTCAGTTTGGACAGATTTGAGTTTGGTTTTAAATTGTCGTTCAACGGTGACTAAAAATTGTTTGAAAATGTTATAAACATCAGATTTAAGTTTGAGAGGAAATATCCACATGAAACGTGAGTAATGATCAACACACAGTAAGAAATAGTTATCACCATCACTGGAAGTAACCGGGGCCGGACCCCAAACATCACAAAATACCAAATCCAAAATATTAGAACTTTTAAAAGTAGATAATGGTAAATGAAGTTTAGAAGACTTCCCAACATAACAAGAATCACAATCCATACTAGAATGTTTAGAAGAAACTGGTAAACAATACTGGGAAAGCATAAAGTTTAAAAGTTGTGAATGCGGATGACCAAGCCGTTGATGCCAGGTGTTTGTAGAAGCACGAACGGTAGAGAAAGCAGTTTTTTGGAGGTGGTTGGATTGTGGGTAAGTTGAAGGAGTACAGCCCATCAATTCTTGGACCCGTGAGGAGGGTAGTGTGTGTAGACTTGTCCTTCACAGAAAAGAAAGTGTCATGAAATTCAAAAAAGACATTATTATCACGACAAAATTTTTGGACAGAAAGGATGTTCCTTTTGATTCCAGGAACATGAAGAACATTTTTTAGTACAAAGGTTTTGTTGGGTGAAAAGATACGAGTGGAACCAATATGAATAATGGGTAAGGACTCACCATTGCCAACATGAAGACCATCATTACCACGGTATGGCTCAGAATAATCCATGCTTGAATGATCAAAAGTTGCATGTTCATTGGCACCAGTGTCATTGAGCCAAGAGGGAGATGATTGGGAGCGGTTATCAGATGCTTGGGAACGATAATCGGTGTAGTTTACTGATGGTTGACGTCCCCGAATGGTGGCCGAATCCCTATTAGGGCATTGAGAAGGGACATGGCCAATACCGCACCTGTTGCATGTACCAAAAACCAAATTCTGATTAGAAGCCCAAGGAAACTGAGATTGATTACCTCGGCCTTGGCTACGGTTATATGAATTGCTGTTACCACGGCCACGCCTATTTCCACCACCGCGGTTATTCCCAACACCAGTGTTGGTGTAAAAAACTTGTGGAGAAGATGAGTTTATTGGCTGGACTTGAAGACCAAGCTGTCCAAGAACCTGCTGAAGTGCCTGAATATTTGAGGGTGATGCAACAGAGTTACCTGAGGCTGTTGGGGCGCTGGAATTGGTAGAGGAAGCAGCAAACGCTTGAGCCTGAGGCACATCAGGTACAGATTTTTTGACCATGTAATCATGATCTGATAGTAGGCCATAGAGTTCAGAAAATGGTGTAGGGAGCTGGCGTGTCAGAATGTTCTGTTTCAGCCCTGTGTATTCCTCACGTAAACCAGAAACGACCAGCATAACCACATCCTTCTCATTCATCGGCGCACCAATATTGGCGAGGGCATCTGCATACTCTTGAGCACGTGTAAGATAAGCAGAGGGAGTTTCATCACCTTTCATCTCGAACTTGAGTAGTTGTGCACGTAGGGTGTATTCCCTAGAAGCCGTATGTGGGGCATAGGCTCGCTCTAAAGCAAGCCATAGTTCTCTGGAGGTGTTGCTGCTTGTAACATGCTGAAAGGAGGCTTCAGAAATCGTAGAGACCAAAAGCATCCGGATATGAGCATCATTGGATATCCAGATAGGATGGTTAGGATTTGGTTGTGGCGGTGGTGTGGCCTCTTTGTCTGAAGAGGCGGTGGGTGTAAGAAATTTTGGTGGACACGGTATGGTGCCGTCAACATAACCAAACAGATTGTTGGTAAGAAGAAAGGGTTGTACCATTGCCTTCCAGTACCCATAATTAGTGGGTGAAAGTTTGAAGGCAAACTTGTGGGAATTGTGAGTTGTTTTGTCAACCTGAGAGAAGGCTGCTATAAGGGCCATTGTAGTGTGGGTGGCGGCAGAAAAGAAAGTGCAGGCTGTGGGTGGTGGCTGCACAATTAGGGTTAGGAAAAAGAGAGGCTCTGATACCAAGATAAACTTGGTAATGATTTGTGTATTATTGTATAATTGTGTGTGTTACAAAGATTACAATAGATGACTATATATAGACTTAGGTTAAACAAGTAGGCCCGGCTAATATAGCTTATAGGGCCGGGCCTAAGCACTACTAAATACACTGTCTAATAAGGGGGTGTTTCGAATTGCTTGTTATTACAGTTAATCTGATTATTCCGCCTTGATATATATCTATACGCAACTTGACTGTTTGGGATTGTATATACAGTTTGGTTGTGTGAGATAACAAGATTTGAATAACTAGCTTGTTAATTGTTTATTCCCGGAGTTGCTAGCTTATATTATCTTGATCTCATGATTGTTATTTGAAACCTTGTTTATTCTGCGGTTTTCCCTGTTGTCTAGGTTACCCGGGGAGGGCGAGCCTTTTTTACTCAGATATACGCGGCCTCACTGAGCTAATCCCGGGACTGTTTGTACACTTGACCTCTTGTGAGGAAAACAATGTCCTTACCACTAGGCCATTTAAAACCTTGATTGATTGTAAATATTTTTTAGTAGCAGCAAGTTTACAAAAAAAAAATGGGTCTGCGCGCTCTTTAACTCAAAGCAATTGAGAATGCTTCAAGTTCTTGAATTATATAATGCTAAAGAGTATTGATTTTTTTGCAGGTTGTATACCAAAGCTCATTCTGTGATACATTATCCAGCTTTGAAGACAAGAAACCTGCTCCTAAGTATTTTATAATGTAAATTTGGTGTATTATATGTTTTCGTCTTTGATATATGCTTTGTATGTATTTAAGACGTTCCTTTTGAGCATTTATTCAATCTACAGTCGTCCCTATCGGCCACGAGCCATATATACAATATGACCGACTATGACCGAATCCACATAATACTAACTGCAATGTTATACCCTGCTTCTGTTGTCTATTAATAACATAACACTGCAATTAGCCTCGAGTCCTCTACTAGGTTATCATATTATAATGTTGTTGTCTTTAGCTTTTGCCCCAGCCGCCACGGCAGGATCTTCTGACGTCACGGTAACAGGTAAATATTGCCACCTTCAAAATGGTGTGAGAGTTGAAAAGAGTTGCGCATCTGAAAAGGTCGACTGCATATATCAGGACTGCATTTATTCATGCAGGCCAAATGAAGAAAATCAATTGGAATCTTCCCTCTCAAGCAAATGCCCCGCTATGACACACTCGTCTCCTTTTTTTTTTTTTTTTGAAACGGAAATTGTGCAAAGAAGCTAGCAGCAAGCGCTACAATGATTAGATACGGAGTTACGAGGGGTTAGAGAATACCACTTTATCCTATTACAAAAGTTTTTTGCTACATCTACTAGAAATCTAATTTAACGAGTGAAACTTTACATCATTTGAAATCACATCTTTGTTACTTCGGTTGTTCTTGAAAGTTATCTCGTTTCTGTTTCGCCGAAAATCTAATACTCAATTTGTTTGCAATAAATCGTGTGACTTTCCTCAGCAACTCTTTCTTCTTCTGCACAAAACTGAATACTGACCAACATGGAATGATTTTGTGAGATCTGCAAGAAGCTATCCTATGCATATTATGCCAGAACAAAGAAGAAGAATCTAATGTTCATATATTTCACATTTAATTATATTTCACATATACTTTACATATTAAACGATAAATAACACAAACATTTCAACTATCCACAATTTGTCAAATATGATAAAAAAAAAAAATTGGTGAAAAAGATGAATAAGATAATGCTTCATCTAATGTTCATAATGCTGTTGAACAATCTATTAGCAAATATAAGACTCATGTAAGATTGTACTGTTTCATTTATTATGTTGAATTATCATATGTTCCAACATTTTCCAATTAAATTTTATGCATAAACATTACACGAAATACTTAACCGCAATATCACAACTATACATATTTGCCGCTATAAAATATTGATAGCGGGTACTCGTCTAGTTAATAATAATGATTTGTGGGTAGAAACTTAATCATTTATTTTTTGAAAAAATTATCTTCAAAAAATAAGCTACATGTAGGAACTTTTGAGAAATAAATTACTCAAAAATCTTATGAATTGTGTTTGGTATTCGCATTTATATATGTTTATTTTTGTACCAGTTAACTATGGCGCAAAATTGCCTCATCAAACACCTTTAAACAAACAAAGCTCCATCACACATTAAGTACACAGCATGAAAAAAGGTTCAGCAAACATGTCTTGCAAGGTAACTTGGAGCTTAGAAAAAATTAGAGATGTCACTTGTTAACCTTCTCTTGCATATTCATCCACACACAAGATTCTCATATACGAAATGTACACTCGTCAAACATGTCTTGCAATAGCGCAATTGTTGGACCAGTTGTATAAGACTCTTAAACGTAAAAATATTACTATTGCAAATTCCGGAAAAATAAATGAAATACAACTTATAGTACTGAAAACCCTAAATTGAAATAGTGTCTCTAATATAATCCAAAATATAAGCAAACAAAAGAATTGATTTATAGAATATCAAGAACAATCCAAAGGAGTTGGGTTATCTGATTCATTGGACTTTATAACCTTCATAAATTTATTGAAGTTTGGCTGGACGCAGTAATGTATGTCGATCGACATACACGATCGATTACGTCTTGAGCTTCCTTCTGCTGCTAATCGATCGTCGGTGATTTTTCTTCCCAGTTGGTCGTGCAGAGGTTCGATATAACAAACACACACACACACAATATTTGTGAATAGATTGTTTATTGTTTATGGTCTTCTTTACTGGGGCACCCAATCGCCTGAAGGTCGTTGGAGAGAGAAAGCTGACGTGGCAGGGAAAATATGGGGGATTGGCTTGGCTTACTTGGGGCAGCCTTATATTTATTCCCTTGCTTAGAAGCTTCTTGCATCCAGGAGTTGGATACTTTGGATCAGCTGAAAGGTATTTACGCCAAAGTTCATGATGACAATATCTTTGTTCAGTTTCATTGAAATACTTGATGATTTTGTTCTCCATTTTGACTCGTGCAGGAGTTCCAACAGGATGTGTCTTATTGAATCCCGATTTAACATAAAAGTCTATTCCAAATTCACCGGTCTTCATATGATGCCTATAAATGAAGGGATCTTTTGAATATGAATATGGAGAGAGACTTGAAATATGAATAAGACCCCACATAATCAGGCCGACAATAATCAAGCAGAAGAAAAAACACATAGCTTCACCGCATTTGGATGTCCGGGGAACGGTGTTATCTTTCTTTCTATAATAATTTGTAGCTTGATTACCATTCTCGATCTGAATGGCATAACTTGCAACTTGATCTTTACCATTCAACCGACTCGGGATTGTTGCCTTAAAATCTTCATATGACGCGTTGAAGTTATTCAACTGTTGATTATTTTTTCTCCAGGGTGATTGCAAGTACTCATTGTTAGTACGATCCATGATGATTCAACAAATCCCTGAGATAACTGATCGACTTAGAGAAAACTCAAAATAATTTAGACACAAATTATAAGCGAAATAAGGTACTAGCTAGGTAACTAATTAAAGAACACGAATTAAATCCAAATATGTAATTAACTTGAAATCAACAAATTATTTTTAAAGTAAAAAAAATCAGCATATTTAATACATGCAGTACTAGCACTAAACCAGATTTTCATATGAGGTTAATCTGCAAATAATATTACACCTGTAGGTATATAATAACTTACATGTTATTCAGAAATACTAATGCTAGGATCTCGACATGGTGTAACATTCTTATCGTATCTAACGCATAAACGTTTAACATTGTGCAACTCAAACACCTCTAATTAATGGCAACAATGTGACATGTGTGAGCATAACATTCATAAATTAAAGAAAACCAAAAGGTTATGCTAAAACATAAAACAAGTATTACCTCAAATTGCAACAGAATACTTGAACTCGATCTCTTTATTGGCTTTCAAGGAATTTGAGCCTTCAATTCAGTCGTGAATGATTTATATAGATAATTTGGCGAAGTAACACTATCCAACTCTACTTCGGACTGTATTTGTATAAATATACATATTCAGTCCCTCAGTGGTTTGTTTTTACAAGTTCCACCCCCTTAAAGATTTGTTCTAAGCGGATTGAATTACGATAATCGCCCTGTAGCCGGATTTGCGCAGAAAGTTTGAAGAATATAGGCTTTGAATTACAATGAAAATAAAAAATTGTTAGTGACTTTTGATTGCATGTCTAAACATCATCCAACCTTTGCAACAACAATAAACTCAGACGACATGCATGACATCCTCCTAGAATATGATCTACCCATAGGCATCTTACCAAACTGTCTACATTCTACCTTTAAGAGCTACATCCAATACTGCATATGTTTTGCTTGTTAGATATTATAAGTCATTGTTGTTGAACTACTAATAACTTCACACTATGTTACATGAGGATACGAGATTCTGAGGAGTGTTTTGAATTGCTTGTTATTACAGCTAATCTGATTAATTATTCCATTTTTGATATAATTATACGCAAAATGGTGTGAAAGCTGAAAAGAGTTGGCATCTGAAAAGGTCGGCTTCATACGTCAGGATATTTTGACAGTTGGCATGCTCTGAACCATCACTCCTAAACTTATTTTTAGAGATTTATCAAACGCCAAATGAAGAAAGCAATTGGAACCGTCCCCGTGAAGCATCGCCCTCTATAGCACGGTCTTGTAACACTCAATTTGTTTGCAATAAATCGTGCAACTTTCTCAGCAGCTCTTTCTTCTTCTGCACACAACTGACCAACATGTCATGCTTTTATGAGATCT
This sequence comes from Chrysanthemum seticuspe, assembly GCA_019973895.1. Classification (NCBI taxonomy): domain Eukaryota; kingdom Viridiplantae; phylum Streptophyta; class Magnoliopsida; order Asterales; family Asteraceae; genus Chrysanthemum; species Chrysanthemum seticuspe. The sequence goes on from BPTQ01000001.1 coordinate 287,552,628, forward strand.
ATAAGAAGTTTACCTATGCATATTATGGCAGAAAAAGAAGAAGAAACTTGTTGCGCCGGATATTATATAGACGAAATGCCATTGGTTTAGATTTAACCAGAGAAATCGTAGTTGAAAAATTTACGACCAGGAAAGGGAAAACACATATAAGATTTCATCTCCGTGATCCACCGGAATCAACAAATTTGTATCGAATTCAACTGAGAACGTTTTTCCATGATCCGCTGGAAATTACACGGATGATCCTGTGGTTTGCGTTGACTTTCACATATAGTACTTTGACTTTTTTCTAATAAAGATAGTCCTTAACTTCGAAACCATTAACACTAACAGTCCTTTGACTAAACAGCGTTTTTGATCTCCATACATTCACCATTTTACAAATGTTGTAAAAACTCTGATGTTCAAAAATATATAGAAACTTGTTTTCTCAGTATTGTATTAGATGGAAAAACGTTGGAAAACTATCACGGCACCTCGAGTAATAAATTTCTGTTAACAGAATTTGTATGTCTTTGCTTGGTCCATTTTAATGATCTCCATACATTTACCGACCAAAATATAAACTTGATGTTAAATGACAGATCCATGGGACATATGTTAGTCTATAATCTTTGTATGAACAATCGAATATAAAAGGTGTATTAAGTTTATTTGATATATAACAATCGTTGCAAATAAAGACTTGGTTTTCGGGTATTTATACTTTTCTAACCGATACCTTACTAACCGACATAACGTTTCTAAGATAACTGCCATAACCGTTTTAACTGTTTTTCGGTTATAAACTTTACTATTGACACGCTAGGCCCTTTAACTTATATACATACATAAATACTACACTAATCTTGACTTACATGGATTAATAAGTTAGTATCCAATACTCCTCCCTAATTTATTAATCCATGCCTTCGATATCTTCAAGCTCCTTTATCTTTATCTTCGAACTTTGGCTTGCTTCCACTTCCTTTATCTTGCTCTTCAACTTGATCATCTTTGTCACCAACTTTCTTCATTTGTATTGTTTCGTACTCTTGAATCTCCAACACACTATTTCTAGTATCACGATCTTCAAATTCAGCTTTCATGTTTCTTGACTTGATGTCAATATCGCTTTCCTTCTGAAATCTTGATGGCGTCTCTTGATGCTTTTTGCATTCGCCCTTGTCAATATTTGGTTTTTCTTCTAAATGTTTCTCATCTGAAACAATTTCATGGTTCTCTTTCTCAAACAGTTCTCTTACTGTCTTTAACTCTTTCATCTCTTTGCTTGTGCAATCTCTCATCTTCTTGAGGTTCTCTAACTCTATCTGCATTTGTTTCTCAAATGCCATTTCTCTATTTCTTAGTTTCTTCTCAAACTCTTGTTTTTCCATCTCTAACTCTTGAAGCATTTCAAACTTTCAAAACTCTAATTTACTCTTCAAATCAATTTCTATCTCTCACCGCATATCTTCTAATCTTCCTTTTGGAATTTCATCCTTCTCAATGACAATTCCTTTCCTTCTCGGTTCTTCCTTTAAGGATGTTATCTCCTTTTCATCTTTAATAGTAACCATTAATAGTGCTGGTTCGTCATCTTCAAACACAAGGTTTGCTTTTTCTTCTCTACGGTTTGGTTTTGGACAATTTGCAGCATAGTGTCCAAACTCATGAAAATTATAACACTCTATTTCTCTAAAATCTCTCCTATGGTAGTTTTGATCTCCATGGTTTCTCTTGTTTCTATCATAACTATCTTCATTCTTACTATCTCTTGTGAATCTTCCTTGGCCTCTTCCTCATGTCTGATTACCACCTCCTCGTCTATCATTTCCATAGTTGTGTTCATAATTTCTGTTATTCCCTTGACGTGTGAACAACAGCTTCTCACTATTATCTTCCTCACTTCCTTTTCTAAACTTAAGCCTTTCTTCAAAAGTCTTAAGTTTCCCAATAATCTCCTCTAATTTTGCTTTCTTAAAATCAACAACCATTTCAATGGTTGCTACTACTGGTACAAACTTATCTGGCACTGCATTCAGCAATTTCCGTACTTTTTTTTGCTCATCAAACGTCAATCCACATGTACCAGCCTTTGTAATAATACTCATCAACCTCCCAGCAAATGAATCTATTGATTCATCTTCTTTCATCACAAGTCTCTCAAATTCTGATTTTAGTTGTTGTGAGTGTGCCTGTTGTACATCTTCTGTTCCAATAAATCTGGACTTTAGAGAGTCCCAAATTTCTTTTGCTGTTTCACATCCCGCAACTTGCATTTGCAAATCTTCTGGTAACCCTTGAAATAGGTATGCTGACGCCAAACTATCCTTTTTTACATCAATCTCTTTTGATGTACCTGTTCCTTTTACTAAATTCCATACTCCATTTGCCAATAGTATCTTCTTCACTCTTAATGCCCATAATGTAAAATTTGTATTGCTTAAAACTGGGCATTGATATGATGGTAACGATGTAGTGAAAGCAACTATGTTTTCGTTTTTATCTCCCGTCATATCTTTCGATTTGATTTTCTTCTAAAACTAATATAATTCTAATAATAGTCGAACTTAAATCCTTCTTTCTAACCACAATAATTCTCAAACAATTCTAACGGTTTCTAACGCGAATTGTAATGGGAAAAAAAATCTAGTCTACCTAAACCACAATACTAATATGCTATTCTCAACTTTTCTAAAAAAATAACTAAGTATAGAAGGAATAAAACCTGTTGGACTTTTTGTGGGCTCCCTTTTCCAAACAAACACACGTTCCACTGCTCCTACCTTTTCTTTTTAACAAAGCTGCTATTTTGTTTCCAAAAAAACACGCTTCTTCTTCCCCAAATAAAGTCCGCTTCTTTCTTCTACACGCAATTAGGGCAAAGCCCTGTAATTTATGCTGGTCCTTTTCTGGTTTTGTTCTAATCAAGCGGTGATGGTGGTTAATCGGTGTCTGTTTTCTTTTCCGGCAACCATACACGGCTGCGGTTGTTTCTTTCTTCTCCGGCAAACAATACGGCGGCGGTCTCTCTTCTTCGTACAACCGGTATGTCTTATTTCTCATCACTTTCTCCTTATTGATTCCCTGAATCAATTGGTCTTTTCCTCTCTTCTTGATTGACCGGTATGCGCATGGTCTCTTCTTCTCTTGATTCGAATCTTTTGGCTCTGATGCCAACTGTTAGTCTATAATCTTTCTATGAACAATCGAATATAAAAGGTATACTAAGTTTATTTGATATATAACAATCGTTGCAAATACATACTTGGTTTTCGGGTACTTATACTTTTGTAACCGATACCTTACTAACCGACATAACGTTTCTAAGATAACTGCCATAACCGATTTTAACTGTTTTCGGTTATAAACTTTACTATTGACACACTAGACCCTTTAACTTATATACATACATAAATACTACACTAATCTTGACTTACATGGATTAATAAGTTAGTATCCAATAACATAAGCTAACAGAAACATATACAACCCCCAAACACCAAAACAAACCCGATACATAAACAAAAGTAAAATCGAACAGGGACCAACATGCACATGAGGTATGTGTGTAGGCCTGTTTGCCAAATACCACACCAATACACACTTTCTAGCTATGACACACATGAACACCAATGCCATAGTCCACAACATACCTTAACCAGCTCCATTTGTCACTGCAATTTACACTTCTTTGATCTCCGAAAAATATACTCGAATGCCTTTAGTTGAATATCCTGAAATACTCTTACACAGTTATCCATTCTTCCTTTAAACACCTTGTTATTCCTATTCTTCCATATTATATAAGCAGCCACCCAAACTGTTGCACTCCATAAAACTTTATCATCCTTTGTCATCGCTAAGATCACTGCCATGTGATATTCATCAATTCAACGAGACAATGTTTTCACCCAGAAAACCCCTTCATCTTCTAAATTGCACTTCCACCTATGCTTACGGGATTGTATATTATTATTAACATTTATTAACAGCTCTTCAAGGGCTTCAAACTCCCCTATTGATCTGCCTCGAGGGGGAGGGGACCAATCTCACGTCCATTGCCATGAACCATCTAGCCATCTAACTCGACTTCCTACTAACACATCCTCAATTCGGTCCAAGTGATATAGCCTAGGGAAAGGATCACAAAGAGTCGCTTCCCAGGCCAACCCATGTGTCCATCTAAAAATATGTGCTTAGACCAACTCCTACCTCTTTATATAGATGATTTCACAACCTAACAACCCCATCCATTTTGTAACACCCCCAAAATGGCTCAGCGGAAGCATACAAGTATTGGGGTGCTCTAAATTGATATCACAACATAAGCATAGAACAACTGATTTTCATAAATAAACTTTTATTCATTTCTTGAAAACAATGTTTACATTATTGATTTGTGCAAAAAAATGGCCCATTATAAAAAGGTGGTCCTAATACATAAATCAGAGTCTTATATGACCATGCCATGCCCTTGCCTTGCGCTTCCAAAGATAAGCTATCACCTCAAAACCTGAAGATACATGCTAAAAGGGGTCAGCTTACGCTGGTGAGTTCATAGGTTTATTTAAGAGGCACTTTAGTATGCCATTTCACATTTGGTTTTTTATGATCATTACGTATTGCGTAATGTCATAAAATTTATGATTTCATTTCATAAAAGAATTTCATAAAAGGATTTTATTAGTGGACCATAAAAAGAGTATATGCACATTACAATGAATATAATGCTATATTTTATAAATTTATTACGCTAGCACTAAGCTCATGCAACCGAAGCTACGACAGTTTCTGTATGCACAAGGAAGTCATACAAATAAGGAGCCCATGGCGAGTGTTTATCCCAATACACTCGGTCCCGACATGCTATATGTTTCGCCTTGACCCATGCGGGGCCAACCGAACAGGGGAGTCACCCCTAATAGATCTATTTATAACATTCGCGCTTCCCTGCAGGAATTGACGGTTCATGAAAAGGGCAATTTGGGATCTAAAGTCTTAGGCTAAGCTGCGCAATATTCTAGGTCAAACATTTTGGTATGGAACATAAAACATCTATGTATGATGAAAACTTTAAACATGTAAAAGCATAGTATGCATAGAATGCACAATTTCAGTAATTAAATCATTTAAGTAAAATGAGCATGTATCTTCCCCCAAAACAGTTATAAAACAAGTAAAAGTAGGGGCTATGAAACTCACCTTGGCAATGTGCAATATGAAGTCTAAAGGGAATTAAATCAAGGAGTGATAGTGCACGGCTCCGACACGCAACCTAATTAATACGGCAATTTAGTCTTCATGTTTAAGACTCGATAAAGTTTAACTAACTTTATAAATTTTAAATGTTTTTGTTGTTGTTGTTGTTGTTGTTGTTGTGGCATCATTTATCTTAGAATGATTTACAAAGATTTTGATGGATTTCGGCTTAGGAAGGATGACATGGAAAGAATCTCAAGGAAGGAATTTCGAATTCGGTTTAATGATGACCAAATGATAATACTTGGAAAGGTTCACACAGAAAAGATATCAAGGATGAACAAGACTTCGGTTTGATGATAACTGAATGACGATGTACGGAATATAATTTAATGTGATATTAGACGTTAGCGGATTATGAAATATTATAACCAATGGTATGCATTTACTACATGCATATGCATGTATATCTTCATATATAATAAAGTATTTAAAAAGTTTAAGTATTAGTTTTAACTAAATGGGTGTAAGTTATGAATACAACTTATGATTACTATAAAATAAGTTTGATAAAAACATAATAGTTGAATATATTTTGACAAAAGTTGGGCATGACCCGGGTATTGGTTTTTATTCGATCGAGGTGACTAAATGTCAAAGTTTTAAAATGATTTTACTAAAATTAAACAACCGAATTACGAATAGTAGTCGATGACTAAAGTTTATATTTTCAATGGTCTTATGTAGTGGTACGAAAATATCAAGTTTTAGTTGATAAAAGTCCGTTAATTTTATAAGTAAAGCTCTTATTAGTGTGTGACATGTTTTTGTTTGCTTAAGTTTTATGTTTCTATTGATTTGTCCGGACTTGACCTTTATCGTCTTGGTGACATAAAATATTATAGTCGAGGTGTGTCGCGTTAAAAGACCGCTACTCATGTAGGACTAGTTATGTCGATTTGCAATGCGTCAAGGAGCTACGTCACGATTTTACGAGTCGGGTGAGATCAGGGACTGCGTCGCGGAACAGCTCAAGTCTAGCACACACCCCATGATATATGTGGGCTTTGGCCCATCAATTGAATATACAAACACCCTATTGGATTTGAAACGGGCTGTGGCCCAGAATGGGAATAACAGATGAAAATGTTCACTCTCGGAACATACAATCTAAAATGGAAATTATTGCAACACCTGGTCCTTTGTATTCACAGCTTTTGATGAGTAAATTTTGACGTGAGGACTCCAAAACAATTGTATTCTCAAGTGTGAGTCCTAGACCTGGAGATAATGCAAAACGGATACATGTTCGACTCACACGACCACCCTTGTGGTATCGTGTTGTCGTTAGCAGTTAACACCTTTCGTGGGTGTTTTTGACTCGGGTTAAACCAAGTGCTCGCTACCGAGCTTGAGTGACTAATTTCAATGCTGTTAGTCACACTTGACCCCGGAGATATGGTGTGAACCAATCGCTCCTCTAGTATAAGGCTTGGGGCCTATTGATCGAGTAGGAGTTTGCACATTCTTAGCCCTTAACATAACCTGAAAGCTACATGGAGTTTCTAATCGCTCCTAAGACATAACCGTAACCAAAATTTGTTGAAGTTGACAAGATTGAACCTGGAGGTGCCTATGGCGCGACTAACTCTTTACACAAGATTTTAAAGCGAACATGTACGTTCTTAACTAAGCAAAGATTAAGCCGACACTAACAACCTATGGTGCTATCTTATAACCCATCTAAGACACAACTGAGGTTGAGACTCGAGAACAAAGCTATCAATAAGCATGATTCTATACGAGTACTACTCGTGACTCGTCACCCTTATGGTCACGGGCTTGCACAAGTCGACTCGAGGGCAAGAAAAATGACCCTCCTTGTGGTTTAACCTCTAACAGGGACAACAATGAGCCAAAACAACACCCTTGGGTGTGTTTTCTCTTTCCGGTCGAGATATGGCAAGGTCTCGCAAAAGAGATCAAGTAACCAGACGAGCTAGAAAGTAAGTCAAAACTATGACACCAAAATATTGTTTTTCTATTTCTTTCTTTTTGGGTTTCTCGACAGCCACACAACAACAACACTATTTTTAACTTAGAAATTTTATTACCAACATTGGAATATCATCATAACATCCAATAATTTATGGAGATTGACAAAATTGTAATAATTGAAATTTCGAATTACAATATTATGTAATTACAACTAAGTGGATAACAAAAATAATAATGAGGAAGGTATTCTTACATTAAACCCATTAGTGGGTCGAGTCGAAATGAACACTGAAACCTCAAGGTTTCAATCGGAGGAGATTCGGGGCGAGTTAGCACAATTAACTCTTGGAATAGCTTCTTTATACCCCCAATATCAAAACCCCCAACTCAATTTCAGAAACCCGTTTGCTATATAGAACCCTAATTTTCGAATGAACCCTAACTTTTCTTTGAAACTTCTCTTGTGAATCTGAGATGATGTGCAGTTTATAAACGCAAGAAGGGAAGGTCTTGAACTCTGTTTCTTGAGTGTCGAATGGTTAGTACCCGTTTTTAGCTTCCATCTTTTCTACACTTTCTTCCAACATCTTCACATGGGGCTAGAGTAGAATAGGAGGGCTTAAAATGGTTAGTGCTAGGGATGGTTTTGAGCTTGACTTTCAAAAAGAAGATGAAGTTACCATTTTTACGTTTGTTTTTCTGGTTTAAGTCGACAAAGGAGAGAGAGAGGGGGCAGACATGATAGACACGTGGGTGAGAGAGAGAGAGGGAGAGATAAGAGTTATCTATTTTGTTTTATTATACAAATAATACAATCGATACCCCGTGTTTTGTCGAATCCTCGAGTAACCGTACCTTCCCGGTACCCGAAAAATATAGAAATTATATTTTCGGAAACGATTTCTTAGACGTAATAATAGAACATTATTATTTCATTGAAATTTGATTATTATTGTTTGCCGTTATTAATTTGGTGTCGGTATGCGTGTGGTGCCGTGGCTTCCTAAATTCACGAGATAACTTCTCGTTTTCTTCCGTAAATTATCCTTGAATGATAAAATATGTATATTTCACTTATCTCATTATTTATTTTTAGTCTTGTATGCTACTGCGCTGCAGTATGCGGAATAACTAATGGATTAAGCTTATGTATACTTAAATTTTAACTTGGACAATAATAAATTTCACTTTTATTATACAGATACTTAATGGACAGGTATCGTGCGTGCGGTGTCGGGTATTTAAGAAAACGAATGACTTCTCGTTTTTAGACTTGAATATCGATAATTGTCAGAAAATAATTGATTTAAATTTTCTGACGTCTTGAATATTATTATAATAATCCAAAATTTTACAGGTTGTTATACATTTCATCCAACTCATTAAAATCGGATATTGTCAACCCAAACACCCCCATATCCAACCTGAGACCCCTAAACCCTCCATCACTACCGTAAATTATTTTAATACTCTACCCCAAAAGGCATCATTTTCAACCCCAAAACTTCCAAGTTCGGTTATTAATTATATAAAAGAAAACTGGAACTCTCTCTTTAGTTGGCTATCAACAAATTGATCTGTGACGGAGTTATATATGTAGACGAAATTGATTGATGTGGATCGATGGTTCGGCAAAGTTTCCAAATTTTGTTGGTTCTAAGTTTCAACTTTCTTAAATTTTAATTTAGGGTTAACGATTGTATTATGGTAATATCACTGCCTTAAATGATCTATAAATTGCTTGCTTGCATGCGCGCAAAAAGTAAACTTAAGCTTCTACTTAAGTATCTTCTTAATTTAAGCTACTTGTAGTTCTAATTTTTGAGACAAAATTACTCAAATTATCTTATCAATTTGTGCATTTCTAAGTTGACGTTTCTTTTAGCTATGGCACAAAATTACTTCATCAAACACCTTTAAGTAATCGTGAAAACGTTTTTTAATGGCATAATCGCCGTATCTTTTCCATGACTTGGAAAATAGATATATACACTAGCAATATAACTATCCTTTTGAATCTACTAATTCACAGTTCTATCAAACATGGTAACTCAAAGCTTGAATATTCATCCACCTATAAGATTCTCACTTACGAGACTTTATACTCCACCCCAAAAGAAATTACGCCTAACTTTCTCAAGGTAGTTTAAGACGGTTTTAGGGGCTTTAAATGAAGAGATGAAGTACGTATCAAGTGCTCCATGAACTGAAATAAGGAGAGTGTCAAGGCTTGTTTCTTTTTTTTTCTGGATTAAGTGGGTGGGTCCCTTTCTGTTAATGGGTCTTAATGGGGAGGGGGACTCTTTGCTTTCTCTCTCCATATAGACCATTTAACAGAAAAAGAAACACATTATATATGTGGCCCCACCACTATCTCCCCATTAAGACTCATTAACAGAAAAAAGAAACACCCCCTGAGTCTTCTCCATAAGATAGTGATCTAGCTTTCCAAGAAGTAAGTCTATGGTGAATTAAATTTAGAAAAAATTACATGTTTGGTTCCTATGGTATACCCCAAATAACAACTTTAGTCCCTAAGTCGTTTTTATTACACCACAGACACCTATTTTTGAAACCTTGCACGCATTTAGTCCCTATTTTGGATGGGCGTTAGTTAAGTCCGTTAAGTATTTTGCGCTGTTAGTCCTTCGTTAAAAATTTTTGCACCGTTAGTCCTTATTTTTTAAAATATAGTTTTCTCCAGTTAGTCCCTCCGTTAATAATAGTTATCTCCCGTTTTTTTACATTTTTGTCCGTTTTTATCCGTTTTCGTTCATTTTTATCCGTTTTCCCCATTTTTTTTCGTTTTTTGTCCGTTTTTATCCGTTTTCGTCCTTTTTTTTACGTTTTCGCCCATTTTTATACGTTTTTGTCTGTTTTATCCGTTTTCGTTCGTTTTTTATCCGTTTTCGCCCTTTTTTTACGTTTTTGTCTGTTTTTTTCCTTTTGCGTTCGTTTTTTATCCGTTTTTTTTTTAACTTTTTTGTCTGTTTTTATTCGTTTTCGTTCGTTTTTTTCACAAAAAAATTCCAAAAAAAAAATTGGAATTTTTTCACAAATTTGAAAAAAAAAATTCCAAAAAAATTTTGAAAAAATAATTTGGAAAAAAAATATTTTCAAAAAAAATAAAAAATTTTGAAAAAAAAATTAATAAAAAAAAAATTTTCAAACATTTTTTTAAAAAAATTAAAAAATATTTAAAAAAAATATATTTTTTATTAAATTTTTTTAATTTAAAAAAAAAATATTTCGAAAATATTTTTTAATTTTTAGATATTTTTCGAAAATATTTCGAAAATATTTTTTAATTTAAAAAAAAAATATATTTGAAAAATATTTTTTTTATTCAATTTTTTTTTATTCAAATATTTTTATTTTTTTTCGAAAATATTTTTTTTCCAATTTATTTTTTCAAATTTTTTTTCGAATTTTTTTTTTCAAATTTGTGAAAAAATTCAAAAAAAAAAAATTTTGAAATTTTTTGTGAAAAAAAACGAACGAAAACGGATAAAAACAGACAAAAACGTAAAAAAAAAATGGCGAAAACGGATAAAAAACGAACGAAAACTGATAAAAACAGACAAAAAAGTAAGAAAATGGGCGAAAACGTAAAAAAAAAACGGACGAAAACGGATAAAAAAGTAAAAAAAGGTCGAAAACGGATAAAAAAACTGACAAAAACTGACGAAAAACGAAAAAAAAAAAAAAACCGGGGAAAACGGATAAAAACGAACGAAAACGGATAAAAACGGACAAAAATATAAAAAAAAACGGGCGATAACTATTATTAACGGAGGGACTAACTAGGGAAAACTATATTTTAAAAATAAGGACTAACGGTGCAAAATTTTTTAACGAAGGACTAACAGCGCAAAATATTTAACGGACTTAACTAACGCTCATAAAAAATAGGGACTAAATGCGTGCAAGGTTTCAAAAATAGGTATCTGTGGTGTAATAAAAACGACTTAGGGACTAAAGTTGTTATTTGGGGTATACCATAGGGACCAAACGCGTAATTTTTTCTTAAATTTATGGATGATTGGCATATAATTGCATAGTTTGCTCATGCAGGCACCAATGGCTAGCCCAAGGTAAATACATGGAAGCTTGACGAAAGAGAGTTGATGCTAATCTTTTTGTTTCGGTAATAGTGACTCCAACCCCGAAAAATTGACTCATTGAGAAGTTGATTTTTAACAAGGATGAGAAGTGAAAACATCTTAAATTCGACACAAACTTTTGGCATTCTCAATAGACCATCCCCCCATTATTAATTCATCATCCGCAAATTGGAGGTGAGATATGTCAACTACGTTTGTACCCACTTTAACGCCGTTGAATATTGCTTTAGACTTGGGGTCTTACAACACAACATGAATGGCCTCAACCGCAATAATGAATAGAAAGGGTAAAAGTGGGTCTCTTTATTTTTTGGTAAAATGCCAAAGACCAGTTAAATTAAAAAAATAAAAATAAATAAAAAAATAAATTAATATTTAAAAATAAGTAAATAAATAAATAAAAGTGGGTCTCGCCTTAGACCTTTTTGGATTTTGAATTCTTTTGCAAGTGACCCATTGACAAGCTGATCAATATGCCGAATTAAGGCATCCGTTGATCCACCTCCTACATTTTGTGCTAAACATAATTGTTGGACCATTTGTATATAACGAATGAGATTAAGACTAAAACAAAAAAATAACACTATCACATTCACAAATTTCGGAAAAAAAATGAAAGACAACTCATAATATTGAAGAACCTAAATAGAAATAACTTGTATATAAAACCTAAACAACCAAAACAATTGATTTCTAGAATATTTAACTACAAAGGAAAATATCAAAGATGATATGATGTTTCTAAAACAACTAGAATTAGAGTAACCTTAATCCCTTCCTTTCAAGGTCGTGACAAACAGGAGTTGGATAATTTGTATCAGCTAATAGCCATTTTTGCCAAAGTTCATAATGGCATTCACTTTGTTTAGTTTCATTGTAATGCTGGATGATTTTGTTCTCCAATTTGACTCGCGAAGGACTACCAACGGGATGTTTCTTATTAAACCTCGATTGTACATAAAAGTCTATTCCATGTTCTTGGGTCTTCAAATGATGCTTATAAACGAAGGGATCTTGTGAATCTGAATACGGACCAGGCCATGTCATATAAATCGGAAGCCCGATAATCAAGCCGAAAAACACGCACATGGACAAAAACTCAAGCAAAATTTCACAACATATGGGTGCCTTAGGATCGGTATTGTTTTTCTTATTATAATTTGGATCTCTATTACTACTCTTACTCTGAATGGCGTAACTTGCAACTTGATCTTTACCATTCAGCGAACTCAGATTATTATTTGTCGGGTATGATTTCAAGTAGTTGTTGTTAGCACGATCCATGATGATTGATGATTTAACAAATCCTTAGAAAAGAAAAGCAAATATTAGTGTCTTGATTTGATATTGAGCTAACAACTCAAAATCATAGAGCTAACTCAAAGTTATTGAGAAACAAATTATATAGGCAGGTAATTAAAGAACACGATTTGAATACAAAATACAAATCTATACTATATAATAAACACCCACATGTTACAACTCAATGAAGCACATTTTGCAATCAATGCGTTGATGTGTCTTGATTCTGATTGGTCGAAGATTTAATGCATACAACACACCATTGCACACTTCTTTAAGCTATTTTTTTTAATCCAAAATTCAATTAAATAATTTAGGTAACTGATTAAGTGCATAGTATTTGTAACAACATCTTTTCACGGGAGGGACCTCATTTAATATACTATATAATAAACACCCACATGTTACAACTCAATGAAGCACATTTTGCAATCAATGCGTTGATGTGTCTTGATTCTGATTGGTCGAAGATTTAATGCATACAACACACCATTGCACACTCCTTTAAGCTATTTTTTTTAATCCAAAATTCAATTAAATAATTTAGGTAACTGATTAAGTGCATAGTATTTGTAACAACATCTTTTCACGGGAGGGACCTCATTTAATATTGCATATATTTTGCATGGTTACCTAATATATATATATATATATATATATAGAGTTAGGATCAAATAAGAAGAAAAATTAAAATAAGAATGATAAGAAGAAACCACAGCCACTCATTTCAGATGCACCTACAAAAGTAGATGCATCTCCCCTTAAATTTCTCCTTCCTATTTGAAATGTGTGGCTAGAAAATCTTCTTATTCTTCTTATTTTAGTTTTTCTTCCTACTGGATCCCTTCCCTATATATATATATATATATATATATATATATATATATATATATATATATATATATATATATATATATATACTAGACTATAGACCCGCGGGTTTCACGGGTGACAATAAAAAACATTGTATTGTAAGTTAAAAATAAATAAATAAACGGTCGTATAAAAATCATACTCACATAAACTAAAATAAAAACAATTTATGAATGATCCAAACAAAATATGTATAAGTTACAAAGGTTCACCAAATACGAAAAATAACAAATACCATGATGAAATCATAAAAATAATAAATAAAAAAATAAAAAATAAAACAATAAACATATCAATGAAAATAAAATCATATGAAATTACCATGATGAAATCTATGAAAAAAAAGAGAAAAGAAAAAACATTTATAGTATCGGTGCAAACCTTTCTATGTTAGAAAAGGTTTTTAATTGTATAAAGGTTTTTTTATGTAAATATTAGAAAAGATGAGATAATTTATATGAAATTATCATAATTATTAGAAAGTTCAACCAAATTAGTAAATAAAACAATAAGATTAATTCACAATAGCATATAATTGACCTGCGGAGAAAAAACAAAAGTTTTAGCTTTTACACCCGTAAAACAACATTTTCAATGAGATGAGACCAATATAAATCATAAATTCTAGGGGTGAGCACAGAAACCGAAAAACCAAATTGAAACCGAAAAAACCGAAAAAGCCGAACAAAAAAAAACGGCCCATTTGGTGGTGGTTTTGAATGTTATAAAAACCGAATGTTTGGGGCGGTTTTTGGTTTCATAAGAAAAACCGAACCGAGAAAACCGCCCCGCCCCACCTTTATATATGTTTTTATATAATTTTATCTATATAAAAAATTTGCTATTTAATATTAAAGATTTAAGTATACAACTTTATCTATTAAAAAATTGTATTGTTTATTATCTATACAATAAAATTTGTTTTATTTATAGATATTATATCTTTGTTTTCGAACAATAGTGTTCTTTGAAAATTTCCCCTACAATTCTCTTAAGCGAACGAAAAGTGCAAAGCCGCAAAGACGTGTATTTTATATTTTAGATTGATTGGTTGTTTTGTATGTTCTTTCGAAGCTATTGCTAGATAATATGCTATTATTGATATTTGTTTAAATATTTTTTCTTGAAAACTTGGAATTGTAAACATCATATAAGATTAAAACTTGCTTGTTTTCAAGTAAGAAAAACCAAATAAAAACCGAAACCGAACCGATTCAATATCAAAAACCGGAAAACCAAAACCGAAACCGAAAAAACCAAAACCAAACGGTTTGTAGTTTCCGAAAACCGAAATATACAGTTCGGTTTGTGGTTTTACCATAAAACCGCCCCACCCCTTGCTCACCCATAGTAAATTCTTTAAAAATCAAATGAACAAATCTTAGTCATCTATTTTTTATCAAAACAAAAAAAACCAGCTTTTCACTTTCTTTCTTAAAAGTAAACTATCTCGCAAACGATAAATCATCAAGCGATGAAAGATACACCGTCGCGGCGAATTTTTTAGTACATAGACACTTCAATATATTTTCGACGAACTTTTTTTCTTTATTTTCACAATAGTTTATAATTGACCCGCAAAGAAAAAACAAAAACTTTAGATTTTACACCCGTAAAATTCACAAGAGAATGGAAACAACACGTTGAATGAGATGAGATGAATATAAATAAAAAATTCTTTAAAAATGAAATGAGCAAATTTTAGCAATTTTTATTTTTATCAAAACAAAAAAAAATCCCATTTTTCAAATTTTTTTCTTTAAAAATAAAATATCTCACAAACGGTAAACCGTTAAGCGACGAAAGATACACCATCGTGACGAATTTTATTTTATATTTTTCCAGTATATAGGTGCTTCGTTATATTTTCCACGAACGTTTTTTCTTAGTTTTTTTTAGTGCTGAAATTTACGTCATAAAAAATTTCATGTGACTTTTTCTTTAAAAATTGAAGTGTGCTATCACAAGTCACATGTGATTTTTTAAATAACAAACCAACTACTATTTTACAAATCACATTTGATTTTTCTGATCGTAAATTTCAGCACTAAAAAAA
Source organism: Chrysanthemum seticuspe (assembly GCA_019973895.1). Classification (NCBI taxonomy): domain Eukaryota; kingdom Viridiplantae; phylum Streptophyta; class Magnoliopsida; order Asterales; family Asteraceae; genus Chrysanthemum; species Chrysanthemum seticuspe. Next base: position 287,568,165 of record BPTQ01000001.1, read on the forward strand.
ACTCGGAAAAAAGTTCACTGAAAGTATATAGAAGTGTCTCTCTATAGAAAGATGATATCATTCTCGTCACGATTGTACAATTTATTTCGTGTAACGATTAACTAACTGTATGTGCGATATTTTAATTTTGAAAAGCAGAATCAATATGGATTTTATAAGTTTGATGAAAAAAATAAATGATCAGGATTAGTTGATTTAATTTTTAAAAAACTTATGAATTGTATTAAACTTTTTTCCGTACTTAATTTCTTTAACATACATTTTGATTCACTGACTGAAATGAAAAATTATATTAGAATAAGGTATAACATGTAAAAAACATTAAAAATGATGAGCTTTTCGTTATACAATGTAAGTCAACAGACATGCAGTTGATAATAAAAATGAATCACAAAATGTGTTAAGAACACAACCAATCTAAAGAAAAATTTTCAAATATTTACGTTGTGAAATTGATATGAAAAACTTAGTATGTAGATATTAATATTTGGTTGATGAGACTTATATTTGCATGTAGTTAAGTTTAGATAAATATTATCTTCATTAACATATCATATGTTTTAGATATGTGTAGTTAAAAAATGATATATATTGAAATAGGTTTAAGATGTATGAGATTTGATTATAGCATTGGTTATGTAAGGTGTATTTATAAAACTACACATAAAAATGAAGGGTAGAATCAGTAAATATGTAATGGCCAAAAGAAACTGATGAATGTAGCATCTTAGAAAAGATGCCTCGCTTTAATGTTGTAAGATTATTTAATTGTACAAGGGTTTTTCTGCAAATATTAGAAATTGTTATTATAAAACGGAGTAATGCACAAGAAAAAAGTCAGTTGGAGGCTACAAATGGAACACGTGGCTTTATGACGTCAGAATATGACGTCAGAATAGGGATTTGTGTCATTCAAAAACATTTTCATTTATTATATATAAAGATACATCTATACTATATAATAAACACCCACATGTTACAACTCAATGAAGCACATTTTGCAATCAATGCGTTGATGTGTCTTGATTCTGATTGGTCGAAGATTTAATGCATACAACACACCATTGCACACTCCTTTAAGCTATTTTTTTTAATCCAAAATTCAATTAAATAATTTAGGTAACTGATTAAGTGCATAGTATTTGTAACAACATCTTTTCACGGGAGGGACCTCATTTAATATTGCATATATTTTGCATGGTTACCTAATATATATATATATATATATATATACATTCGTAATAATGTCTATTAAATCACTAATAATTCAAATTTAAAAATGACTTGCTAAAACACGTCTCACATTTCCTTCAAATCAAACACAGACACACTTTTGCATTCATCTAAATACACAGATTACTCACATATTTCACCATGAATGATGAAAACGCCCCACCCAATTCGAACAAACGTGCATGTGCTCAAAGACATGCTAATAAGAAAATTGACCAACAAGAGAATTCAGCAACCTCAACCAAAAAAACAACCTTCTCGGAACCTATGTTGGTAGATTCGACTCATCTAAACGAAGAGTTTCGTTTACAGAACTATTGAATTGTAAGTGTTGTATTCGAATATCTCTTTTTTTTTTTTTTTTTAACAATATAATTATGTTTTTATCATATACGTTGTCTAACTTTGAGATTAACCGTAGATGTCGCTCCCGTATCGTTCTGCAACACACGTTCAACATTTTCAAACAAGCGTTCAGGTACATGTTTAATGTTAAGTAACTCAAAATTGTTAGCACAATTATGGGCTTAGCCCAACTATCTTTAATAGGACATATATATATGTGGCTCAGTTGTATGTATATTCTTAGCGGAATTATGTGCATGTATATTCAATATTGGACATACGAAAATTTACAGATAACAAAATGAGCTTGATCAATAATGAATCATATTAGAACACCAATAATGAATCGTATTAGAACATAATGTTTCAACATCTCTATTCACGGCCTATGATAAATGTTGTCGATATTAAAAAAAAAAAAAAAAAAACGCGTTGGTATTTAATATATAGTTTACTACCATTTAATATATAGTTTACTACCATGTATTAATATAATTTGTCTCATTTGGTTATTATGTATTTATGTAGACACGTGCAGGTGTTTTAACAAATACTGCTTCAAACGATTATGCCAAGTAAATGTTTTTGTACATAGCAATATTATTTATTTAAACGTTAATACAATGCACTACTAATAATCTTTACTACTTGCATGTGATGTATAGGTTCATATTCATTTTTGGATTGCTTCGAAGTTTCAAGTCACAGCTATTGAGAGATACACTTCACACAATGGACATTGGTTACATAGATATTTACAAACATTGTATTTTATACGATCGTTTTGTTACAAATTATTGTCCTATTCACAAAACATATCAAAGTTTTTACATTCGTTGTTATTTGTTACTCCATTCTAACACTTGATTTCTTGATTCAAAATTCCTTTTAAAACCCCGTGGATGCCACGGGTCAATAAGCTAGTTACATATATTTAACTTGAAATCAACCCTATTATTTTTCAATGTCAAAATTTCACATAAATACCATTGGGTAAAAATATAGTTACTTAGTTGTATCAACACACATGTGAAGTAAATAAATTTTTGTATACAATTACAATTGTACTTTTATCGCAAAATACTCAAATTTTCACCTTTGGTTTAATATTTATTCTATATATATACTTTGGATTAGATTCACATAAATACGAATTTTACACCTGAAAAAATTGAATCGAAATCGAAAGTACATGCATCAAGCTTTCTCAATATAAATAATTCTCAATGGATACATATTCTAACAGCATGCAACTTAATTAAAACACTTCCAATAGTCTAATTGATACAATATATGTGAGCTTAACATTCAAAACAGAAAAGCAAAAACTTATCAAAACATAAACCTAAAACAAATGTTACCTTCAATTGTAAAGTCGTTCTTTTTGTTGGCTTTCAAGGAATTTGATTTTTTAATTCCTTCATGAATGACTTATATAGATATAGATAATTTGGCGAAGTAACACAATCCAACTCAACTTCAAATTGATCAATTTGTATCCACTAGTAGAGAAAGACCATTACTTAAAAAAACGGTTTACAATTAAACCATATTAAATAATTTGAAAAACACTATATAACACAGGCTTTTTCTAACTTGTGCCACCATGGCATAAGTTAAAAGTAATTAATAAACTCAAATTACCATGTTTAAATATAAGTTTGCATTAACAGTTTCCAAATTCTTTTCTAATTACCATGATTAACTTTGTTTTCTATAGAAATAATTTTATTTTGAGGAACAATTTAGTTCATTTAATGATTTTAAACAAGTGCCATGGTGGCACAAATTAGAAAATCCCACACCTATAACACAAAAAATAATATAAAATATTTCATTTAAGATGGCTGCCTATTTTATTTAACTTTTTCTTATTATTTAAAGCGGTTATCCACAAGTGCTACAGCCTACAAGTGCTTTAAAAAGGAATTAATATTTTATAATCTACACTTACCATTTACAACGATTAACTATAAGTGTTTTAAAAGGTTTCATATTTTTTAATTTAATTTTATTATTTAAAGCGTCTTCAAATGATGCTTATAAACTAACAGAATTTGAATACAGGCCTATTGCATGTTGTAATGTAATTTACAAATGCATTAGCAAAATATTGACTAACAGAATTAAGCCTTTCCTGAATAAGTTGGTCAACTCTAACCAAAGTGCATTTGTGCCTGGAAGACTTATTCAAGATAATCTTCTTCTGACTCAAGAGCTTCTTAAAGGATACAATTGTAAAAATGGAGCTAAGAGGTGTGCCTTAAAAGTGGATATTGCTAAAGCTTATGACACTGTAGACTGGAGTTTTTTGGAAATCATCTTGATCCAGTTTGGTTTTCATGAGAAAATGGTATGTTGGATAATGAAGTGCATCAATTCTGCTGCTTTTACAATTTGCATTAATGGTGATAGGCATGGCTATTTCAAAAGTGGTAGGGGATTAAGGCAAGGAGATCCCATATCCCCTTACCTGTTCACATTAGTCATGGAGGTGTTCTCTATTATGATGGCCAGGAAAATAAAGCAGTGTGCTAAATTCAAATTTCACAAAGGGTGTAAAGAAATCCAATTGACTCATTTGTCCTTTGCTGATGACCCCTTGATCTTATGTCATGGGGACCACTATTCAGTTACAGTCATAAGAGATGCTATGAATGAGTTTAGTGCTTCATCGGGTCTTAAACCAAACATGGGCAAGAGTACTATTTTTTTTGGAAGTGTGGATTTAGGGGAGAGACAAAGAATCCTTGACGTCTTACCTTTCAGTGTTGGCAAGCTCCCTGTAAGATATTTAGGCATTCCATTATTAGCCAAGAACATTGGGATTAATGATTGCAAAGTTTTAGTGGATAAAGTGAAGAATAAAGTAAATGACTGGAAAAATATGTCTTTGTCATATGCAGGTAGACTACAGCTCATTGCCTCTGTCTTGTCTGCTATGCAAACTTATTGGGCTTCTGTCATAAAGATTCCTAAAGCTACTATAAAAGAAATTAATGGTCTTCTCAAGAGTTTTTGTGGAGTCAGGGGAAAAGTTGTAAGGGTAGAGCAAAAGTAGCTTGGTCAGTGGTATGCAGTCCTAAAATGGAGGGTGGTTTGGGTCTCAAAAACCTTCTTGTATGGAATGAGGTTTTACTAGTAAAGCATATTTGGAAGCTGGTTTCTAGGAAGGAGAGCCTATGGGTCAAATGGGTCAATAAGGTGAAGCTTAAAGGTAAAAGTTTTTGGGCTGTGGATGCTGATCCTAATGACAGTGGAACCTGGAAGGCGCTCTTGGACCTAAGAGATAAAGTCAAGCCATTTATCACTCATGAAATTGGTGATGGTGAGACCACTTTTATGTGGCATGACTATTGGCATAACATTGGCCCTTTGTCTTCATTTATCTCTGATAGCATCTTACATGAAACAAGGATCAAGAGTGATTGCACTGTGGCTGATATGATTGATAATTCCAGTTGGAATTGGCCCAATGAATGGTATAGGAGATACCCTATATTGTCACAAGTTAAGGTTCCTATTCTGACTAATAATAAGGCTGATTGTGTAAGATGGAAGTCCAGAAAAGGAGCTAAGATGAATTTCTACTCTAAGGAGGTTTGGAAAGATCTTCATGTGGATTTGCCAAAAGCTAAATGGTGGAATGTCATGTGGTTTTCCCATTCAAACCCAAGATGTGCCTTCATCTTGTGGTTAGCTATTAAAAGGAGACTACTTACTCAAGACATAATTATGAAGTGGAATCCTGAACAACTTTTATGTCCTCTATGTAACAAAGTGAATGACTCCCATGACCATTTATTCTTCCAGTGTAACTTCTCTTCTAAAGTGTGGAATGCTCTAAAGAAGCTGATGAAGACTGTGTTTACTTCTGATAGTTGGGTTCAGATCATTCAAACTATGGAGAACATGAAGTGTAACAATTCTATATGGAGTGTCTTGGATAGACTCATCATTGCTGCCACTGTCTACTACATTTGGAAAGAAAGGAATGAAAGGTTATTCTCTCAAAATCCAAAGCCTGTGGAGACTGTATTGCAGAACATAAAAGATCAGATTAGGATGCAGCTTATGAGCCTCAAGGTGAGGAAATCTCCTAATACGAGCAAGGTTGCTGATTTATGGGAGATAGAATTTCAATATGGGAAGTAATCTGGTCTTGATTCAGTTGTGGAATTGGCACCTATCATTAAAGGTGTTTGGATCAACAGTGGAATTGATAATGCTGAGTTTATTGGTTATTAACCATTATATAGAGCTTCTTATGACTATAGAAGCTTCTATATATTTTCAGTTCATCACATAAGATGGCTGTAACCACCCGCATTTTTAGGTTACTTTTCATTTTCGAGAATTTACTATTCACTTTTACTATTCATATTTACTATTCACTTTCACTATTCATCCGTAAAACTTTTATTTCACATTCTCGTAAGATAAATTATTTTAGTAATGACCTGAGAGTTCGACCATCGTTAGATTATTTTCGCAAAAGTTATTAAGTAAACATCGTTTTAAAGTTTCGTTTTGGACGGTCCACCGTTTAAACATCACGCGCTTAACGAAAATCAACCCTGATAATTTTCCTCGCATCAGATAAATTTTTAGATCATTCATGATTAATTTGAGAATTTTTAAGAATTATTATTTTTAATATTACCAAATAAGCCCAGCGCTGAACAAAACTAAACTTATGTTTTAAACAATTCTACTTACATCCAGACTTAACGATTCCTGCACTGTGTTTCTAATATGTTTTTGACACTTTTACATTTTTTGGAAAAGTCAAACATATTTCCTTCCTCCTTTGACCGTAAAGGAATTAACCTTGTACGTTCTACATTTCTGCTTAAATCGCGTAACTTTTTGATAACGCTACACGCGTCGTTCGGGGTCAAGGAAACTTCCTTTTCTTCGAGCAAGTTTTATAACACCCTAGGCAGTGAACCTAATCGTTGTAGTGTAGTAATTAGGGTAAGCCACGGGTATTGATATCGTTCTCTAGGGGAATAGGAATGCTAGTAGGGAGTTATTACGCTAAGGTTAAGGTTGAGGAAGATTATTTTTTATCTTTTTATATTTTATGAAAAATGGAAAGGTACGAATCTCGGGTATTGGATTTGGGGGGTTGGTATTTCTACCGATTACTCTACTATTATCTAATTATCTAAACTAAGGTTGTGGGAGTCTATGTCTAAATAATGTGTGCTCGTATGATAGTTTAAAAATGTGTTTACTTAGTTTGTATTACTCCTTAATTATCTCCTATTGATGGTTGAGTGTCACGTCTTATTCCTAGTTGCGTTGTGTTTCTAAAGTTGTAGGGTATGCGTTTCTCCCTAACTCTTTGAACTTACCAAAGGGTCTTGTCTACAAAATCCACTAGATATTATAGACTCCTACTCTAAGGCGCTCTTCGGATGGTTTAGCCTACAATCTCTCAGGTAATTATACGTTAAGGTTCACAAAGATGAATCAAGCATTAAGTACACAACGAATGATCTATCGCACTACTAGATCATTAATCAACTAAGAAAAGAAACAACCAATCAATATTTAATAATTAAGTTTCATACTTCCTAAGCAAACACACAAATAAATTAGCCGGACATGGAGAACATGCAAGCATACACACAAATAATCAAAGACATAATTGAATTAATGATGTAAAGACTTATCTTGGTGTAAGATAGGGTTAAAAACCCTAAAATACTGTACAAGACACCTTAGGTTCGGTTTTAGGTTTTTACTCCAAAGACTCTCCACACAAAGACTGAAAAATTCGGATTCTATATATAAGATTACAATTGCGACGGCGTCACCTTATGTTTAGTGACGCCGTCGTGTCGCCGCCATTAGGGTTTCGTCTTGGCCACGTTAACCTTGCGACGGCGTCACCTTATGTCCGTGACGCCGTCCTCTTCAGCTTCTGACGTCGTCTGGATTGCATCTAGGCCGTCTGAGTAGCGACGGCCTACTCTTTCACAACTAGACGCCGTCTCTTGAAAACACGAGTTTTGAGTTCTGAACTGTCACACAAATCTTGGGACGGCGTCGCCAATCGCACCTGACGCCGTCGCCTTCTACTTTCAGCAACTGTGAGTGTCTTGATTTCGACTTTGGCCATTTTCTTCATATATTCGCGCCTTTTCGTCCAAATAAGTGCCATTCCAGCATTTTGCCTTCACGAGACCTAAAAAGTGAAAAGGAACGATATTAAGCAATAACGGATACAAAAGTGATCAAATAAGGACTAAAACGACCCCTCAAAATGGTACCTTTTAAAACCTTATCAAATATCCCTACACTTGTTATTTGCTTGTCCTCAAGCAAATGTGCTTTTTAGCCAATTAATTTATAAGTTAGGGGTCATGAAGCATTAATTTAAAACGGTCCACAACACATATAAGCCCCGCAAAAGTCATAACATGCACGGAAATTACATACTAGCACCTCACATGGGGTGTTTGGATACTCACATCTCTCTCGGGTGTATATGGAATATAACAAATTAGAAATGGAAGATAAACACTCATTAACCGGTTCTAGTACATAGATTACCATAGGCTTGAGAATAGATCAAACCTCCATCGCTTTGGCGTAAGCACCTAGGAAAGACTATCAAAGAGGTCTTTAAAGGGTTGTAATGTTAGGCTTACGGTAGGGAAATAAGGGTTTGGTGGGATAGGCTATTTAGTGGTGGTAAGTCAAAAATCTTTATGTTAACTGCATATGAAGAATGGCGTTGCTAAGTCAAGACTCGACACTCTAAACTCTAGATAACTGAAATAAATAAACATAAAATAAAGGATAGATGTAGGATGGTAGCCCGTATTTTTTTTTTTTTTTTTTTTTTTTTTTTTTCACACTCTATTTTTTTTCTTTTCTCTTTTTCTATTTTTTTTTTCGATTTTTTTTTTTTTTTTTTTTTTTTTTTTTCATACACTTTTACTCTACCATCCTCTACGGTACATCAAAATGATAGGGATTTATAAGCACATCCCTACACTTGAGTTTTTTATTACTCTAACACTAATTTGACCTGAATTGAAAAGATCAAAACATTTGGGGTACATTATTACGCAAACAAAGGGAAATTGAATTTAACGTTCCCTTCCCGTTATTTCATAAACTTTAACTTTTCCCATGAATCCCAATCGTCCCAAAACTGTATACAAAGGATATGACTCGACTTAGCAACTTATGCAAGCAACTAGATAATTGAACTAAGGGTTTAGGGTGATAACAAACATTAGCACTAAAAGTGAGTGCATAAGGGGTAGGCTAAGGCGATTTGGGTGTATATTTGGGGATGGGGTGTAAACAATGCTCTTCATTGATATTCCGGAAAAACCGAAACATCACGAGAACCGCGAAAAGGATAGGCTCTGAGGGGTTAACTAGGGGTATCGTGTACTAAAAATGAATACAACGCAAAGGGTGTGGGGGAATTACTCAACCGATGTGGAAGAAGTAATTATATTACGGGTATCAAACAAGGGTTTATCCTAATGCCTCTTATCATTTGGTTATTCCTAACTACACAAGTGTAGTCTCACTTGCGATCTCGGAATGCATCACAAAACAAGTTCTAGAATTTAATATACTACCGGTTCACACTCTAAGCATTAAAGATGAATGCTTTTAATTCCTACTAATCTAAGGGCGATCCTCACATTTTGGGTGGAATTTGGGTGGTAAGGGTTTTTGTGCTAGTCATATAACTTCCTATCCGTGAGACGCTTTTGTTAAGACTAATGACCCACTCCTATATGTCATGAAAAATTTTAAATTTGGTGCCAAAATTACCCTAACCGATATTTTCTCATGGTTTATTACAAAAGTGCAATTGGACAAAGCAAATAATCAAGGATAAGCATAGTTTCAAAGTTCCCGTTTTATTTTCCCTCCCTACACTTAAACTGAACATTGTCCCCAATGTTCCCCGAAAGTATCAAAGTTATGATAAAAGAAGGTAATTAAAAACGAAAGAAACTAATACTCCCCTGATTAGCTCGGTAGGATCCGTGTAAAGTGGTGGTTAAATTCTTTTCAAGAAGAGTTATTGCGTGAAAGCTCCTTCCAATCTTATGTAACTTCCTCTTGATAAACTAAACCTGCACACTTGAAGAAAACAAACGAAACCTTCGCGTAAAACCGGCGGTAATAATATATATAAGACTCGATTTAAACTAGGATATAATGCTTGTGGAATGGATGTTTACAGAATTTCTAAGAAAATTAAGACCTGGAAAATTCCAAAAATTTGTAAGTAGCTCAGAAAACGAGAAAAAGTAATCTGATGTTTTTACTCCTTCCTGACGCCGTCAGGTTGCAATCCTGACGCCGTCAGGTTATCCTGACAAAAACTGGTCTGCGATTTTCTGGAAAAAATTCTGGAAAATTTACATCTTTAGAATCTGGAAAAATTTCTGCAAAACATCCATTATGACTCGATACAAGCATTTGACTCGAACAAACAAACATAAATATCTTTTAATTAATTGTTATTCTCATGTTTACGTTTCTTTTGAAAACGTGTGTAATCCTCCCTACACTTACCCCTTATGTAAAATACCTTTATATGCAATTAAGACGAAGTTAAAAACAAAATAAAGCATTTTTACAAATTTAAACATGAGAATAAATAATTAATAAAAGATATATGACACTAACAAGCAAACAATTAAGCATGGGTTGCCTCCCACGAAGCGCTTTTCTTTATTAAAGAGTCTTGTAGCTAGACTCGTAGTCGTGCTCCTACGTTTCCTCACCACCGCCCTCTTGACGGCCTCCAATGGGGAATTCTATGTTGTAGAAGTGCCCTAAAATGCGCTTCTCTAAAAGTTCATCTTCTCCCCAATTGGTCCTGTATTCCGGTCCTAGGCTCAAGCAATCCTTGTAAAATCCGAAAATCTTAGCCATAACATAATCAACACCTCTCTCCCTATCCTCATCATTCCTATAATAGACCGATAGTTTAAGTTCCTTTTCATCATTAGAGAGTGATGAAAACTTCTCAATCTTAAACGGCATTTGGTAAGCTATGTCATCGGTCTTATTCTTGAATCGCACTACTCCTAATGAGGGGTCATAGGTCATCCCGGTGCTTTCTATGAAAGGTTTTCCTAGAATAACATGCGACAAGCTAGGGTCTATAGCCGTGCTAATATCATCCACAATTATGAAGTCCGTAGGAAACGTGAAACTACCTACATAAACGGGCAATCCCTTAATTCTACCAAGAAAATTGCAACTAACATTAGGATCATTGGGGTCTTGCCTAGTTGGAATAGGCTTCTTCAATATCCAATTGTAGTAGGTGCTAGTCATTATGTTAATTGGGGACTTGCGATCAATGTAAGCTTTTGCCACAAAAAGGTGTCCTATGACACATGGTATGTTAAGATTCCAAGGGTTCCCAAACTTAATTCGAGGACTTTTCCTAACATACATGTGACGGAGGTCACGCACTAAGTGAGGGTCGCGAGATAGTTCTTCTTCCGTAGGAAATTTGTTGAAATAGTCAATGTCTACTTCATCTACTTCCTCGGGTATTTCCTCATCCAAAAGTGTATAGTCCTCTTCGTCATTTGTTTCATCAGGTTCAACTAAGGCGATGGTGTTGACGAATTGGACATACTTTAGCTTGCTTGGATCCTTAATCTCTATGCCTGAAGGCTCGGGAGTTGAGATAGCACTAACCTTCTTATCACTAGCTATGGCTTTCAAAAAGTTGTCTATTTTCCTATCCATCTCGGCTTGTTGATTATTAAAGCGGTCCGAGAGCTTAGCCAATTGGGTTTCTTGGGATGCAACTAGGTTTTGCAACATCCCTTCGATGTTTTGTTGGTTAGGACCGTTAGGTGGGGGCCATGAGAAATCATTAGAAGTGAATTCTTTTGTTTGTCCCCGATAAAAGTCGGGCTTGTTTTTCCATGCTTCACGGGTTTCATTGAAATTCCTAGGTCCGGGTGTTGTAGGGAATCTTCCTCCTGCTCCATTAATACGCGAGGATGCGTAGTCAACAGAGGCGTGTTCGGGGGATCGGGTGCTAGTGCGCGTGTTATGAGGGTCACAAAACGGCTCGCACGAGGAAGAAGCTTTGTTCACATGGTGTGAAGATTTAGGATTTTCGTAGGAACTCATGAGGAATTTAACTTGATCTTCAAGTTCGATCATCCTACGGTCGGGAGGAGGCAAGGATATTGCCTTGACGGTTTTGGGCAGCTCACGGGGGTCATCCCAACTTTCGTTGTCATAGAGGGCGAGGTCCTCTATTATTTCCCATGATTCTTCTGCGGTGAGATCACTAAGTTTTCCACCGGCCGCTTGGTCAATGGATCGCTTAGTGGGAAAGTTGACATGATCATAAAAGATTTGGACTTGGAGCCAAAGATCAATGTCGTGATGAGGGACTTTATGAAGTAAGTCCTTGAATCGGGTCCATGCTTCGTAGAGAGATTCACCTTGACGTTGTTGGAACATCAAGATGTCATTCCTAAGCTTAGTGGTTCTCCCCGGTGGGAAAAATTGAGCAAGGAAGCGAGAAGTAAGATCATCCCAACTTGAGATGGAGCCGGCGGGAAGTCGCTCAAGCCAATTACTAGCTTGGTCCCGTAGAGAGAATTGGAAGAGACGCAGGCGCGTGGTCTCCCGAGTAGTAGCATCAAGGTCGATGGAATCGACGATTTTGAGGAAATCCCTCAGATGCTGATTTGGATCTTCGGAACGAAGTCCATGGAATGCACATCCGTTTTGCACCAACCGGATGGTGTCGGATCGCAGGGCCGTAGTTTGGGCTTGGTCGGGAAGCTCAATGGTGTTCCTATAGCCTAAGTGGCTTGGTCTCGAGTATTCACCAAGAGTACGGGCTCTTGGTGGGTCATTTGGTGGTGGGTTGATGAATGGTAGTGGGTTATCACCTTCCATGATGAAAAGTGATGGGGTTACGAACAAAGGTTACGAAGAAGGGGGATAGACTAAGAGAAATCTAAAAAATAAGAAAAATTTACTTGATAGGAATCAAGCAAAGAAACCTAAACGAGGTGGACTACTAACTAGCTATTCTATTCCCCGGCAGCGGCGCCAAAAACTTGATAACGCTACACGCGTCGTTCGGGGTCAAGGAAACTTCCTTTTCTTCGAGCAAGTTTTATAACACCCTAGGCAGTGAACCTAATCGTTGTAGTGTAGTAATTAGGGTAAGCCACGGGTATTGATATCGTTCTCTAGGGGAATAGGAATGCTAGTAGGGAGTTATTACGCTAAAGTTAAGGTTGAGGAAGATTATTTTTTATCTTTTTACATTTTATGAAAAATGGAAAGGTACGAATCTCGGGTATTGGATTTGGGGGGTTGGTATTTCTACAGATTACTCTACTATTATTTAATTATCTAAACTAAGGTTGTGGGAGTCTATGTCTAATTAATGTGTGCTCGTATGATAGTTTAAAAATGTGTTTACTTAGTTTGTATTACTCCTTAATTATCTCCTATTGATGGTTGAGTGTCACGTCTTATTCCTAGTTGCGTTGTGTTTCTAAAGTTGTAGGGTATGCGTTTCTCCCTAACTCTTTGAACTTACCAAAGGGTCTTGTCTACAAAATCCACTAGATATTATAGACTCCTACTCTAAGACGCTCTTCGGATGGTTTAGCCTACAATCTCTCAGGTAATTATACGCTAAGGTTCACAAAGATGAATCAAGCATTAAGTACACAACGAATGATCTATCGCACTACTAGATCATTAATCAACTAAGAAAAGAAACAACCAATCAATATTTAATAATTAAGTTTCATACTTCCTAAGCAAACACACAAATAAATTAGCCGGACATGGAGAACATGCAAGCATACACACAAATAATCAAAGACATAATTGAATTAATGAAGTAAAGACTTATCTTGGTGTAAGATAGGGTTAAAAACCCTAAAATACTGTACAAGACACCTTAGGTTCGGTTTTAGGTTTTTACTCCAAAGACTCTCCACACAAAGACTGAAAAATTCGCATTCTATATATAAGATTACAATTGCGACGGCGTCACCTTATGTTTAGTGACGCCGTCGTGTCGCCGCCATTAGGGTTTCATCTTGGCCACGTTAACCTTGCGACGGCGTCACCTTATGTCCGTGACGCCGTCCTCTTCAGCTTCTGACGTCGTCTGGATTGCATCTAGGCCGTCTGAGTAGCGACGGCCTACTCTTTCACAACTAGACGCCGTCTCTTGAAAACACGAGTTTTGAGTTCTGAACCGTCACACAAATCTTGGGACGGCGTCGCCAATAGCACTTGACGCCGTCGCCTTCTACTTTCAGCAACTGTGAGTGTCTTGATTTCAACTTTGGCCATTTTCTTCATATATTCGCGCCTTTTCGTCCAAATAAGTGCCATTCCAGCATTTTGCCTTCACGAGACCTAAAAAGTGAAAAGGAACGATATTAAGCAATAACGGATACAAAAGTGATCAAATAAGGACTAAAACGACCCCTCAAAATGGTACCTTTTAAAACCTTATCACTTTTAAACTTCACGAATAACTGTAAAGTTATCCCGCGTATGACGAAAACCATATTTTGACATCTCATATCACTTTTAGACTAATTTTAGTCTACTCTAAATAAATTCATGGTCATTTCCCTGAAATTTCGTTCTTTTCTGATAAACTGCGAATTACGCGTTTTTTACCCGTATTTCCAGCTTTAAGCAGCGTTTTTGCACCCAATGAGACTTATCACCCATTTTATATTTTTAGATGGAGTATAATGATGAGTCTCATCATTCCTACAAGTTTCGTATTTTTACGATACCCGATTTTACGTTTTATGGCTTAACGACTTACGGTTGGCATTTAACGGAACCAAAACTTACTCTAAACTCAAGATAAGATCAAAAATAACCACCTAAGTCATCTTATCATTTCTTGGCCGACTTAGGGGGGGGGGATTCATCATTTTGGTGGCATCATCCTAACCATGGTTCATTTAGATCTTTACAAGTGTCCTAACTTAACCATGGTTAATATTTAACCCAATATATGGTTAACCAAACTTACCCTCCTATAAATAGGAAGTGAAATACATCATAAACTCCCTCACTTACTGATTTGGGTCGTTCATAACTTAAAACATTCACATCTTCCATCATTTGATCTATAAACTCCAAGTTTATGCAAGGAAGTTCCAAAGATCAAGCCACTACATCAAATCTCTAGCAAGTTTAAGTGATCTTCTTGAGTTTAGATCCACTCAAGTCACTTAGTACTTCATCGCCAACTCTTCAAGTTTGCAAGGGTGCCAAGGTGTGGAAAGCTAGCTCAATCCGAAATCTTTCGCGATCAATCAAAGTCCTATCCTTACTAAGTTACTCCTTTCTATTTGAAAGCCAAAAATTGTAAGCAACTTATCACCACCATCATCTCATCTTTATTATTCATAATCTTAACTATTTCATGCTATATATAGTTACTATGTTGATTCATGATGTACATATACTCAATCACTTGTTTTAGTTCACATATTGTCATAAAAGTAACAAACTAGTAAACTAGTCATATTCTACACATGTGATACCATTAAAAACAGTAACATAAGGACTTTCTAACTTATATAATATGGTAGAAAAGATTAAAAGGTAAACATAGCAATTTGAATCACCCGAAACGGACAAACGAGTCAAAAGTTATAAGCAAAAGAAGTTAGCGAAACCTAAACGCCGAAACTGCCCATAACTTTCTGTTTTGAGTTCTGCCCTTTTTAAAATGGTACTTCTGCTCCGAATCATCAAAAAGTTAAAACACAAAAGTTGTCCGGAACGACGTTTTCCTTCAATAGTAAAGACGCTCGGACCTTGAAAACGCTTAAACAGGCCAAAAATCTTTCAAAAACAGAAACTGCCGTAAATATAATCTTACAACTATACTTTTGTCACAACTAAAAGCAAACCAAGAGGCCTAATGGCCATAAGCCAAGACCACGGCTACGGCTAAGGCTAAGGCCAAAGCTAAGTCTCAAGACCATGGTAGTCAAGACCAAAGTCACGGCAAGGCCATGGCTAAAGCCTCAAGGCTTGTTTGCCCAAGACCGTTAACTATGGTAATTATACTTATGAAACGACAAGAACTTGTAAAAACTAGATACTTATTAAAACATGATAAACTTTATGTTATAACAATCTTCACTCAAAACATATGTTGTATTTACTAAGTGCTACAATAGTAGGGAGCTTCATGTGAGGGGTTCATTTGAGTA
This sequence comes from Chrysanthemum seticuspe, assembly GCA_019973895.1. Taxonomy (NCBI): domain Eukaryota; kingdom Viridiplantae; phylum Streptophyta; class Magnoliopsida; order Asterales; family Asteraceae; genus Chrysanthemum; species Chrysanthemum seticuspe. The sequence goes on from BPTQ01000001.1 coordinate 287,584,001, forward strand.
AAACGTATCGACGAGTTGCTGGATTTACGATTTAAAGTGTCCTAGCTCCTCGAACGTTTACTGCATGACCTCTGAATTATGATGGCCCGAACGGTAGTACGATATCTATAAACTAAATACATTTTCACATATTAAAGATCTTTCTATAAACATCATATGATAATTGACTACATCATGATCAACAAAGGAATATATATATATATATATATATATATATATATATATATATATATATATATATATATATATATATATATATATATATATATAGGATGGTTTATGTTTTCCTGAACATTATTCCAAACCTAAGTCGCAACATCCTATTCTAGGTTGCTCGTAGAAGTTCTCACGGCATATCCATCATTCTCATTATACATTTGATATCATTTACTCTGAGGTGAGTTCATAGCCCCACTTTCTATTACTTAATTGTTTTACAAACCCTTTGGGGAGATACATGCTTTATTTTAAATCGAACACATTGCTTTCAAATTATACTTCAATATATTAGTTGCACTAAGTACCACTATTGCCAATCTTAAGTCCCTATTATCATGAACCATTAATCACTTGCGAGTGAACGCGAATAATGTGGATAGATCTATCGGGAATGAAAAATCCCGTTTGTGTTGACCGGGTAGGCAAACAAACACACTCTATTTGAACATCTATAGGTTTAATGGCAAATTACCTATTAGGGCATCGGTTACTATTATATGACAGCTGTTAACGTTTTCGGTATCATGAGCTTAGTGCAATAATATCTGTTTTGTTTTCAACATTATGGGTGTATAACAACGTAACCCACACAAACATTATGTGTTCAACTGATTTCCAAAACTCTATGAATTTCACTCAACCTTTGTGTTGACAGTTTTAAGCATGTATTTCAGGTCCATAATGTCGGAAGCTGGCACGGAAGAGCAAGGATACTGAATAGGCTATAAATTTTATTATCATTCGAAAGCCTATTTATTATATTTTGTGAACAATGGAACCAACTGGGACCTCATTTTTGTAAACTCTGATATTTATATGAATCGAATGATAAATCCTTTTTAAACGACTCCTTTAGAGATCGTTTTCTATTGTTATGACTGTTGTGCCATGAAGTAACACCCAGTTTGAATTCCGCTGCGTATCACGAAATTGGAGGTGTTACAATGGCCCTGTATCTTGGTGCATTATTTTCTTGGGACTCCTTGAGCCTTCCTTAGCTGACTATAGGCCTTGGTGGAGGTAACTGTCATCTAATTAGGTGTCTCATTTTGTTCCCAGATCTTAGTGTGTCCACAAGGTGGGTTCCCTTAGTGTGGAGGGTAGTATGAACTATGTAGGGTAGTACATGGTTGCTTGGAATAGTGAGGAATGAAAGATAATCCTACTTAGTCCTTGCAAATGTGCTACCACAGGACGTTTGGTGATTCTCCCTCAAGGTGAGTGTTTCCAAGTCCTTGAAGCCTTTTGTAAAGAGGAAAATGTAGAGGACTTGGAAGAGCCCTTGACTGGAATGGTTTGGGTGGCTATAACCCACTCAATGATGCCTCTCCATTGGATCCTCTTGGCTGTTGTGGATGATGGTTGAATGGTCAAGGATTGGACAATGGTTATGGATTGTAATTGAGAGGTTATGGTCTTGGCGCATTTAAGGGTGAATTTAGCTTCTATGGTTGCAGTTTGTTGAAGCAAAAGATTTGTTTTGTATTGGTAGCTAAGATTAGTTAGCTGTTATCTTTTGTGTTTTCTCTGGGTGGGTCTGTCCACACCAGATAGTATAGTTTGGTATCCTTTTGTAAGTTGAAGTTTTTTGTTTATATATATCATTCACCCTTTTGCACCCAAAAAAAAAATGATGCTTATAAACAAAGGGATCTTTTGAATCTGAATACGGACCAGGCCATGTCATATAAATCGGAATCCCGATAATCAAGCCGAAAAACACGCACATGAACAAAAACCCAAGCAAAATTTCACATCATATGGGTGCCTTAGGATCGGTGTTTTCTTTCTTAATATAATTTGATGATCAAGTAAGTCTTCTCGACTATTTTATTGTTTTATTTAATTATCGTTTATAAGAGTCTGTCTTTGCCTTTATTCTGTTTGATTTTATTTTTCTGTTATTTATTTACTCTTAATTTTATTTATCGTAATTTTGATTTATTAATAAAAGTATAACCATTTCTTTAAAACAATTTACACAAACATTACGCAATGAACAATTAGATACAACTTGTGTGCATCACATGAGTATAGTACTCGTAAAAAGTAAATCTTTAAACTTGGAAAGGAAGCACAAAATTTTTTGATAAAATAAAATAGTTTCTTCAAAAATTCACTACCACCACATCTTTTTTAGCATCAAAGTAGAAAAACATAATTGGCTCAACTTTTCATCCCGCAAATAAAAGTAGCCACGAAACTTGAAGAAGTAACACAAAGTGACAACAAAAATAATATCATTCGTATAAAAGAACAAATGCGATAACAGATCGAGCAAAATCTATACAAAAAGTTTAGTTGTAACAGCAAATTAGCTTAAAGAAAGATGTAACCCTTTAGGCTGGACGCAGTGGGTGTTTTGAAATCGGTTGGGCAACGAAATTTTCACTCGACGACCGATGTTAATATCGGTCGAATCGAGTGTGTGTCGGGGTCGTCAAATCGGTCGTCAGATCAAATAACTTGTCATTAGAAAAAAGGATGTTCCCATACACTCTTGTTTGTTTCGAGACCTTCACCTCCCCGTACCCTTACCTATAAGTATACTAATAATTATATTTTAACCATATTTGTTCTATGTGAAATTATAAGTTTTATCATTTTTAGATTCGATTATTTCTTAACATACATAATTATTTATGAAACATATATTTGAAGACGGAAAGGAACATGCACAAAGTATTTAGATCGGAATCAAATTTAGCTTAAAATTTTGGTTTAATATACGTGACATGACTAATAACAATTTTACATGTATTTACAGTAATTTTTTGAGATTACGTTTAAGTATTGGCAATATGCAAAAGTTTTGTTGCATCAGATGGGTTCGGGGTAGTTATTGGATTGGCAATATGCAAAAGTTTTGCTACATCATAGCGGTACGGGGTGGGTAGTTATTTGTTGGGGGTGCGGGCAAGGTTGCAAAATGCGCTAGGCACTAGTCGGGCGATCGACCACCGCCTAGCGCGTAGGCGGATTGACTTTTTCTATATACACAAATTAAAATTAATTGTATATTAATAAATTTAAATATATATAAATATATTTTAACATAAAACACTATGGTTCACATAATTGATGTTATAGTTAGTGCATTATTTATTGTTATTAACACCTCATATTCACATTTATTCACTAAAAATAAAACACGCGTGTTGACAACAACTCAATTGAACAAACACATAACGACATAATGTGTGTTTTAATTGTGATTGTTGTGTTTTTATCATCATGAATCATTCCAATTGTAGATTTAGAGGCGTATTTGGTTAGAGTGTGAAAAGAGGGGTAAATTGGGGTTAAAAAAACCCAAATTTGAAGTTTTTTAGGTGTTGACCGCCTAGCCCGATTTGACCCGCCTAGCCAGGATGTTGACCGCCTTTTGACCAAAAAGCCTAATTTGTCAGCCTAGCTTCAAATCGCCACGGTAAGCGACCGCCTAGCGCCTAGGCGCCGCCTAGGCCGCTTTTTACAACACTGGGTGCAGGGGCGGACCTCTTTGAGGGCAGGAGAGGGTCCCGGCCCCCCCAAAATTTACGGCACCTAGTGTAAATATTATAGGTTTTAGAGGTAATTTAGTTGAGGTTATAAACAAATCTCCGATTCGGCCCCGCCAAAATAAATTCGGCCCCCCCAAAATAAATGGTCAAGTTCCGCCACTGACTGGGTGCGGGATTATCGTCAAGGTACGAACAATTATTGAATGTCCTAAGATCTTAACCGTAACCCTTAAGATTATGGTTAGCAATTTCTTAAATTTTTAACCCGTGTACGCATATAGTAAAAATAAATATTTTTCCGGATACCCTTACTTAAACTTTAAAGATAAATTACATAACTCGTTAGTTTAACGATCTCATGTATTGATTTGCAATCACAATAATCTGTGCCCTCATTTTGATATTCATAAAGAAACGAAGATGAGATTCCACGAGTTATTAACAGATATAAATCATACTATACAATCAGCAAGTATTAAACAGAAAATGGCCAGAATTCTTCACTTACTCAGCTATCAAAGTATCAGAAGCTTTTTTTTTTTCTTTTTTTTCTTAAATCAGCAACAGCTTTGTCAAAGGTGCCTTAGACATGGACACATTAGCGAAAGATCTTGGCAAGAATCTTTCAATACTTCATTTGCAGGGTCACCTAGGAAATAAAAAAGTATAGCACAGGTCAACATATCCAGCCAAACAAATCACAATGACAAATGTGGACATTTAACTTATGAACAGATTCATAAAAAAAGTAGCTAAAGAAAGAGAAGGATCATATCAAATATGTAGAAAGGTAACCTAAAGCGGTTTTTTATTAGAAATCTTGAGATTATTGTTGTTGTCTTCTTGTTCTTTAAGCATAATTAATGCATCTGTTATACAAAGAGCTTCAAGAAAGTACAAATATATGCTCGCAGAGCATCCCAACCCAACCCAATTCAAGTTGACCCATTGCTGAGATGCTTAAGAATAGCGGATACTCGTCGGAACATGAACTACGCGAATGAAACAATAGATAGCAACGGTAAAAGAAAAAACAGTAAGACGCATGTATCAATCCCATTAATCATATATGTAGTTACGAAGTAGACAATTATACATCAATGACAAAAACAGAACTAATTAAATATAAATGAGATTATGCATATACGTACCATTTGTCTAGAGTCTTATGTTTACTCGGGCCTCTGAAGGATGAGGAATGATGTACCCACAAACTCTAACGCTGGGACTGCAATAACATAATTACAGTGGCAAAGATTAAGAGCTAAAAAGGGTGAATTCAATATAATATTAACAGCAAAGTAATGCTTTTTTTTTAATATATGTTAAATTAATAAAGCATAAAGCAGGTCTAAATTACTTGCTTTACTAGAATATAGATATTCTCATTCAAGCAATCAACCCGTTTGATTTGTTGGTGAACTAACCAAATTTTGCCCAAACTGTTTTTTCTTAATTTCTCAACATGCCTATTTCCGTTACACGATAGTTTGAAATTATCTACCTTTATTTATACTATGCAAGTCGTCATGAACACACAGTTTTTCTGTTTTCTAATCGTTTAGAGCATCTTCACCAAATTTAGAGCTTCACTTTCTTAGATAATTAAGAAAATGTATCTATTCATGAAACCAGGATTTACATGTCTTGTAAGAATCAAAAGGAATGTTTCAATTCACCAAAGAGGTGTTTGGCATTACGTTTTTCTCATTGTTGTGTTTCAAGTCACAACTAACCAATCAAATCTATGCTTACTAATTAGCTGACTTGCACCTTAAGACAATCATCATTGGAATCGAATAGCTATATTCCTCTACATTCAGGGTGTGTTTGTTTTTTAGAAAAAAGTATTACTAGTCCTCTTACTCTTACCAGTAAGAGGAAGGCAGACGTTTTGCTTGTTTGTTTTTTTCTTTTGAGTAAGACCCAGTTAGATATAAAACATCTTACTCAGTAAGAGGTGGGGGGCTTGTCTTACTGCCTCTTACTCGTTTTGTAAACTTTATATAATATATTTGATTGTTTATTAACTATGTTATATTTATGATAAAAAGTCTTGTTTCATATTTACATAAGTTACTTATTATCGTATTGCGTTGGTTTAATAAACAAATTGCAAAAACTAGCACTTAAAATCATTCGGACAATTATACAAAAACAAACAACATTATTTCGTTCAGATTTAGACTTTCTATCCACCTCTTAGCAGTAAGATGTGGTAGTCAGATTCAGACCCAAAACATCTTAATGAAACAAAACACCCTCAGTCTCAATGTCACATAAATATATACATTAATCTTTAGATAACTAAAAAAACATGCATATACCTTGAGATGAATATCGAGACTTAATTAATGTAAACTATCCCAACAAAACCTTATGTGCCTGATAACAATCTGTAAACAAACAAACATAACATCATATTCAATTTTAATTCTCCCATAATCAATCAACATAACTCAACAACAAAATAAATTAAAAAAAAGAAAAAGAAAAAACAATTTCAGTAACCTCATGAATAGTATAACACTTTAGCATAACAATCTTCAAATCCCTTTTGAAGATCGTCAAATAATTTACAGAAATCAAATATTTACGTTATGTACCATTTATAGAAAGTGTAGTACTCTGTAATATATTTATGTCGATTATTTGTTCGCACATCTTGGTTGCAACAAACTTTTTTATCGCAATATCTAATGTTTGGTCAAACAATTATAACTAATTATTAAGGTGTTATAATATCAATATCAGTCTAATTCAAAACTAATAGAATAGATGGCGTAGATAAAAGTTTCATTTGATACAAACCGAGAAAGAACAATTAAGATTTGTTAAAGGACCGAAGCGTTTTACTCAAAAGCTAACATATGATTGACATAAACAGCTATAGACATCAAGCTCTACTAAAATAATGAATCAGGGTGTGTTTGATAGCCTCTTAACGGGCTACATGCTAATTCGGTCAGCAAAAGAAGTTGTTTGATTACAATTTTCTCCTCTCTTAATCATTCCATTAAGGATTGAATGGGCCAGCATCTATGACATGCAAAATGATTAAGCACCTACGATACTTCATAAATGCCATCTTTAAAAGGATTATTTTTATAATTATTCATAGTTGATATGTTTGTCTATTACAATAAATTATACATTTTGGTCTACCCAAGGCTAAAAACTTTAGATATATTTTATTGTCGTGTTTCTTCTATTTGTCTCTTTCTTAATACATTTATAAGAAATATATTCATTTATTAGAAAAGACCAAAAACTCGACATTTGATTATAGGAACACTATATTATTAACTCAAAAGTAATCAGGACTCATATGTTACTCTAATGAATTATAGACTATCTTAACAAGACCAAAATTATAAATATAAATATATAAAAAAATTTAAAAAAAAATTAATAATGAACAACATGACGAATACTGGTTTAGATTATTCGCATAAAACACTTGTGAGACAACATGTTTTCGTTCAGAGCCAATTTCATTCAGAACCTTCAAATCATCAAGTACTAAATTATTCAGTTTTATCAAACATTCCCTGTGCCCGCGTCTCCATAGTATGCATACATCCATTTTTTACATCCACATGCAATAAAGAAACAAATATTTGACAATGGAACTTATTGGTCATGCATCTGCCTCATGCTAGAGTGTCCTCTTTAGCTCGTGAGTCGTAAACATTTTTACCCACAACAAGATTACCTGGTTTACAATAGATAATGCACAAATCTAGATCATTTTGAATTCATGTTCTATTTGTGTCTCCTAAGTCACTTGAATAGTGTTCCATCTGAGAAAGAAGGCAAAAAAACAAATATTAAATACCATACGCTACAAATCAATGGAACATAACCTTTGGCTATTTTGTTTCAAATCAATAATGAACTAAATAATAAAACTTAAAGTATGTCTTATTAAAGTATGTCTTAAGTCGATCCAACCGGGTATAGTTCAAAATAATAAAACTTAAAGTAAATTATTTTTCAAAATTTCGGGAAAAAAATTCAATTTTAAAAAAATATTACCAAATAATGTATGATTTGATTTTTTTTAAATGAAAAATTCACATTATGAGTTTTGTTTTATTATATGATAAATTTTCTTTTGCTTACTCTTATTTTGATACTTACCAAAGAACAAATATCCACCATCCATTTAGTTTGATCTAATGGTGGAGATTAACCTAAGATTTAATCTCTTAAACCTAGTTTTTCACCAACTATATAAAGTTTTATTTATTTTTTCTCATTCCCCTCATTTTTAATACACATTTCATGTGTGTTTTCTCCTAACCTCTTCCCTGCTCTTGTCTTCCCTCCATCTTCTCTTCTATCATTTTTACACATTCACCATGTCACAATCTTCCATATTATTCCGATCATAACCTCATCACAATCATCAATAATTAGTAATGGTTTCTTTTTATCTTAATCAACCTGTTGAATATGATGATGAGGTTGTTATGGATGAATTGATTTAAGAATCTGGAGTTAGTTAAGGTTATTAGGTACAAGCTTTGATTAGAAAGCTTTATATACATGGATGCACACCAAGTGTTTGATGAAATGTGTGAGTAAAAAATATTTGATAATCTTGCTTATTAATTATGTTAGTTGAATTTTGGCTTTTAAATACATTGGAATGATATTTCTATGTCTGATTGCTGTTTTAATTTGCTGTTTTAAACATCACCAATAATATTTGAAGTTGTCTGATTGTAAATGTAGGTACTTTGTTAGGAGGATTTACTGAATGATTGTGACTTAGGTTTTGAGAAATTTAGTTAATGTAGGTTTAATATGAGACATGTAGTGGTATTGATGTGTTTGACATGGAAGACCAAGATGTATTCATAGTTTCTTTTAGTTCTACCTTTACGTCGCTGGTCTCGTCTTGAATGGTAAAACATGATTGTTCTAGTATGCACATATATTTGTGAATTCAGTTCCCAAAAGGATTATTAGTGTACAATTGACTAAGATTTTAATGCTCTTGTCGTAATGTGGCTAAGTATCACAAGTGATATTTCTATGTCTGATTGCTGTTTTAATCTGCTCTGTATCATGTGTAGTATCACTTGTGATATTTGTAGTATCACTTATGATATTTTGTTTATTTCGATAGGTTTTGATGTTTTCTGGTTAAACACTATTTAGATGTCATGTATAGTACCATTTGTGATATTTCATTGTTATTGTTTTATAATCATAGTAGTAGTAGTTTTTTTTTTTTTTTTTTTTTTTAAAGTTGTGATGAACTGATGATACCCTTTTTACTGTGTGTTTACCTTTCTTTACAGCTTCTAATAGTGTGAAAACACCTTAGTCATTTAATCATCATGAGTTTATTGACACTCCTGGGGGATAAGTTTTTTGGGTTCCTAGAGTTCCTGATAGTGCGCTACCAGTATTCTCTAGGCATTGCCCCGGGGTGCGGTTACCCATGGAGACGGCGGGCTCGGAGACGGTGTTCCTGGAGGCGGCTCCGTTGAAGGTGAATCTGCTGCAGTCAAAGTCTGATTTTACCTTTTTTAATCTCTTTTGTTTGATGTATCACTTGTAATTCATAGCTTTTCAATATTTAAAATTATGCTCAATAGTTTGGAATGATTTTTATGAGGATTTTTGTGATTCATACAATTCTTTTGTATCTGGTATCACTTGTGATATTCTGTTAAATTTAATGCAACACTTTCTTTGATTTTTAGATTATGTCAAGTTTTTTTATTTTGGTAGTTTTTTTATTATTTTTATACATATTTGGTATATGTAATATGCAATGTTATATCTTTTGCGATATGAAACATTTTATTGTAACACAAAATGCTATGAGTAATATCACATGCGATAAAAGAACAAAATGATATATTAATACTTTTCCATAAAAATGATCATACAAGTCACTTAGTGATTCCCAAAAGTAGTACAAACTCCGGCACCATGCAATGTGGCTCTGGACCTAATAGAGCGCACCCTTCTTAGGTTACCCTAAACTCGCATTGCATTTTTAAACTAAGCAACATAAGGATTGCTTCTTGCTTCGCCTGCTCCTTTTTCAGTCATATTTGTTTCATCTATCATTCTCTTTATCTAGTCATCTTTATTTTTTTTATAGCAGTCGTGTTTGCACAATCAGACATTATCTCCTTTTTTTCGTTTACTTGATGTAGAATTATCTTTGCTGCAATTCTTCATAAAGTTCCATATGGATTATTTATCATCATGTGCCTCGCAAGCACGTCCCTTTGAAAATATTAATAGGTCATGATTATTAGAGACCAATATATACTCATTTATCATTTGTGATATTGTATTGTACTTAAAAAAATATGTAACATGTTGTTCGGCTTTTGGAGGAACATGTGATATCGTGAATCATAGGTGATATCCCAGGTGTATCACCTGTGATATCACAAGCATTTTGACTTCTTCTATTTGTTGAATCAGTGGTGGTGATGGAGGAACATCTGATACGGTGTTAAAACCTATCGAAACATGCACACTTTATCGATTAAGAAAATAACTGCATTACAAATCTAACAGAAGCATGTTACAAGCTCAATATCTCTTGTGATTTCTCATATTATCACAACATTCATCACATTATCACAAAAATCCCTCAATAACTACTAACTACCACACTTTTATTGCTAACTTTTTATGTATTTCATTCTCATGTTGTTCAACTTTTTGGATGAGAATTTGATATCACAGGTGACATCACAAATGTGTCGCCTTTTTCTATTTGTTGAATCACGTGTGATATCACATATTTTATCACTTGTGATATCACATGTGTATAACATGTGTTTGAGCTTTGTTTAACTGTAGCTTCTTCAGTTTGCTGATTCAACCATAGCTTTTTTCAAATCCCGTTGTAAAACCTATTGAAATACGCACAAGGTATCCATTAAATAGACAAATCCAATCACAACTTAAAAAATAAGCAAAATCACACTAAATAACTATGTGTTTAAATCAAAATCAATCTGTTTAAGCTGTTTAATCTAACAACTTAAATAATAAGCAATATTGCACTATAATAAACAACTTATCAATAACTAAAACACAATTATCATCCACAAAAAGAACATAAAACATCAAAATTATGATATAAAACAAAGGTGATAAAACACACAGTGAATAGTATATCATCAAAAATTTTAACAAAAAAAAAGTTTTTAACTATGATTATAAATCAGTAACAATGAAATATCAAAAATGATACTATACATGACATATAATAAAGCTTAATACAAGTAAACAAACAAAAAAAACTATCAAATAAACAAAATTTCACAAGTGATAATACAAATATCACTAGTGATAATACACAAATACAGTTCAACTTCAAATATCACTGGTGATATTACACGTATGATACTTTCACTCACACATTTCATCAAACACTTGATGTGCATTCATGTATACAAAGCTCATAGCAACTTAGTTCACATTACTAAATAAACTAAATACCACTCAAAACTACATTTTTTGTGATCAATAATGAACATTCTAATAAAAATGTCACAATAATTGGCAACAAAAACAAATAAAACAACATAAATAACAATCAATTACCAGATATAATCAAGAACATTCGACTTTATACTGTATATTTAACCATTTTTTCAATCGGAGGCTGGATTGGTTCATTTTGACCCGTAAATCTTGCGGGAATCAACTTCCTAACGATAGATGCTTCAATTTTGTTGCGATTTAACAAGCTTTGATAGTTAATTTATGGTTAATCATGGTTGATTTTTGATTTAATGGCTAGGGTTTGAATAATAGTAGAGAGAGAAAGTGAGGTGCAGTGTGTGTGATTTGGGGGATATTTGGGGTAATGATAGTTATGATGTAATTTACACATCTAGTCACTCCGTTTTTTTTGAAAAGTTTACATTATTAGTCCCCTCATGTTTTTTTTTCCTTATTTTTTGTTCTTTTGATCCAATGGTCAAGATGTGTCCAATGGTATGTAGGGAAAATTGAGTATGCAAAATAAAGCACCTCTTTATTATATAAAAGATATCAGTGCCTTAAATGATCTATAAATTGCTTGCATGCGCGCAAAAGATAAACTTACGTTTCTATTTAAAAAAAAAGCTAATAGCTTGAAAATACATTCAAGTTGACACTTTTTCGAGTTGTGTGTAAGTAACTTTTTTTTTCTTATTGTATCACAAACCTTTTCAATTTCGTTTGTTGTGTGTGCTTTTATCGTTAAAGTTAACGATCGTTAATTTTTTATTGCACAGTTAGTCCGTTTTGTCTATTTTTAACGACCATTTGTAATACTATTGCACCGTTAGTCCCTTTTGCCCGTTTTTACATGTTTTCTTCCATTTTCGCTCGTTTTTACACATTTTTGTCTGTTTTTATCCCTTTTACACGTTTTTTTCGATTTTAAATGGTTTTTGCACCTTTTTCTCTCTCTCTTTTTTTTTTTTTCCGTTTTTCACGTTTTTGTTCGTTTTTGCACGTTTTTACACGTTCTTTTTCGTTCTTGCACTTTTTTTTCGTTTGCACATTTTCGTCTGTTTTTACACGCTTTCGTCTGTTTTTAAACGTTTTCGTCCCTTTTTGCACATTTTTGTTTGTTTTGCATGTTCTTACACGTTTTTTTATTTCGTTTTTGCACGTTTATGTCCGTTTTTACACTTTTTTTTTCGTTTTGCACGCTTTCGTCTGTTTTTACACGTTTTCGTCCCTTTTACACGTTTATGTCCGTTTTTACACGTTTTTTTTCGGTTTTGCACGCTTTCGTCTATTTTACACGTTTTTGTTCGTTTTTGCACATTTTTTTTTGTTTTTGCACGCTTTCGTTTGGTTTTGCACACTTTCGTCCCCTTTTACACGTTTTTGCACTTTTTTTTCATTTTTGCACGTTTATGTCCGTTTTTACACGTTTTTTCACGCTTTCGTCTGTTTTTACATGTTTTCGTCCCTTTTTACACGTTTTTGTTCATTTTTGCATTTTTTTTCGTTTTTACACGTTTTTTTCGTTTTTGCACGCTTTTGTATGTTTTACACGTTTTTGTCCCTTTTTACACGTTTTTTGTCCATTTTTGCACGTTCTTTTTTGAACAAAAACATGTAAAATAGGAAAAAAAAAAGTGCATAAACAAACAAAACGTGTAAAAAGGGATGAAAACGTGTGAAAACAAACGAAAGCGTGTAAACACAAAAAAAGGTGTAAAAACGGAATGAAACTTGCAAAAACGAACACAAACGTGTTAAAACGTGCAACAACGTGTAAAAGTGAAAAAATAAAGTGCAAAAGCATGCAAAAACAAATAAAAACGTATAAAAAGGGACGAAAACGTGTAAAAACAGACCAAATCGTGCAAAAACAAAAAAAGACCGTGTAAAATGGACAAAAACGTGCAAAAACGAAAAAAAACGTGCAAAAGCGAACAAAAACGTGTAAAAGAGGACGAAAACGTGTAAAAACAGACGAAAGAATGAAAAAACGAAAAAAACCGTGTTAAAATGGACATAAACTTGCAAAAACGAAAAAAAAAACGTTTAAAAACGTGCAAAAATGAACAAAAACGTGCAAAAAAGGACAAAAACGTGTAAAAACAGACGAAAGCGTGCAAAAACGAAAAAAAACGTGTAAAAAAGAACATAAGCGTGTAAAAACAGACGAAAGTGTGTAAAAACAGACGAAAGCGTGCAAAACGAAATATAAAAAAAAGACGTGCAAATACGAAAAAAAAGGTGTAAAAACGTGCACAAACGAACAAAAACGTGAAAAACGAAAAAAAACGTGTAGAAACGTGCAAAAACGAACAAAAACCGTTCAAAAACCAGAAAAACGTGTAAAAAGGGATGAAAACGGATAAAAACGTGTAAAACGTGCGAAAACGGAAGAAAACATGTAAAAACGGGCAAAATGGACTAACGGTGCAATAATATAACAAACGGTCGTTAAAAATAGACAAAAAGGACTAACTGTGCAATAAAAAAAATTAACGATCGTTAACTTTAACGATAAAAACACACACAACAAACGAAATTCAAAAGGTTTGTGATACAATAAGAAGAAGAAAAAAAATTGCCTACACACAACTCAAAAAAGTGTCAACTTGGATGTATTTTCAAGCCGTTAGCTCAAAAAAAATATATATCTTCTAAATTTAAGCTACTTGTAGTTCGAATTTTTGAGATCCAAAATTACTCAAATTATCTTATCAATTGTTTTTGGTATTGGCATTTATATTTGTGCATTTCTAAGTTGACGTTTCTTTTTGCTATGGCACAAAATTACTTCATCAAACACCTTTAGATAATCGTGAAAACGTTTTTTAATGGCATAATCGCCGTATCACATCCATGACTTGGAAAATATATATATATATATATATATATATATATATATATATATATATATATATATATATATATATATATATATATATATATATATATATATATGGGAATATCTTAGCTACAATTAATTGTAGCCAATTGGCTACAATTTTGCACTAAAAATGTGGGTCCCTGATTATTTTTGTGGGTCCTGATTCTTTTCTGTGGGTCCCTGAAACATTGCTAGTGTATTTTTAATTAAGGATTGTAGCCAATTGGCTACAAAAATTGTAGCCAAGCTATCCCCTATATATATATATATATATATATTTTTTTTTTTTTTGAACGGCAATTTTATAAAGCAACTAGCAAAAAGCTAGATTAAACAACTACAATATAAGGGTTTTTAAGCCAATCGTCCCAAGTGAACGAAACTTTACATCTATATTTGTACCAAAAATAAGAAATAGAGACTAAGTTATCAAATATCATCGCCTTCTTGGGAGTCTTCGAATAAAAAAGAACCATATTACGGAAACGCCAAATCAACCACCATAGACCATAAAAAACTCCCTCGAACATGTCCTTAGCCTTGGAAAGAATCCGAAGAGACACAAACCAACTACACCATTCCTCATACGAATTCACGTCCGAATATTCAACATTCCACCAAGTAGATATCTTTTGAGCCAATTGTCTAACCACCCTACATTGGAAGAAAAGATGGCCAGACGTCTCTGATCCTTCCTTGCAAATAGGACATTCCATAGTATCAAATTCCATAGATATATATACACTAGCAATATTACTATCCTTTTGAACTACTCAAATTCACAGTTCTATCAAACATCCACCTATAAGATTCTCACTTACGAGACTTTATACTCCACCCCAAAAGAAATTACGCCCAACTTTCTCAAGGTAGTTTATGACGGTTTTAGGGGCTTTAAATTAAGAGATGAAGTACGTATCAAGTGCTCCAAGAACTGATATAAGGAGAGTGATCTAGCTTTCCACGAAGTAAGTCGATTGTGAATTTTATTGATGATTGGCATATAATTGCATACTTTGCTCATGCCGGCACTAATGGGCAGGCCAAGGTAAATGCATGGAAGAGTGGAAGCTTGACAAAAGAGAGTTGATGCTAATCTTTTTGAATTGTTTCGGCAACAGTGACTCCAACCCCGAAAAGTTGATCTTTGAGAAGTTGATTTTGAACCCGGATGACAAGTGAAAACATTCTAAAATTCGACAAAGACTTTCGGCATTCTCAACTTCGTTTGTACCTACTTTAACGCCTTTGAATATTCCTTTAGACTTGGTGTCTTACAACACAACATGAATGGCCTCAACCGCAATAATGAAAAGAAAGAATGAAAGTGGGTCTATTTGCCTTAAACCTTTTTGGATTTTGAATTCTTTTGCAAGTGAGATTAAGACTAAAACATAAAAATAACACTATCACATTCACAAATTTTGGAAAATAAATGAAAGACAACTCATAATATTGAAGAACCTAGATAGAAATAACTTGTATATAAAACCTAAGCAACCAAAACAATTGATTTCTAGAAATATTTAACTAAAAAAGAAAATATCAAAGCTGATGTTTCTGAAACACCTAGAATTAGAGTAACCTTCATGGATTTATTGGAGTTGTTTCTTTTGGATCCCTTAATCCCTTCCTTTCAAGGTCCTTACAAGCAGGAGTTGGATAATTTGTATCAGCTAATAGCCATTTTTGCCAAAGTTCATAATGGCACTCACTTTGTTTAGTTCCATTGTAATCCTTGATGATTTTATTCTCCAATTTGACTCGTGCAGGACTACCAACAGGATGTTTCTTATTAAATCCCGATTTTACATAAAAGTCTATTCCATGTTGTTGGGTCTTCAAATGATGCTTATAAATGAAAGGATCTTTTGAAGATGAAGACGGATCGCGACATATCATATAAATCGTAAGCCCGATAATCAAGCCGAAAACCACGCACCCGAACAAACACCCAAACAAAATTTCACGACATGTGAGTGCCTTAGGATCGGTATTGTCTTTCTTAATGGCGTAACTTGCAACTTGATCTTCACCATTCAGCGAACTCAGATTTTTTGCCATAAAGCTATTGAACTGATGTTGATTATTATTTGTCGGGTATGATTTCAAGTACGCGTTGTTAGTACGATCCATGATGATTCAACAAATCTTTAAAAAAGAAAAGAAAATATTAGGATCTTGATTTGATATTGAGCTAACAACTCAAAATCATAGAGCTAACTCAAAGTAATTGAGAAACAAATTATATAGGCAGGTAAAGAACACGATTTGAATACACGATATACAAAATATATAGTTAACTTGAAATCAACCCTGTTATTTTTTACTGTCAAAATTTCACATATATACTATTGGGTAAAAATATTGTTACTTAGTTGTATCAACATACATGTGAAGTAAATAAATTTTTGTATACAGTTACAATTGTACTTTTATCGCAAAATACTCAAATTTTCACCTTTGATTTTATATTTATTCTATATACATTGGATTAGATTCACATAAATACGAATTTTACCCCTGAAAAAATTGAATCGAAATCGAAAGTACATGCATCAAGCTTTCTCAATATAAATAATTCTCAATGGATACATATTCTAACAGCATGCAACTGAATTAAAACACTTCCAATAGTCTAATTGATACAATATATGTGAGCTTAACATTCAAAACAGAAAAGCAAAAACTTATCAAAACATAAACCTAAAACAAATGTTACCTTAAACTGCAAGTCGTTCTTTTTGTTGGCTTTCAAGGAATTACTTCATGAATGATTTATATAGATATATATAGATATTTGGCGAAGTAACACAATCCAACTCAACTTCGAATTGATTAATTTGTATCATTGTCAATATTCAGTCCCTCAACAGTATGTTTTGCCAACTTCCACCGATTAACAATTTGCTTTTATGTTTTTTTTATATCAACTTAAGATTCAAATTTCATTAGCTACGTAATTTTTCAAATGTTGAAATTTCAAACATCGACACATGCAATAATTATCGCAATACAACTATGTTATCATACTTTTCCAAATAATATGTTATCAATATGTTAACATAAATAAACATTAAATTGGTCATTATATCAGCAACAAAAATATAAGAGTAACTGTAAAATACATCTTTGTGTTTGCAATTTTGAGACCTTACATCCCTGTCAAAAACTATTAGCACCTTACATCCTTCGTAGCCAAACATTTACCATCATACATACCTGAGGACGGATATGGTGCAAATATTTTTTCGTTAACTATTAACGGGAGTCTAACGAAAGGCTATTTTAGTCTTTTTACTTGTAAGAGGGATGTATTTTACAGTTTATTATTATTATTATTATTATTATTATTATTATTATTATTATTACAAACATCACTTTATTAAAAAAAGAGTAAACTGCAAAAATCATCCCTGTGGTTTGTGTAAATTTGCAGATATCATCCCTATCTCAAACGTTCAGCAATAAACACCACCAAGTCCACAAACGTTTAGCAAAAATCAACCCTAAGCACTAACGAGGTTAGTTTTCTCCGTTTTCTACCCCACGTGCAATAACACGTGAGGGTATTTTTGTCATTCATGATTATCTTTCCCCTTTTATTTCTTTCTGAATTGGGAAAAGCTGCAAAACCACCAAACTAAAAAACCACCACCATGTCTCTGTTAAACTCAAAACCATGAACGCTGATCAAACAAAGACCCTAAATCCCTAATTCCTAAGTTAAAGTATAATCTCTAAATAAGTAATTAGCAATGGTTGTTTCTGAGTGGCATATTCGTACGAGAGATCAAGAGATTGATGAAGTACATGCATATAGTAAGTTATACCCCATTCCCAATTTTGTGTTTTTTTTTATTGTGGTTTGTGTAATGATCTAACCCTAGTTTTGAATTGTGGTTTATTTTTTATAGGGAATGATCCAAACATGTTCTCAATAAAGATTTACCATGGTGGATATTTCACTGACCCACCGAATAGGAAATACAAGTCAGGGAGTTTCAACTATTTTGATATGGTAGATGCTGATTTGTTTTCAATTATTGAGCTAAATGATATGATTGTGATGTTAGGTTATGACAGAAAAGAAATCATGTATTATCATTACAAAATACCCAACAACAATTTAGATTATGGTCTGCAAGCATTAGGAAGTGATTTAGATTTTTTGGGTATGACAAAATATATAGATAAGTGTAAAAGAGTTGAGGTTTATGTTGAACATGGGTTTACAAGTCTTGATACTTACTTTAAGATACCCCAAAAGGTAATGATAGAACAACTACCAGATGAAGTGGACCCAAATAGTCTTAAGAAGAGAGTGACCAAAAAAAGGCAAAGATTAGCATTTGAATGGCCTAGTGGAGAAGGAAGCGTTATGGGTACTGATAGGCAGGGTACTGATATTGGTATGGGTAATGATATTGGTCAGGGTAGTGTTATGGGAAAGGGTAATGATATTGGTCAGGGTAGTGTTATGGGAAAGGGTACTGACTTGCTAGGACTTGATGGCTGTTTTATGAAAGGTCCTTACCCTGGTCAGTTACTAACTGCTGTTGGTGTGGATCCAAATCATGGCACATATCCACTTGCTTATGCATTGGTTGAAGCTGAAACAACAAGTTCCTGGACATAGTTTCTTACTTGCTTAGGAGATGATCTGGGTTTGGGTCAGAACTCCAATTTCACCTTTATGAGTGATAGACAAAAGGTACTCCTATAACCTTCTTTTTTCTTCTATGCAGTTTTAAATATCATGTATTACTTCTTTGTTAAGGACTAATTATATATGAACTGTTATAAACATAGGGTATCATACCTGCCATTGCAAAGATATTCCCTTGTGCAGAACATAGGTTCTGCTTAAAGCATATACATGAAAATATGAAACTGCAATGGAGGGGTAAATTATTTAAGGACCTTTTGTGGAAGGCTGCAACTGCTAGCACTGTCCCATATTTTGATAAAGCCATGGATGAACTAAGGAGAGTAAATGATAAGGCTTATGAGTACTTGAAAAAGATCCCACCACAACATTGGTCAAGATCTCATTTTAGTGGTAAGCTAATATTGTATGTCTGTTTAGATGATATCTGCAAATTTACTCTTATTCCTGTTTAGATTTTAGTAGTAAGATAATATTGTATGTCTGTTCTAAATTTTGCAGGCAGGTCTCACTGTGATGTATTGCTTAACAATATGTGTGAAGTATTCAATAGACAGCTACTAAATGGAAGGGATGTCCCAATTATCACATGCTTGGAGTTTGTAATGGAGTATCTAATGAAAAGAATTGTGAATGTCCAGAAAGTTATTCAGAAATCCAATGGACCTCTTACACCAGCTGCAACTGTTTTGTTCAAGCAAATAGAAAGTGAAGCCAAATCATACAGGGTAAATTGTTTTCTTATTCCTTATTTTGTTTATTATTTGTTTTATCAGTGAAATATTGTGTTAAAGGGGTCTGTTATGTTATAAAAAATTTGAAGGTAACATGGAATGGTGGAAACAAGTATGGGGTTAAGGGACCATGGGATGATCAAGTTGTTGTTGATATGCAAGAGAAGACATGTAGTTGCAGAAAGTGGGAACTTACAGGGATGGTTTGCAAGCATGCCTTAGCAACTATATGGGAGATGGCTGCTAATAACATGCAAGTTGGGACACCTGAAAGCTGGGTGCATCCTGCACATTGGCTGGTCACTTGGGAAAAGGTTTACAGCTGCAAAATCAATCCTGTCATTGGTAAAAAATTATGGAGAAAACATCCTTCACCTAACATTATCACTCCACCAAAGCACCACCCACAGATTGGGAGGCCACCCAAGGCAAGGAAGAAATCAGCTGATAAACTATCAAGCCAAAGTATGGTGGATGGAGTCAAACTGTCTAGAAAAGGAAAGACTGTTACCTGTCTCAAGTGCAAGCAGACTGGACATAACAAAAGGACTTGTACAGGAAGACCACCAGTTTCATCAAGTGGAGGGTCAAGGAGAACTAAAAAAACAGCATCAAGAGCAACACAAGATTCTGCAAAGGACAAAGGAAAACAACCAATGCAAAGGGCAACTCAGTAATGGCAAAACTTGTGGTTATTTTGTATTTTCCAAAACTTGTGGTTATTTTGTACTAGACCAGTTTATGGTCTTATGATCTTGTGAAACAATGATGTACTAGGATCAGTTGTGGTATTAGGTATTTGCCAAGACTTGTAGTAACTATAATCAGTTTATGGTTAATTGGTATTTGCAGTTTGGGTCACTTGATGGTTATTTGGTATTTGCAGTTTTGGGTTAGTTTATGTGTCACTATATGGGTCAGTTTTGTGTTTGCAGTTTATGGGTCAATTATGGTTTAGTTTATGCAGTTTTGTATTTGCAGTTTATGGGTAACTTATGGTTTAGACTGCAGTTTATTTGCAGACATGGTTTACTTTATGGGTCACTATGGTATTTGCAGTTTACTCTTTGATTTGTGTTATTAGTTTTAGCCATGCTTCAGTTTTCAGATTATGGTTGACTCATGGTTCACTATGGTATTTGCAGTCATGATTCACTTGTATTCTACACACATGACACACAACAATACATATACACAACAAACATTGCATAATGACATGAAACCAGTTGACATACATAAGATAACATAACAAAAAGCTAAAATAAGACCTATAAAGTCACATGAAACCAGTTGACTTTTCCAGTCATGACCTGCATTAGTCAACCCATAATGACAACATACAAAACAAAAAAAACCCAACTAAAACACAATAGCATCTTCATCCTGCTAGCTTGACGGGCATTCAACCTATTTGTTTCTTCAGCATTGTTGATCCTCCTCAGTAACCCAGGTATGATAGCCACAGATCTTGGACACATTGGAGGATCCATCCAATCATCAAAGCCACAGTTAGGGCACATAAAGAAACGTCGCCCTGGATTTATTGCTGTCCATGATGTGGTAATTCTTGTTGGTGCCGCACAAAGATGACAAAGTTTTGGGTTATTCATAATTAGGTTAATGGCGAATTAGGGTTTGAGGGGAAAAGCAGGTTTGGGGAAAATTGGTGTGGGGTTAAGATAAGAGAGATTATATAGGTGGGGAAATGGGCGGGAAATGGGTGTGAGAGATATGTTGCAAAAATCATCCCTGATACTAATTGACAAAAATACCCTCACATGTTATTGCACGTGGGGTAGAAAACGGAGAAAACTAACCTCGTTAGTGCTTAGGGATGATTTTTGCTAAACGTTTATGGACTTGGTGGTGTTTATTGCTGAACGTTTGAGATAGGGATGATATCTGCAAATTTACACAAACCACAGGGATGATTTTTGCAGTTTACTCTTAAAAAAAATAGGATTTACAAGAAATTAGTGGGAAGCCGAGATACTATATAAGCCCTCACTCGTCTAGCTATAGCAAATTAAAAAAAAAAAAAAAAGTAAAGTACAAAAGTAAACTGTAAAATACATCCCTCTTACAAGTAAAAAGACCAAAACAGCCCTCAGTTAGACTCCCGTTAATAGTTACCGAAAAAATATTTGCACCGTTCGTCTTTAGAGATGTATGACGGTAAACGTTTGGCTAACGAATAATGTAAGGTGCCAATAGTTTCTGAGAGTGATGTAAGGTCTCAAAAATTGCAAACTACAATGAGAATGTATAATAAAAAATAATAAAGTATTTATTTTTAACCAATATAGCCGGTACCCGGTAACACGCCAACACACCTATGATATCAGAACAAAATTTTGAAATTACGTAAAGTATATTGGTATTTTTGCGATTCATGTATGATAGTAAATATTTGAAAAAATTGTTACCTTAACTATTAAGGGCTGTCCTCTGAAACAAAATAAGTTGAAAACAAATTTTCTTAAAAGTGGTATCATCAACTATTTTAGCCACATTGGATGGTAACAAGTGCTTACAATTTACCCCTTTAGACATAATATTTATTTCCGATTTGTTTCTTTGGTAAAAATTGATAAAACATATTTGCTCTCGTAACATATATTGAGCAAAAGAATTTGCCCAATGGTCTATGATAGTATTTAAACATAGGCAAAATGATCTCTGCTGTAACAGCAGGGATGTTACCTGCTGTTGTGGCTTATAAGGAGGGACCATTAATGCAAATTAGAAAATGATGAAGGGTATAAGTGTATAAAAATGTAAGTTGCAAAATTTTTTTTGGCCTTACTGCAGATAATTTAGATGCTGTGACAGCAGGGATGATTTCCGATACCATGAGTTAAATTTATGCACTAATAAGAATTAATGAGTGTTGTATAAAGCTCTATCAGCAACTAGCTTAAAGAATATGAAAGACCATCTGAAGATAGACTTCACCTCACTGATGCGGTATCAACGAATAAAGTATTCGAGTGAAAAAAACATTCGAGTCAGTGAGATATTACAAAGTCTTGGCTACTGAATATAAAGTGCATTAGAAGTCAAACAAGTAATAAAAGGTGAACTAAAGCACATTAGAAGTTGAAAGCTTGAAGCCACATATGAAAGAATTAAATATGAATGATTGACACTTAAAATACTACACATGTAAATTCACTTTATAATCTTATATAAATCGAATGTTGTCAAGAGAAAAAATAGAGATTCTTTCCGATCTTTTATATATAATAAAACAAAACCTCAAGTGGTGACTTTTGCATTAAAAAAAAAAAAAAAAAAAAAAAACTCAACATTCCCTTAATTAGTAATATTTTAAAAAAATATATATGAATAGTTATTTAGATGAAGAAAAATAATTAAAACTAATTATTTCCTAATTTGTCTAAAAAAAAAAAGTTTTGTTACTTACATGTACTAAAAGCTTAAAAATACACATGGATCTACATGTTATTCTTTGATAATTGTAGACTATAAAGATATATTTTTTTCAAAAACACGGACTCCCATCATCTAGACATTCTAATTTTTTGTATATCAAAAACTATACCAACATCACAATCTACACATTCTATTTTAAAAACCTCACTGGTGTTTTGGGTATCTTTGTTGAAAGATCATCAACGGGTATACAAATGTTGTGAAGTTAGATTTGGTTTCTGTACATGTGTTGGAATGAGGGTTAGTTGTTTTCAATAGTTTTTTGGAACTTGAGACTTTAAATATTATCTTTTTCATATGCACATTATATTTTTGTATAAACAAGCAGGGTTATATCAGTTGGAAAACCTCTTCCCTCTCAACCGAGAGGTCAGAGGTTCGATCCTCACTCCCTACGAAAGGCCGGAGGTCTTTTCTACCTTTGGTAGAACTGGAAGCAGCCTCTCTACCTTAGGTAAGGGTAAGGCTGTCTACATCTTAACCTTCCCCAAACACCGGAAACGGTATTGGGTACCCATAACTCGTGGAAGACGGTATTGGGAGTTACTTTACTTTTTACATTATATTTTTGTATAAATGCCTAAGTGAAACTGGTGTTTGAAATTTTGGGTGTTTATGAATTGAAGGGTGGCGTGGAGCTATTGTGGAATCAGACTCACAAACGGCGATTTCTTTATCATCTTCAGAAGTTGTGCCACCTTGGAGCCTAGGTGCTCTTATTGATGACATTCGTACTTGGTCGAAGAACTTGCAACTTACATTCTCGTGGGAGAATCAAAATCTCCGGTTAATCACTGTTCTTCATGAAATCAACACTGACAAAGGTAAATTGAATATCATATGTCTAACAAACTCGAATCTTTACGTGAGATAAAAAAGGAGCATAACATTATATTCTTTTTTTAGTGTCTATAAATGTGTTCTTATATATTTTTGATGTTTGTACAATTTCATTTTGTGAATTTAGCATTCAACTATAACGTATCATCAACTAAGTTAACCTTTTACAGTATAATTT
The DNA here is from genome assembly GCA_019973895.1 of Chrysanthemum seticuspe. NCBI lineage: Eukaryota > Viridiplantae > Streptophyta > Magnoliopsida > Asterales > Asteraceae > Chrysanthemum > Chrysanthemum seticuspe. Next base: position 287,607,981 of record BPTQ01000001.1, read on the forward strand.
AGAATGTGGCTGTAAAAAAGATACTGATTGTTGAATGGGATGTCCATCACGGTAACGCTACTCAAAAGATGTTCTAGAAGGACTCTCGAGTGTTGTCCTTTCCGTTCACAAGTAAAACACATGATTGATATATGTAAAAAATCACACGGTTACCTCTTATCCTTATTTAGTATACATTATAAACATGCAGGCATGAGAATGAGAGTTTTTATCTTGGTGGTGATGACGGACTACACACGATGATGGGTGAGGGACCAGGCTTAGGGTTTAATATAAATGTTCCATGGGCGAATGGTCACTGACGATGCATATTATATTACAGGATTTGATGCAGGCCAGCTACTTGCAAATATTGATCATGATGAATAGACTTTATTTCATGGTTTGTGTGAGTTTACTGTTTTAACCTTTACTTTAGCAACAATTGGTGATCCTCTTGGTTGGCTGGACTCACATCTAGGTTTTTCTATATTGTTGAAGAAGGTTAGCATTCAATCTTTTATTAATATAATAACGATACAACTTTATTCTTGGATGTACGTGATCCATTCATCATATTATCAACATCTTTGAACATATATATACTTACCAGTTTCCACTAATTTTTTAGAATCATGAATTGATTGCGTCATATTTTTTAAAAATTTACGCTAAGTTTAGCCAAAGAAGCAAAAGCAGTAGACGATATATGAGCCAACAATGAAGCGAGAACTAAATTACGTAGCGACTAAAAGAGGTTAAGGACATGCACTATGCTAATTCAAAGCAAGTTTCCATTTGAAACATATAACTTGAGCATCTCTATTGCTAATATTTTACTGTATAAATTATTAATTTTTTGGTTTGAGGTGGTTTATAGAAAAGATATGTTAAGGAAAGCCATTGAGGACCTCTAAAAACGATATCAAGTATGTTTTGGGGATTTGTTTTGCATGTGTCATCTGCTAACTGCTTCATGGAAGTTATAATAAAATATGGATGGTCAAATTACATATTGGGATTTTATCATATTCATTCATTGATTACAAACATCTAGCTGAATGTTTACCGAGTAGACATGAGTGATTATTTTTTTTTGCTATTGAACTTTAAATAATGTAAGTTTATATGTGAACTCAGAACGTAATATGTTGTTAGTTATTCAATTTACTCCGTTAGTGTGAACAGTTTATGATGATCAATTTTGGTACTTGAATTAAGGATACATACAACAGATAAATGGCATATGTAAGTTAAAAATAATACGTAATTATCTTAATGTGCATATGTAAAATTTTATAACAAGACTGAAAACAAACTTGAATCTCAATTCAAGTATATCTTTATTAATCAACCAAAACCACAATTAGATAAGAAAAATCCTGATCTCAATCAGTACCAATATAACAAACCAAGAACCCACAACTTGCCACTGCTACTCAGGTGCAAGTCTATTGACTAACTTGCCAATAGTTCATACAAACACTCAATCTCACAATGAATAACAAGAACAGAATCAACAGAGTTTTGGTTGAATACAAGAGAGAATAACTATGTGTAAAAGTGTGTTTGCGTATATGTAGAGATGAAGAAACCCTAGCAATTCTTCAGCTTATATAGGCCTTGACCCAGCATTGACTCCATCTTCCAATAGTTGTCAACTTTGGCCCTCACACTTCCAGACTTTAGCTAACAGCATCCAAAGACAGAACCAAGCTAAAACACAAATACAATAATGACATAATCAGTCCTTATACATAAATTCCAGGTTGAGAGTTCACATACTTCAACATCCCCCCTTAACTCCAACCTGGAACATATCAATCATACCCAGTTTACCCACAAGCTTGTTATGTTGAAGCTTGCCTAATCCTTTAGTAAAAATGATATGTGCTGAACCGTCAAGTCTTAACAGACTTAAAACAGCTTAAACACAAATACAATTAAGATCAGAGAATACAATGGATTCCCGGGTCGTTAAGTCCCACGGAGACTCAATGGTGTGCAAACACTGATTCAGACGATAGAATGATCACTAATGATAGTGATCAGAAAGGATTTGGATAGGATAATTACACTAAAGAAAAAGTTTATAAAATAAAGCGACTTAAATGCAAATTAAAAGAAATTAAAAAGTTAAAAATATTAAATAAATGCTATCACTATTTTTACAATGATGTTTTTGTGATTTTATAAAACAAAATGACTTAAATAAACTATTTTAATTAAAACGTAAACTTAAAATATCTAAAAACGCGAGTTAAAATGAAAACGTGCGTTATGTACGAAAATTACGCTGGAGCGCAAGATAAAACGTAAAATTTATGAAATAAAAGACCTACAAGTGTGAAAACAATATTTTTACAAAATATATGACAAAAGAAAATTTTAGAAAAAAGAATTATATTTTTTTGACTTTTATATTTTTTATTATGAATTAAATAAGTTTTTACACTAATTAAATGTTTAAAAATACTAAAACAAATGAGAAAAATCTGAAACTTTTATAGAAAATACTAAATACTAATACAGATTTATTAAAAATAGAAAACTGGAAAAAGCTACTTTAAATAAGCTCGAAATAAGCTAAAAGCACCTAATAAGCTAAACTGGGCAATATGTATATAAGAGATAGATAGTGCAAGATTCAACCAAGACAAGTCCCAAGGGCGCATGGTATCCAGGTACACTTCTATCACCTTCAAAAGGGGGAGGTCTCAGGTTCGAGCCTGCCTACCCCCTTTTTACAAAACATTTTATTTTTGAAATTTTCTTTTACAAACCAATTAAACACATGAAAATAAGCATTTTTTATAACAACAAGTTTTTATGAAAAACACTAATAAGCACTGAATAAGCACAAAAATCACAACAGTTGGTACGTAAATGGAAATAAGCATAAGATTAAAGCTAAATGACTTTTAAGCTATAGAATAAGCACAAGTATGATGGAAATAAGTTAAACTAATGTAAATAAGCTAGTATGAACACTGAATAAGCACAATAACCATGAATAAGCACTGAAAAAGCACAAATAAGCAAAAACTAAACACTGTTACTCAGTTTAATCTATGAATCACTAGGCACTTTCTAGCTACTCTTTAAGCACATGAATAAGCTACAAAATGAAAACAAATGCAAGAACTAACAAGCTAACCAATTGAACTTTCCAAAAAGCTAAAGTACTCACTGTGGGATTCACAAATGAGCTTATAATGAACTTATGCAAAAATTGGAAAACACTGATTGGTTATGTACTACATGAAATGGACAGAACAAAAAGTACTAAGCAGACCTAGGAAATAAGCTAGAAATGGAAAAACCAAACTTGGATCCTTGAGACAGCTAGGTGAGCTTCTCAAAAAGCTAAGTTTCACAGAATTAAGCTAACTAATGAGCTATGTGAGAGCTTATGAAGTAGGGTACCAAATCTGTGCACAGGGCACTTTCTCAGTTAAGGTACCCAAATAAAGCTGAAAAATAAGCACTCTACAAGCTAATTAAAACTGATCTAGTATTTTTGTATTTTTTTATAGCAACCAAACTTTAATACCCTAAGATCTTTTAAGCTAAAACTTATTATTAAACCTACAATGAAATTATATTTTCTATTCAAAAACGACCCATTGAAAATTTGACTTTTTGGTTTGCACTAAGAGGGTTGACTAAAATGAACTTTAATTCACTACTAATCACTGATTTTGTTGTTTTAAGTTATAATAAGACTGATTTGAGCAGTATAAACACTTTGTGAACACAAAACAATGATCATAGATCAAGGAATTCCAACAGTGGACACATAGAGCATGATCAAAAGCATTTTTGACTTTTCCACAAACAAGGACAGATTTTTATGACTGATATAAGATATAGGACACTTATGTAACACAAAGCTAGCACAAACAACAATACAAACAAAACTGATACAGTTTAAGCAAGCAAATCCAAACAGACCTTATAAACACTGATTTGATGGTTTTTCAAAGCAAAACATAGATTTAAACCATGAACTTGATTCATAAACTTAGATTATCATATATTAGGACTAAATAAACATGAAACAACAACAATAACAACATTACACATGAATTACTCATACTTCATAAAAACAGTGAAAAATGAAATCTAAGCCACAACACAAACTAATACATAAACATACAATTTAGAACTATGAAAACACATAATAACAACATATAAACACAGAAACATGGACATTAAGGTAAATAAGACATTGAAACAGTAAATTGCAAAAATTAGAAAAATGCTTACAAATGAGAAAGTGGGCTGAGACATAGAAACCAAGGACAAGGTTACACCTATTAGCTTCCCAATAAGCTCCTAATACCCCATAGCATTCCAAATCCAACCCTGCTTCATCATCTTCTTCATAAATCTGATTTTTGATTATTTTCTATTTTTTTGTGGTTTTTGATTTTAAAAACTATGACTGATTTAATGTATCTAAAAGCTTAACAAGCTTTGTCAGGAGCTTATGTGACCTAAAGAGTCCATTAAACAACCATAATCAACATGAGAGTAAATGACATGAGATTTAAAGGAATTTATAAAAAAAACATGAAATTTAAAAGGGACTTGCATTAAACTGAAAACAGGGTTCCATTACACTAATTTGAGATTATTACACTATTTTAAAGCTGTAAATGACAATAATTAAAGGAAAGCATTTAAAGGTTACACTATGATTAAACTAAATCTAAGTGACAATGGCTTAAGGCCAAAGTGACTTCATCTCTCTTTCTTCTTCCTTTTATACCCCAAACTGCTTCCACTAGTACTCTGATTTGATCCCACCATCTTCCAGCCCTTGGATTGCTCTAACTCATCATAACCATACACTTGTGTTTTGGCGCCAATTTTCTTCTTAGCAGGTTTTAGCTTTAAATGGAGGTGGGTTGAGTCAATTAAGAGAGTTTGGTTGTTAGTGGATGTGGAGGGAACATAGCATGGGGGGTTGAGAAAAAAAGTGAAAACCAGGACTGGTTTTAGTGATTGCAGTGCTTGTGAGAGAAGGTGCTACAGTGCCCGGTTTTTGGGCGCGGTTTTCTCATTTTTTGACTTTCTTTGACCGTTGGTTGATATCAAAGGCTGGGTTAAGTGGTATTGGGCCAAGGGTTATTGGGTTTGGATTTGGTATAAGGTCCGTTTGGTTAATAATAAGCACAAGGACCAAATAGGTAACTTATCCAAACATGAGGGACTGATATTGAACTTTTTCCAATGCTCTCACAAGGACCAAACCTGCCATTCTTTGATAGAACAAGGATCCTTTTTGCATAAAATTTGATTTTAAACTTAAAAGGACCTTAATTGTAATTTTTGGATTTTGAGGGACTAAAAGTGAAATTTCCCAAAAGTTTATCAAAATGTTCCAAATTTTCAATCATGCATAGTACAAGGGTATTATTTGTAAAATTCCAAGTTTAGAATACCCAGGGACCATTTTTGCCAATTTTGTAACTTGAGGGGTAAAAATTGCCATTTTGTGTAAACTTTTATCCAGGGATGTTTTGTGAACATTTTTGATTTCCCAAGGACTTAAGTTGACTTTTCATTCATTTAAAACAATTAGGGACTAGTTTTGACAATTTATGTAACTCCAGGGACTGAAAACGACAATTGTTGTGAAATTGATCAATTTTCACTTGTTTTTCAATCTTTTGTACCTGAATCACATAAAAACACATTTTTATGAATTTGTATCATTTTGAGAGTCATTTGTGTGTTTTTGGTTGTTTTTGTGGGTTTAAATAGTATAAAATATATGTGTATTCAGACACATATCAAATCCCCCACACTGAGATATTGCTAGTCCCTAGCAATGATTTGAGATTTTAATGGATTTGAAAAACTTTTTACCAAAAGCCATCACTTCTGGAGTAGCCAAATGTTTCAGTTCAAGTAAGAACCTTGGTACACTGATAACCAAATGATTTTGAGCAAATCATAAGCTGTAAACGGATTTGATTCGTCTTTACCAGAAGCCGTACCCTTCTGGACTAGCCAACTCTTAGATAAATTATCAGAATTATCTTTGGTGAGCTGATTACCAATTATGGATTTTCCACTGCCTTTACCACAAGCCATAACCTTGCGGGCTAGCCAACTCTTCACTTTTTAGGATATGGTGAGTTGAATACCATACAATTTTGGGCAAATTGCAAGCCATATAAACGGATTTGAGAAATCTTTACCAAGAGCCGTTTGCTCCTGGATTAGCCAATCCTTTTGTGGGTTAGACATGGTGGACTGATTACCATTTGTTGTGTTTAGTACATAGTACTTCCACTAAAAAATTTTAAAATTTGGCCATTTTTGGGGAAAAAGGGTCTAAAAGGGTACATTTATGATCAAATTCGCCAGAATTTCCCCCCCACACTTAGAAATGAATATTGTCCTCAATATTCAAAGCTAAGTGGAGTAACACAACAATTATTTTATTTTTCTGTATTTACAATTTTCAAAGTTTTTATATATATACACAACAGGTGGGGTGTTACCCCCACACTTAGATGGTAGAAAAGGGGAAAAAGACAGAAATATGGGTGAAAACCCATATTGTGTGGCTTGTTTTTGATAACCAAGTCACTAGCTTGACTTGACCCCGAATTGAATTGTTCATGGGGAAGCTGGGTGGGATTGCCACTCAAAGATTGGGCGAGAAATTGGAGTGGGATTGCCACTCACAGAATTATGAATATTCATCACTTAAGATGAGTCTAAGAATCTTAGAAAGAAACTCAGAAAAGGCGAGAAGAATCTTTTGATTTTTGATTTTATAAAAAGAAATGGAAAATATTTTTGGATTTTTTTAAGTTTTATATATATATGTACAAAAGAAATTCCTAACAACCGCCCCTCGAAAGGGAATCTGGGTCTGACAGAGCTCAGCAACTGTAAACAGCCAACAACCAAATGTTGTAACTGAGGGACTTATCAAACTGGGCAAGTTGTGTGCAAAGGAAAAAATGTTTTTGTATTTTATATTGTTTTTGGTGCTATTAACACCTTAGGAAAATATTTTTAACTTTACAAAAAACTTTTTACAAAATGTTCTCACAAGGACCAAACCTGCCATTCTTTGATAGAACAAGGATCCTTTTTGCATAAAATTTCATTTTAAACTTAAAAGGACCTTAATTGTAATTTTTGGATTTTGAGGGACTAAAAGTGAAATTTCCCAAAAGTTTATCAAAATGTTCCAAATTTTCAATCATGCATAGTACAAGGGTATTATTTGTAAAATTCCAAGTTTAGAATACCCAGGGACCATTTTTGCCAATTTTGTAACTTGAGGGGTAAAAATTGCCATTTTGTGTAAACTTTTATCCAGGGATGTTTTGTGAACATTTTTGATTTCCCAAGGACTTAAGTTGACTTTTCATTCATTTAAAACAATTAGGGACTAGTTTTGACAATTTATGTAACTCCAGGGACTGAAAACGACAATTGTTGTGAAATTGATCAATTTTCACTTGTTTTTCAATCTTTTGTACCTGAATCACATAAAAACACATTTTTATGAATTTGTATCATTTTGAGAGTCATTTGTGTGTTTTTGGTTGTTTTTGTGGGTTTAAATAGTATAAAATATATGTGTATTCAGACACATATCAAAACATCAGCAGTTTGATCTGCAGTATGAATCTTTTCAGTTTTAATGACACCAACCAAAAAAATTTCCCTTACAAACTGTAAGTCAATTTCCAAATGTTTTGTCCTTTCATGAAACACAGGATTAGCTGCAATCTTAATAGCAGCTTGACTATCACAGAAAACTTTAACAGGTAAAAAATGTTCCCATTTCAAATCATCCAGAATTTTAAAAACCTAAACAACTTCAGAAGTAGCAGAAGCCATAGCCCTGTACTCTGCTTCTGCTGATGATTTAGAAATGGTGTTTTGTTTTTTTCTTTTCCAGGAAACTAGAGAACCATTCAAGAATAAACAAAACCCAGTGACAGATTTCCTAGTTATAACACATTTTGCCCAGTTTGCATCAACAAATGCTTCAAGAGAAACATTTGGGCACCTGGTAATATGAATACCCATCCCAGGAGAACCTTTTAGGTATCTCAAAACCTTAAGTGCAATTTTCAAATGAGACTTAAGAGGCTTATGCATAAACTGACTCAAACAGTGAACAGAATAGGCAATATCAGGTCTACTGTGAGTTAAGTAAATCAGTTTTCCAATCAACTTTTGATATTCAGTCAAGTTATCTATCACAGGATCATTTATAGTAGGTTCACTAGTTAAAACCAAATTTTGTTCAAGAGGAAAAGCAGATGGTTTGCAAGCAAGTAAGCCAAACTCAGTTAACAAATCCAAACAATACTTCCTTTGAGTTAAGCAAACACCCTGCTCAGTTTCAATCACTTCAATGCCAAGAAAGTATTTAAGCTTTCCTAAGTCTTTAATTTGAAATTTAGATTTCAAAAAAGCTTTAAACCTTTCAATTTCTTCCAAGTTATTCCCAATGGCCTTTTTACCAACAGGCAATTCACAAATCTCAAAAGTGTCATTACTATAAAGAGCATGCATTTTCTTATCCATTGCATCTCTCCAGTGTTGTTCCTTACAAGCTTCTCTAAAGGTTTTTGGTTCAACAGCTTTATTTAGCTCAACAGCAAAGCAAAAATTTTCAGAATTAAGCTTTGAATAACTCACAAACTTTTCAAGACCATATTTAACTTTGGAATCAATAACAAAATCTTTATATTTATTTGGAAAAACAGATGTTCTATCAGACCTTCTTAAAGAAGGCTGATCATTGTTATCAAAAACCAACTCTTCTGTATGGTCTGGTAAGGGACTACTGACACCCTCAGAAATGTTCAAACCAAGAGGTGTTGCAGCCATCTCACTTACACTGGCAACCTCATTAGAACAAGCAGAGTGCCCCAAATCACTCTGCACTTGGTCAATAGTTGGGCTGCCAAAATGCAAGGAGTTGCTACCATCATCCTCATGATGATCATTATGACTATTGTTACCCAAAGGGGTAGCAGTCTAAGTATTATCATCATTGGGTGTGTCAGGGCTATCACATACAACTTCATCAAAGAAATTAACATGCTCTAAACCCTGACTGAGAGGGTCAGGATTATCAGAAGAGTGTTTTATCTTGAAAGGAAACACATTTTCAAAAAATTTAACATCCCTAGAAAAGATAAATTGTTTCCTCTCAAGACTGTATAGTTTGTAGCCTTTTTGAAAATTAGAATGGCCAACAAGAACACATTTTTCTGCTCTACTACTAAACTTATCATTGCTGGTAAGAATAGTAGCAAAACAAAGACAACCAACAGTTCTTAAATGACTAAAAACAGGTTTTCTACCAAAAACAAGATTGTAAGGAGAGTTTCCACTCAGCACTGAAGAAGGGAATCTGTTAATCAAGTAAGTGGCAGATAGAATGCATTCAGACCAAAAAATTAAAGGCAATCCCCCCTGAAACTTAAGGGATATGGCAACATTCAAGAGATGCCTATGTTTCCTTTCAACAATCCCATTTTGTTGTGGAGTGTAAGCACAAGATGTTTGATGTATAATACCTTTTTCTTTACAAAAACTAGAAAATTGATTATTAACAAATTCAGTCCCATTATCACTTCTAAAAATCTTAACACTTTTATCAAACTGTGTTTTGACAAGATTATAGAAGACCAAAATACAATCAAACACCTCATGTTTACTCTTAAGTAAGTACACCCACACAGCCCTGGTGAAATCATCCACAACAGTTAAAAAATATTTGTAACCTTCTTTACTTTTGATTTTATAAGGACCCTAAAGATCCAGGTGAACAAGATCACCAAGTTTTTTTTGTTTTATGATCACTTAATGGAAAAGGCTCTCTAATTTGTTTTGCCTTTTGACAAATGTCACAAGGCTCAATGTAATTTTTATCTTGAAAATCGATTTCACCTTTAAGTACTGCCAACACTTGGTCAGAAGGATGACCAAGCCTGCAGTGCCATGTTTTTTTAGGTAAACCACAAACAGACTTAAAGTTCTTAGCACCTAGGTCAATACCTTGATCTCCATCAAAGTAGTATAAACCATCCACTTGTCTACCAATCTCTAGAACACTCATCCCCCTCAAATCCTGAGGTAACACATAACACTTAGCTTCATCAAAAGCAATAACAAATTTGCTATCTCTAGCCACTTTATGAATAGACATTAAACTGACACAGTATTCAGGAACAACCAGCACATCATACAGAGTCAAATGTTTAGTGAGGATCATGTTCCCAACCTTGGTAATTAAAGCTTCAGTACCATTGGGGTGTGAAACCTTAATACCAAGTTTGGAAATGTCAATAACATTCACTAAAAATTTGTCAGTGTAAGTCAAATGTTGGTTAGCTCCAGAATCAACAATAACACCAGCTGCAACAAGTGCAACCCTCATTTTACTATTATGACAAAAAAAACTTGTGAAAGTTTTTATTAAAGAATTTACTTTTGTTAAACACAATACATGCCATATTGGCATTAACATTTTTCCCATTTCCAACATTATTAACAGAAGTTTCTTTAATCAAGGAAAGTAGCTTTGAAATCTGTTCATCAGAGAAAGCAGAAGTGGAACTAGAGCCAACAGAATTGTTATTGTTAACAAATCTTTTATTAAAATTTTGAGCCCCTTGATTATTACCAGTTCTTTTATTTTTACCAAAATCAACAGGGTAACCAATGAGCTTAAAGCATCTATCCATAGTATGACCATTAAAACCACAGTGCTCACAAACTAACACAGGACCACCAGCAGTCCTTCTATTATCACTATTCCTAGGGCCATTAGTAGGTCTGAAAGAACCTCCAGAGGTAGTAGGCCTCTGAGAGTTCCCTCTGTTGGGCACACTGGAGTTGAACACAGATGACTGAGACCTTTGGGAAGTCCCAGCACCTGAACCAGTTACCAGAGACCTATGAGACTCCTCACTAGAAATAACAGCAAAAGCCCCTTTAACATCAGGCAGAGGATCCCTAGATAAAATGTTACTTTTGATTTGCATGTAAGAATCATCTAACCCCATCAAGAATTGCATAAGTTTCATTAACTGATTATGTTTTTTTAAATCCTTAGCAGCATGACAAGTACATCTAGGTAACTGAATTAGAGCATCAAATTGTTTCCACAAAGTGCTCAATCTATTAAAATACTCAGCAATGGAACTACCATTTTGAGATAAAGAGTTAATTTTATGATGCAGATTAAAGGTAACTGAACCATCAACTCTATCAAATGTTTCTTTTAATTCAGTCCACACATCAGAAGCTCTTTTTGAAAAAATTTGCCCCAAGAATAATTCTTCTGATATAGAATTCAAAATCCACCCTAATACCACAACATTCACCCTATTCCATTGTCTACCTAGGACTTCATCAGCATGAGATCTTCCACAAGACCCATCTATAAAACCAATTTTATTCTTGCCTTCTAAAGCTAACAACATAGCACAAGACCATACATTATAATTCTCAATCCCTTTTAGTTTAATAGACACAACAGTTAAGGTGGCAGAGTCATTAGGGTGCAAATGCAAAGGATTACTAAGATCCAATTTAATAATCAAAGTAACAGGCTCATCAGCCTCATATTCATTATCAGTATAACCATGAATAGACATAATGAAAGCAAAACATGCAAAGACACAAGAAAGGACAAGAAGGTAGTTCCCAGGCTTCCTTGCCACTCAAGGTGGTAGGTCAAGGGCTGATCACGCAAGATTCAAGCAAACACACAAACATATAAAAACAACAACACTCCAAAAACAATCTCAATCACCTCCAACAATCCCAACTCCTACTCCCCGTCAATCTAAACAAGAAATAAGAATAAAAGAAAGATAAAGAGTGCGAGAGGTGCTACAGTGCACGCAAAATCCAGAAAGCAGCGGAACAAGAACCCTGGTTACAATTCTTGAGACAAGAATCACAACCCACACGATCTCAATCAACCCAGAATCACAACCACCAAACCCTAAATTTCAAGATTTAGGGAAAACACCAATAACCACCACGATTCACCTGAAAAACCAGTAAACCAATCAAGAACACAACAACCAACCACCAATCGAAGCCAGAGAACAAAACCCCCAAAAAATATGAAACCCTAATTTAGAAAACCGATTTTAGAGCAAGATAAGAGACCTTGCTCTGATACCGTGTAAAATTTTATAACAAGACTGAAAACAAACTTGAATCTCAATTCAAGTATCTCTTTATTAATCAACCAAAACCACAATTAGATTAGAAAGATCCTGATCTCAATCAGTACCAATATAACAAACCAAGAACCTACAACTTGCCACTGCTACTCAGGTGCAAGTCTATTGACTAACTTGCCATTAGTTCATACAAACACTCAATCTCACAATGAATAACAAGAACAGAATCAACAAAGTTTTGGTTGAATACAAGAGAGAATAACTATGTGTAAAAGTGTGTTTGCGTATATGCAGAGATGAAGAAACCCTAGCAATTCTTCAGCTTATATAGGCCTTAACCCAGCATTGACTCCATCTTCCAATAGTTGTCAACTTTAGCCCTCACACTTCCAGACTTTAGCTAACAACATCCAAAGACAGAACCAAGCTAAAACACAAATACAATAATGACATAATCAGTCCTTATACATAAATTCCAGGTTGAGAGTTCACATACTTCAACAGCATCACATATGGCTGACTTGGGTATTCTTTTTTTCATACGATTTTTAGTTTCAATAAATTATTGGTCTTACGTGTCCGCTAATGTTAAATGATTAGTGTGGTCCGTATTTGTTGGGAATTTTGGTCGCATTAGCTTGCTTTACGCACACATTTCTCTATGTATTACTAATTTGACATGTTATTTTAGTTTCCAATTTGACACATCACAGATATTACAAAATCAAAAACTGATTTATATTTGTGATTTATAAGTTTTCGTTAGTAAGTGATAGGAGTGATCTTTGTCTTGAAACTGAATGTTTGTCAAAAGAAAAGATATCACCTTCTTCTCATGCTTACAAGCACACGCTCAGAAACCCATAAGTGGATTTAAGGTTATCTTGAAAGCAGGAAATAACAAAGTTAGGCGCCTAAGCTTAGTAGAACGAGGTCTTGAACAGGTTGCGTAGAACTATTTTAGGAGTAGTGACATAAGGACTAATTGTTCTTATTTAGAGGTTAGAAATCGACCCGTTAACTTATGAACTATTTGATTTGGATTGTGTTTTATCCCCAACGGGTCAAATCAAACTAATTTTTCTAAAAGGGAATGAGCCAAACATGCACGTTGTTGTCGAAAGTCTGTTGTTATGCATACAACATACTAAATTTTTTCTACCCAAAGATTCAGATTATTCTTAAAACAATGTGATGCCTACGGGGTCAACACTACCCAGTCCCATATGTATTGACCCTTACTCAAAAACTCATTTCAACCGAATATATTTTGAATGGGCTGTCAATGCCCCCTATTCAAACATGTTGAATGACCTTTATGTATGTAGTGCTAATTATTCTAGGGAAAATGACGCAAATAGACCGCGCGCTCTGATGCATATCACTTTCTAGACCACTTTTATTTTTAATTTGAAAATAGACCAAGGGCAACCGCTGCCATTGGGCAACTCATCGACATTGCGACAAGTGTCCCGTATGTGTAAGGTATTGTTTTTTGGGCAACTAAAAAGCGGTGGGCAACCGTATAATTTTAAAAAGGGTTCTATCGTCATTTTACGTTAGACAAAAAAGTACACATTTGAATAGTAAAAGTACAGTATCCATTAATTAAGAGAGTTCAAAATCCAAAAGTCACTGACCAATAAAGCATCCATAGTTATCGGTTTTCTCTTGCTTCTCGCAGTACTATTTTCACAAATCAAACCGTCTTCTTCGTCAGCCCCTTGTCTTCCTTGTAACGTCAGTTATGTCACCATATTTAAAGCTACAGTGTTGATTGCAAACCACATTCTATTGATCAAGTTTTAAAAAAATGTTCCCAAATATGGTACGTAAATATTGTTATCGTTGTTTATTACATATGATTATTTCCAATTGGTTCTGTGTTATAATAAATCGTTTTTGTTATTCGATGAATAGCTATGTTAGATAGGTGTTAATTCCATTTTATAATCTGTTGCTCTTTTTTATGTGTATCTGATTCGTAATTATGTAGGGTATGATACCTTAGATGTCGTTAGTTAAGTATGTAACATTACTTGGTTCATTAAAAAATTTAGTGGCAGTTTGTAGACTAATAAGGAGTGGTTTTTTCATCAAAAGCTATCTGATCCTCTGTACTTTGAAACACCAAAGTTGGATCTGCAATCCTTTTACCCTTTCCAATATCAGTTTGAGTAACTACATCTTTCTGCACATGTTCACCAATGTTTAGAGTCTTAGCAATAGCTCTAGGTGCAGGGATAGGGTGAGATTGCTTTTGGTTAACCAATTGTATGGCAATCTCATTGTCAGCCTTTTTTGGTTTTGGTGTTGGTGTTACTGATGTGGTTATAATTGTAGCAATGGTTGCCTATGCAGTGGAAACGTCTCAACTGGCAGTGGGTATAATAATAGCAGCAGTGGTTACTCCAATACTAGCGGTGGATGCAGCAATACTGGAAGTGGTTGCCTGCACCCCTTCATTCTCCTTTTCTTCAACTGCAGCCTTTAAAGAATCATCTTGACTCTTGAGGTTTGGAAAATTTATGTTTCCTAGTTAATAATATCAATAACTAATGGAATTTTGAGTTTAGTATTGGAATTAAGTCTAGTTAGAGTATATTCGCATGTGAAGAATATTGAGATTGGCTATTATTTTGATTATTTATGTTTTCACAAATGATATCATAAAATCATAACATAAAATTTGATGCAGTAATCTAGTACCTTGTTAATTAGATAAATACTTATTACCTTACATACCTAATCAGTCCAAAATAGCACATTCTTAAATATTTACAAAACACATTCATAATCCTAAAAATCATCAGCATCAGCTGCAACTTCTTTGAGTCTGTTGATAAGATTTTTGGCACATTCAACCATCTCTTGATACTTAGCTTTGACAACAGCATTATGATCTTTCAAAATCTTAAAACTGGTTTGCATCTCTTCATACTTCGCTTCAGCATCAGCATTATAATCTTTGTAAATCTTTAAATCAGCTATCGCTTCTTCACACGTTGCTTCCAAATTAGCATTATCATCTTCGATCCTCTTGAAACGCGCTTTCATATCTTTATACTCACATTCATACTCTGGAAGTTGTTCAATCATTCTCTTCCTCTTATCAATCAGCTCTTGTTTCTCTCTAAAATTTCCTTCTATTGGGAAAGTCTTTCCCGGCTCACAAGCAATTACCATTCTCTTGAAATGGTCTATCATGTCTTTAAATAAAGAATCGTCCAAATTAGTACAATTCGGAGTGCATGTACCATCTTGGCACAAAGAACACGCCATTTCGTAAATGATTGTGATGATTGATAATCTAATTGATCTAAATGTCAATTGACTAAAATATCACAATAGAAGTGAAAGGTAAATTTCACAAATGAAAAGGTGTTTTTAGTTTTTGTGTAGACAGCTGTATTATTTATTGACAATTTGAATTGGTGTATAGTGTGAATAATCTAAACTAACTGTAATAATTGGTGTTTGCAAATGGGTTTTTTGTGGTCACAAAGAGTTAGAGTATCAGTGGCCTCTGCATTTTACTTTTTTTGACTTTTTTGTTAACTCTAGCATTTGGCTATTTTGTTTTCACTTTTCACCTGTTTGCTGGTAAGTATGTCAGTTGCTTTTTGGGAAATGGTTTTTGTATTTTTAAATCAAATTAATAATCTTCAACTATCAACATCCACACATTCCTCGAGCATTACCAATGCATCAAGTCATAAAAGACTTGATGCATTGAACACAATTACTCCACTGCAAAAAGCATTTGCATATTTAATGTTGGGTGAAAAATGAAATTTTATAAATACAAAAGCTTTTTGACAATAGCTTCAAACACTTGAAATCTTTACTAGTGATTTTTTAAAAATTCTTCCACCAGGGTTGCATTTACCAGGGTTGTAACGCCCCAACCCCACAAGGGTAAAGGAATCACAAGTAATGGTGTCATATCAAAGCAAACATATAAACCAAAAGAAATCTTCAACATAAATATGGAAATAATCCAAGTCAAAAGACTTCAATACATAGGTCCCAGCGGAAAATAAACTTCAAATGAAATGTCTAAAATATAAAGTCTAAATGGCATCATAAGATCAAAGCTAAAATCTCTAAGGTAAGTCCACTCAGCACTCATCCCAAAGCAATACCCAGCTCCAATGCTTAGATACCTGCCGCGGAAGAAAAGAAAAGTGCGGCTGAGCTTCAAAAGCCCAGTGAACAGATATACAAGCAAAACGAATACGAAACAAGAACGAATACGAAATATGGTGAAAGAAAAATAGTGAAGTCATACTCATTTCAAAAGATAAATCAGAATATAAGAATAAGTTTTATAGCTAACTACCTCGAGCCCAGACACATATGCCATATCAGAAACATATCATAATCACATAAGGCAACAATTGTAGGGGAGACCTACCAGAGTTATGAAGGACGTGCATGCACGCAGCATCAATCATCAGACAACATATAGCATAAACATATAATATATAGCATATAACAGATCTAGGATGCACCCATACGCCCCACAGACATACTTTAATAATATAATTCAAACTGAGCTCATAACAGATAACAGATAAGGGACGTCGCAGAACTTCACTCTACTGCCCTAGAGTCATGTCAGAAGTGCATTTGCTGACACGGACATGGAACCCCCATGACTAGTTAATAATTGGCTCGGGTGTCAAACTATCTGAGGTCAAATAAGAATGTCATAACTGACATAGATCATATTTTATCAAACGTTTAATAATATTTTCAAAATCAAAGTCTCATATCATATAGTTCAAAATCAAATATTTTGTGATTCAAAAATCAAAGTTCAGATAGGCAACAGCTCAAATAGACACATTAGGGTTCATAGCAAAGGCTTAGGAAATCCTAATATGAAAACGAAAAGAAAACTTATACGAAACCTTTACTGAAAAGGTCAGAATATTTGTACGATAACGTAAGCGTCTTAAAGTAAGACAGAATATCCGTACCTTATTCCAAAGCAAAAGATCAAAAGTAGAAACAGGGAAAGCAAAGAATTACTCCTTCTTCACAGAACCTATATACATTAATGTCGTATATATTATTAATGATTCCGAAATCATCACAATGATCTTATAATACTTTAGGGTTTCTATAATTAATTGAGACTTAAATGTTTTAATATGAATATTGTAAATTAGGGTTCATATGTCTTTTATTAAAGTTTAGGGTTTCTCATTCTTTAATATTTCATTAATATGCATTAACTTACATGTTACGTCTTTTAATGACTAGTTACTTAACCTAACACGTCACAAAATAATCTTTCCTTTTTATATTTCACCATACACGTTTATGATTTTATGTGACATATAAGTTACTTATTACTCGTATTGATTACACATTTACTCTATTAGGGTTTAGCATAACTTATTCAATTAACATATCAAACTAGGGTTTACGTTAACATAACCTTTACTTAATTAATGCATCTTCAAATCTTATACATATGATTCGGTTCCATCTAGGGTTTCGGATATTAGGTTTTACACTAGTCCTAGCTCATCTAAACACTTCACATATTCAAGTTATTAAGTTATAAACCTTATTCGATAATGAAACATGGTTCGGTCCTAATTCATATGTTTCGGCCCTTATTAAATCAACACAACCATGACCCGATTTAATAATACTTATCACGTTACATGTTCCTTATTAGTTACAAGTTCAATTGATTAGGGTTTTCCTTGTTTTCGGTTCACCACTCTCGGTCACAAAAGAAACAAAACAAAACGCGACTAAACAAATATAACTTGACATATACATACAAGGTACGTTAAAGGAAGATGAATAAATGTTATACCTTAACTCGTTGAAGCAAAATTTTGACACCAAGGGTGTTTGTTTATGCTCGGCCGAATAGGGAGAAAAAGAAAAAGGGAGACAAATAAAACTAGGGTTCCAAACTTATGATTATGTATGGTATATATAGTTGTAGTATTTGAGTTAAACTAGGAAAGGAAATTGGGTTTGGTTTTGGCCCAACCGAATCTCAATCCAAACGCACCATATGGCCTTCGGCCCTAGTCCATACGAAATAAGAGAACACGACCCAAATCAATCACGAAACATTAAATCTTCGTCGTACCAAAATCAATTACGTAATATATTTTAGTTAGGTTTTTAAGTATTCACAAGTTAATCTTTTAATTTCTTTAAATGTTATAAATATATTTTACGTATTTTATAATTTTTAATTCCAAGGGTATTTTAGTCTTTACTCAGATTTTAGATTTTCAGGTTTTACAATTTTTCCCCTCTAAAGAAAAATTTTCGTCCTCGAAAATTGAATGAAACGAAATGAAAATGAAAATGAAAACGAAATGAGAACATACCAAACTATTCAAAGAAATGAGGATAACTAGCACGCATCGACTCCTCGGTTTCCCAAGTAGCCTCACGTTCAGGATGATTTTTCCAAAGAATCTTAACGAATGGAATCACTTTATTCCTCATAACTCTTTCTTGTCTTTCTAAAATAGCTTCTGGTTCTTCAGATAAAGACATATCGGATTGAATTTGATCAAACGGATAAGAAGCAACGTGTAACGGATGATAGTTGTATCCCCTTAGGAGTGATACATGGAAAACGTCATGAACATGTGATAACTGAGGCGGAAGTGCTAAACGATACGAAACTTCTCCTATACGTTCCAGAATCTCAAACGGTCCAATAAATCGAGGACTGAGCTTGCCCTTGATTCCAAAACGTTTCACACCTCTAAACGGCGAAACTTTCAAAAACACACGATCTCCAACCCGAAATTCTAAATCACGACGATGCTTATCGGCATAACTTTTCTGACGAGACCTAGCTTCCTTCAATTTCTCTCTAGCCACAGCTACTTTCTCATTAGTGATCTCGATCATTTCCGGTCCTTCAATCACACGCTCACCTACTTCATCCCAACAAATAGGTGCTCTACATTTCCTTCCATAAAGAAGTTCAAACGGTGCCGCCTTAATGCTAGCATGCCAACTGTTGTTATATGCAAACTCTACTAAACATAAATATTCATCCCAACTGCCAGTCCATTCTAAAGCACAAGCCCTTAGCATATCCTCTAAGGTCTGTATAGTCCTCTCTGACTGACCATCTGTTTGAGGATGAAATGCCGTACTAAAATTAAGTCGAGTACCCCAAGCTTTTTGCAAACCTTTCCAGAAACGAGAAGTAAAACGTGGATCTCGGTCGGACACAATAGATGTCGGAGTACCATGAAGTCTAACGATCTCTTGCTGAAAAATCTCTGCTAATTTACCAATACCATAATCCTTCCTGATTGGCAAGAAATGAGCAGATTTGGTTAGTCGATCAACAACTACCCAAATCGCATCATGCTTCTTCCGAGTAAGAGGTAGTCCAGTCACAAAATCCATAGATATCTTATCCCACTTCCATGTTGGAATCTCTAATGGCTGTAACAATCCACTAGCTCTTTGATGTTCGATCTTCACTTGCTGACAAATCATACACTTCGACACAAACGTCGCCACATCTTGCTTCATGCCGTTCCACCAAAAGTACTGTTTCAAATCCCTATACATCTTGGTAGAACCAGGATGAATAGTGAAAGGAGAACTATGAGCTTCAGTCATAACTTTCTCTCGAAGTACCTGATCATTGGGAACACAAAGCCTATCTCCATACCATACAATACCGTCATTATCAACCTTAAACTCCGTCTGCTTACCTTCTTCAACATTTTGCACCACGGCCCACAGCTCGCCGTCATCTTTCTGAGCTTCTTTAATTTGCAGTATAAGGTTCGACTCCACCTTCATACTAGCCCAGTATCCATCAAAACCTCGTACACACAACTCAACATCCAAACTCTCTAAGTCACGCAAAATCCTAGGCTCAATCTTGATACTCGCAAGAATGCCTGATTTCCGGCTAAGTGCGTCAGCAACTACGTTAGCCTTACCTGGATGGTACTGAATGTTGGTGTCATAATCCTTAAGAAGTTCTAACCATCTTCTTTGTCTCATGTTAAGTTCCTTCTGAGTGAAAATATACTTGAGACTCTTATGATCAGTGAATATATCACACGTCTCTCCATACAAGTAATGTCTCCAGATCTTCAACGCAAACACCACCGCAGCTAACTCAAGATCATGAGTTGGGTAATTCTCCTCATAAGGTTTTAGCTGCCTCGAAGCATAAGCTATTACCTTTCCATGTTGCATCAAAACACATCCTAATCCTTTCTTAGATGCATCGCTGTAGATTTGAAATCCTCCAGAACCCGTTGGAAGAGTCAAAATAGGAGCCGACACCAATCTCCGTTTCAATTCTTCAAAACTCTTCTCTCGTTCATCCGTCCATACAAACTTTTCACCTTTCCTCATCAGTTGGGTTAGGGGTAGAGCTAATCGAGAGAAACCTTCAACAAAACGTCTATAGTAACCAGCAAGTCCAAGAAAACTCCTGACCTCAGTCACTGTCGTAGGTCTTGGCCATTTAGTGATAGCCTCAACCTTAGACAGATCCATGGTAATACCATCAGCTGATACGATATGACCAAGGAAAGCAACTTGTCTCAACCAAAATTCGCACTTCGAAAATTTGGCGTACAACTTCTTCTTCCTCAAAATCTCCAAAACTATACGGAGATGTTCTTCATGCTCTTCTTCAGACTTAGAGTAAACCAAAATGTCGTCGATGAAAACAATAATGAACTTGTCGAGAAACTCATGGAAAACACGATTCATCAGGTCCATAAACACAGCAGGCGCATTGGTCAAACCAAAAGGCATAACGAGAAATTCGTAATGACCATATCTGGTACGAAACGCGGTCTTAGGAACATCTTGCTCCTTCACACGTAACTGATGGTAGCCAGACCTCAGGTCAATCTTCGAAAAGAACTTAGCTCCTTGCAGTTGATCAAACAAATCGTCTATACGCGGCAAAGGATAACGGTTACGAATAGTAATACGATTGAGTTCACGATAGTCGATACATAGACGCATGCTTCCATCCTTCTTCTTCACAAACAAGACAGGTGAACCCCATGGAGAAACACTTGGGCGAATAAATCCACTTTCTATCATCTCTTGCAGTTGTTCCTTCAACTCCTTCAGTTCTACAGGTGCCATACGATACGGAGCCTTCGAAATCGGTTCAGCACCAGGAATTAACTCAATGCTAAACTCAACTTCTCGAGCTGGGGGAAGTCCAGGGAGTTCATCGGGAAAAACGTCAGCAAATTCGCAAACAACAGAAAGATTTTCAATGTTAGGACTCTCCGAAGATGTGTCCTTAACAGATGCTAGAAAACCTTGGCACCCATGAGCAATCATGATCCGTGCCTTCATAGCAGAAATGAGCTTAACAGATTTAAGGGGTTGAGAACCATGATAAACGAATTCAGGATGTTTTACGTCTCCAAAGATCACCATTCTAGCATGGCAGTCAATTGAAGCTCTATGGTAAGCCAACCAATCCATGCCTAGAATGACATCAAAGTCGACCATATCGAGAGGATACAGATTTTCAAAGCGAATACGATCATCAAAACGAAGAGGACACTTAACGTATTTATGATCAATGATCACATGATTTTTCATAGGCGTAGAAATCGATAAGTGATTTGTTAACGGTTTGGGCTTCATGTTAAGTTTCTTAGCAGATGTGATAGATATAATGGAGTGTGTGGCGCCAGTATCAAATAAAACGAAGACATCAAAATCATCAATGAAAAGAGTGCCCGTAATGGTACCTGAAGTGCGCTCCGCCTGGTTACGAGTAGTAGCATAAACACGTCCAGTAGTAGTCGGCGGCTTGATGTAGTTTCCAGGAACTGCCGGATTCTTCTTAGGGCAATCTTTAATCTTGTGAGTAGTGGAACCACAAGAGAAACATCCACCAGTGGCCTTGAAACACTGCCCTGGATGAGCCTTTCCACAAGTAGTACAAATAGGTGGGGGTGGCAAAACCTCAGCTGTCCTCTGTTGACTAGAAGATCCTGAAGCACGACCCTGATTTGTTCCTCTAGCTGGCTGATCCCTGTTGTAACTCTGGTTATTGTTACCTTGGTTCTGACGATCACTTCCATTCCTACCAGCATTTCTATTATCTTGACCCCTCGTCTCAGAGCGCCCAGTGTCAACATTCCTTCCCGACTGACCCCGCTGATCATAACTCCTATCCACTTGACCTCTCGAATCATAACTCCTACCAGAGTTTCCCTTATAGTCATTGCCTTGAGTCCTACCTTGAATCCGATCACCATCGCGATTACGCTTGTTAGAACCCGAAACCTCATGAAAGATCTCAATGTTACGAGCTGCGTCATTACAGGCCGACACATTCTCATACTCAATATTAAGCAATCGGTCCAACACCCACTTCTTCAGTCCCCACTTGAAGTGCTTAGCTTGACGCCTACCATCTCCAGCAATCACTCCGACAAAACTCACCAACCTCATAAACCTACTCATGTACTCATTAGAGGTCTCATGATCAAACTGGTAGATCGCCTGATAATCCCTCTCATACCTTTGCTGCTCAGCATCAGGGAAGTAACGGTTATAGAAGATAGTCCGAAACTCAGTCCAGGTACAAGTCACAGCAAAAGCGTCTCCTCCTCTTGCTTGTTTGAGCGCCTTCCACCAACTCAAAGCATCACCTTCCAATTTGAATGAAGCCAAACGAGTCTTAAACTCGTCTCCACAACCCAGTACTTCAAACAGCTTCTCAATATGAGTGATCCAGTCCTCAGCCTCAGTAGGAGTAGCAGCGGTGCTAAACGAAAGAGGCTTCAGCTTACCGAAACGCTCGAGCCAAGTATGAATACCGACGGGTTGATTTCCTCCACCACTACCCGAAGCACCATTTTGATTACGAATGTTGTTGATCACCTGTTCCATCATCTCAGGTGTAGTCAAACCAGGGAAAAGAGAGTTGAGAGCATTCGCAATCGCAGTATCCATGTTAACAGCATCATCGTCTCCATCCGCGCCACCAGTAGTACGAGTTCGAACCATCTAAACGATTAGCAAAACGAACAAAGGTGAGATACGAAATGAAAACACGCAGGAGTCCTAAAGTCTACCCAAATCCTCACAGGTCAAATCCTAAGCTCTAAGGTCTCAAAACCTAGGCTCCATATGTCACAGGTCCTGACTACAAGTCGTAAACCTGGGCTCTGATGCCATAAATTGTAACGCCCCAACCCCACAAGGGTAAAGGAATCACAAGTAATGGTGTCATATCAAAGCAAACATATAAACCAAAAGAAATCTTCAACATAAATATGGAAATAATCCAAGTCAAAAGACTTCAATACATAGGTCCCAGCGGAAAATAAACTTCAAATAAAATGTCTAAAATATAAAGTCTAAATGGCATCATAAGATCAAAGCTAAAATCTCTAAGGTAAGTCCACTCAGCACTCATCCCAAAGCAATACCCAGCTCCAATGCTTAGATACCTGCCGCGGAAGAAAAGAAAAGTGCGGCTGAGCTTCAAAAGCCCAGTGAACAGATATACAAGCAAAACGAATACGAAACAAGAACGAATACGAAATATGGTGAAAGAAAAATAGTGAAGTCATACTCATTTCAAAAGATAAATCAGAATATAAGAATAAGTTTTATAGCTAACTACCTCGAGCCCAGACACATATGCCATATCAGAAACATATCATAATCACATAAGGCAACAATTGTAGGGGAGACCTACCAGAGTTATGAAGGACGTGCATGCACGCAACATCAATCATCAGACAACATATAGCATAAACATATAATATATAGCATATAACATATCTAGGATGCACCCATACGCCCCACAGACATACTTTAATAATATAATTCAAACTGAGCTCATAACAGATAACAGATAAGGGACGTGGCAGAACTTCACTCTACTGCCCTAGAGTCATGTCAGAAGTGCATTTGCTGACACGGACATGGAACCCCCATGACTAGTTAATAATTGGCTCGGGTGTCAAACTATCTGAGGTCAAATAAGAATGTCATAACTGACATAGATCATATTTTATCAAACGTTTAATCATATTTTCAAAATCAAAGTCTCATATCATATAGTTCAAAATCAAATATTTTGTGATTCAAAAATCAAAGTTCAGATAGGCAACAGCTCAAATAGACACATTAGGGTTCATAGCAAAGGCTTAGGAAATCCTAATATGAAAACGAAAAGAAAACTTATACGAAACCTTTACTGAAAAGGTCAGAATATTTGTACGATAACGTAAGCGTCTTAAAGTAAGACAGAATATCCGTACCTTATTCCAAAGCAAAAGATCAAAAATAGAAACAGGGAAAGCAAAGAATTACTCCTTCTTCACAGAACCTATATACATTAATGTCGTATATATTATTAATGATTCCGAAATCATCACAATGATCCCGAAATCATCACAATGATCTTATAATACTTTAGGGTTTCTATAATTAATTGAGACTTAAATGTTTTAATATGAATATTGTAAATTAGGGTTCATATGTCTTTTATTAAAGTTTAGGGTTTCTCATTCTTTAATATCTCATTAATATGCATTAACTTACATGTTACGTCTTTTAATGACTAGTTACTTAACCTAACACGTCACAAAATAATCTTTCCTTTTTATATTTCACCATACACGTTTATGATTTTATGTGACATATAAGTTACTTATTACTCGTATTGATTACACATTTACTCAATTAGGGTTTAGCATAACTTATTCAATTAACATATCAAACTAGGGTTTACGTTAACATAACCTTTACTTAATTAATGCATCTTCAAATCTTATACATATGATTCGGTTCCATCTAGGGTTTCGGATATTAGGTTTTACACTAGTCCTAGCTCATCTAAACACTTCACATATTCAAGTTATTAAGTTATAAACCTTATTCGATAATGAAACATGGTTCGGTCCTAATTCATATGTTTCGGCCCTTATTAAATCAACACAACCATGACCCGATTTAATAATACTTATCACGTTACATGTTCCTTATTAGTTACAAGTTCAATTGATTAGGGTTTTCCTTGTTTTCGGTTCACCACTCTCGGTCACAAAAGAAACAAAACAAAACGCGACTAAACAAATATAACTTGACATATACATACAAGGTACGTTAAAGGAAGACGAATAAATGTTATACCTTAACTCGTTGAAGCAAAATTTCGACACCAAGGGTGTTTGTTTATGCTCGGCCGAATAGGGAGAAAAAGAAAAAGGGAGACAAATAAAACTAGGGTTCCAAACTTATGATTATGTATGGTATATATAGTTGTAGTATTTGAGTTAAACTAGGAAAGGAAATTGGGTTTGGTTTTGGCCCAACCGAATCTCAATCCAAACGCACCATATGGCCTTCGGCCCTAGTCCATACGAAATAAGAGAACACGACCCAAATCAATCACGAAACATTAAATCTTCGTCGTACCAAAATCAATTACGTAATATATTTTAGTTAGGTTTTTAAGTATTCACAAGTTAATCTTTTAATTTCTTTAAATGTTATAAATATATTTTACGTATTTTATAATTTTTAATTCCAAGGGTATTTTAGTCTTTACTCAGATTTTAGATTTTCAGGTTGATCAAGTTTTGAATGATATTGGAGGGGGAAAATGGGCTTTATTTTATGCTGCACCAAATAATGCACTAGAAGATGGTTTAACATTGTTGCACACAGACAATGATGTTCGATGAATGTATGACCTTGCTGATGAGAATGGATCCATGGACGTCTACATTGTGCACGAGCTACAGGCTTTGTATCAATTTTATTTCAAAAACATGGTATGGCAGGAAGAGGACGCTGGCATGCGGTGCGGTAGTGCAACACCTTTCAAAAGAAGGAAGTTAACAAAGCGTGTTGCTATCACGAAAACTGAAAGGGGGTTCGAGATCATAGAAAAAAAGGGCTAGTGCACAAGGAATGGTTCCACCGTTTTTGTGAATGTTTGTTCTTGTAAAAAATAATTATGAGTTTATGCTGCCAACCATGCGATAGTGCTTCTATGCCAAACTAAGTCTTATCCAAATACCAAAAAAGGAGAGAAAATCTGCAAGTAAATATTCACGTTCCTTCCCTAGAAATTTTATGACAAATCCAGCAGGAAAAATAGATGCCCAGGAGCCTAGGCACGTGCCTACCCACAAAACAGTAAGTGGAAATTAATTATACCGCGTGCAAGAACAGTAAAATCCTCCCTTTAAATACGCGAGGTAAATAAAGGGAAAGCACATAAAAAAACAACCATTCCTCCACCAACAAAAAACAACAAAGAGAAGTTGAAAATGTTAATCCGTTGCCCACGCACCGTCGGTTCCAAAAAGCCCATACATAGCCTAAACCTTTACCCTCCAAAACAAAAACATAAGCGCAAAGCAGTTGCTGCGACAACTGAAACATGTTCTTAAATGACTACTAAAAACAATTTGTCGTTTCTAAGACGACAAAAATGACCTATCTCCGCGACCATTCACAACATTCCTTCAACCAAAACCCGTGTCCTTTGAGGTTTGTGGAAGCCTGCCCTGACCATATGGCGTACCAAAGGTTGGAGTTTAAACCGATTAGACTCTCATTAGCCATTTGGGATGTTCAAAGTTCAGGCAGTTCTTTCTTAACCTCGCTCTTCCCGAGCGGAAGAAGGATCTATATCATGGGTATTGGGGTCGAAGGAGTGGTATAATGTGCAAAGAGAGGCAAACAACACGGCTGAAATTTCTGGTCTCAGTCCTCTGTTGATTGCAGCCCGGCCCCCGAAGCAAGTGTACGTCTACTAATCCTGGCATATCGGGTTGGATAGACTGGGTTAAAGGTAAAAATGACGAGCTTGCGGGCACTGGGATAAATTTTAGAGCAAACCACATAAATAATTCGTAAAAAAAATCCCATGCTATCGTGTAGGGGATGATTGGTGTATTTTATGGCAGTTCTCTCTCCTCACTCCAATTCAAACCTATCACGTCAGCGTGTGGATGTATTTTTTCTGAATTATTTATGGTTCTACCATTGCTCTAAAATAAAAGCTGAGCGGATTGGAAAAGCAACCCCACTAAAAGCTCTTCCAATACCGCGCATAGGGGCGCATAGGGGCGGATTTACACGGGAAACCCGTTGAGAAGCCTATCGAACTTCTGCAGGGAATCCCATATGAAAATACAGCCGCCCCAGGAAAACCAAACGACGGGAAATCCTTCAAGGAAATGATAGCAAACAAGAAGGAATCCACAATCACAATTAAGTCGCGTACCACTGCTAATGTAATTTTTCACTGCTAGTATCATTGTGTCGGTTTAATATGTAACATTCTAGAATTTCTTGGGTAGGATGTTTTGTATGGATAAGTATGCTAAGTATAATTATCTTGTATATTGTAAAGGACTCCTTAGCTTATAAAAGGAGGTCCAGGCTAGAGTTTGATATAACTTTTCGGCATATTTAGAGTCGATACACTTCAAGGTTGTAATCGCTAATACTATTCAGAGTATTCGTGTATTAATATTATTTCCAGGTGTTTTATAGACCATAAGTTATTGTAAAAACGTCAACATCTTCACTTTGACGTAAGCACATAACGCTTCAGGTTATTACATGTGTAGAGTGAGTTGATTATTTTGAGGTTTATGCGACTTTTCTAAGCGTCATAAAATGGTGTCATGTCTAGATAGTAGATGACGATAACTGTTATGTTTGCTGATTAGAATAGCACATTTGGGGATAAATACGTCCAAAAATACTAACAACTGCTACAAGAGTAAAACAGTTGTTTTGAAAGTACAGATTAATTTGGATTCAATTGGGGATAAAAAAAAAATAGAGTTACAACTGCTAGGGAAAAACATAGTTTAGACCCACACACATCATAATTCGCAACACCTAACAATCTGTTGCAATCAATTTCGAAATAAACATCGATGGTGCCCAACTCTTCTGCTGCAACTCACAACATGGTTGCGTTTTTGGAAAAACCAAACGAGGCTACATGGTTTGAACAAATTCTCAATTATATGCATATGTTAATACGCAACCACTGCTACAGTTTAACAAACCACTGCTAGGTTCGCTCAAACGACCGCTAGTGTCGACGCAAATACCAACTTTGTTTCTGTTTTTTCCAAATCAGTTATAATAAAAAAAAAGTCCCTCCTGCATATGGTTTTTTTCGAATTAAAAGGTTGACTAGTTGAATTTCAAATTTTAAAAGTGAAATTTAAAGCGCCGATATGCATGATTTACTTCAGTTTGTCAAACGTGCATAAGCAACATTTCCAAAACCAACAACAGCTGTGGAAGCTACATTTTTCCAAAAAAAAGTATATAGAGACATAGCAAACTTTCAGTACAAAAAAGGATAATAAACCGATAAATTCAAACATGTTCTTAAATGACTACTAAAAACAATTAGTCATTTCTAAAATGTCGAGAATGGCGACTAATAACACATCCCCGCGACCATTCACAACATTCCTTCACCCAAAACCCGTGTCCTTTGAAGTTTGTGGAAGCATGCCCAGACCATATGGCGTACCAAAGGTAGGAGTTTAAACCGATTAGACTCTCATTAGCCATTTGGGATGTTCAAATTTCAGCCAGTTACTTCTTAACCTCGCTCTACCCGAGCGGAAGAAGGTAGTATATCATGGGTATTGGGTCGAATGAGTGATAGAATATGCAAAGAGGGGCTTAAAATTATGGTCTGCAGTCCTCTATTGATTGGTGCCCGTTTCCCGAAGCAAGTGTACGTCTACCAATCCTGGCTGATCGGGTTGGATAGACTGAGGTCAAGGTAAAAATGACGAGCTTGCGGGCGCCGGGATAAAATAAAGAGCAAACCACTTCTAATGTAGTTTTTCACTGCTAGTATGATTGTGTCGGTTTAATATGTAACATTCTTGAATTTCTTGGGTAGGATGTTTTGTATTAGATAAGTATGCTACGTATAATTATCATGTATATTGTAAAGGACTCCTTAGACTATAAAAGGAGGTCCAGGCTAGAGTCGATACACTCCAAGGTTCTACTCGCTAATACTATTCAGTGTATTCGTGTATTAATAATATTTGTAGGTCTTTTATAGACCATAACTTATTGGTGTGAATTTAATTTGTTAACATTAATATTTGTTTTCAAACATATTATTCAAGTGAACACTGATGAAACAGAAATGTCGATGTATTGTAACTAGTTAAATTAAAAAAATGTTACATTATTTTTGTTAGGTCACGGATTTTAAAAATACCACAAAATTGTTATAAAGAGCAATACAATTGGTTACTCCTAATTGGTTGATTATATGTGTAGACTAAGTTTATCATCAGTTTGACGTAAGCACATAACGCTTCATGTTATTAGATGTGTAGAGTGAGTTGATTATTTTGAGGTTTATGCGACTTTTCTAAACGTCAAAAAATGGTACAATGCTTTTATGCTTGATTACTTAAATTAAATGTCTGTAATTATAAAATGAATTGGTTGCCAAATTACAACTGCTAGTTGATTTTTACTACTGTTAATTATACTGACTACTGCTAGTAAACTGAAAAGGTTGTATACTTACAACTGCTAATATTATATGCACAACTGCTAGTTATTATAACAACTGCTAGTGATAGAAGTTGCCCTACGTTCAACAGTTAGTTGCCAAATTGATATTTGGAAACAACTGACTACTGCTAGTAAACTGAATAGGTTGTATACTTACAACTGCTAGTATTATACGCACAACTGCTAGTTATTATAACAACTGCTAGTGATAGAAGTTGCCCTACGTTCAACAGTTAGTTGCCAAATTGATATTTGGAAACAACTGCTAGTTGGCGAGATGAAATAAAAATGGATAATGGCAACAGAGGAAATACTAAATACGTTGACATACAATGTTTCATACAGACGACAACCTACAACATCTTACGATTACTACATAAACCCTTGATAAACAGACACACCAAACTTTGTGTACACAAATTTAATTGACGCAGGGTATTGAAACCATACATAAAACTACAACCACTAGAACAATTTTACAACGGCTGTGACAGAAGATCGGGGGAGTTTCAACAGCTTCCTAGCCAACTCCCAATTCGTCTTGATATTATCATAACCATCGTCCATCAAATCGCTGGCCCTGATATACATTTTCTTTAACAACGTGGAACAAGCAAGTATAAACTTTATTATGTGTAATTCATTCTGTGATCTAGGAAAGGATCGAAAAATCACTGTCTGAATCTGCCCATGACTGAATGTGGTTGTGTCTAAATCAAATGAAGGTTGTTCCAAAGGTAAAACACTAAGCGTGTGTGCAGCCTGGAAAATCAAATAGTATTGAGCTAGAAAAACATGGCAGTTTACGGATGTTTATTTGATACGTATGAAATAGAGTAATAAAGTATTACACTTACTCTGGTTTCCAGCTTTTTCAAGTTTGGAGATACGCGAATCATTTAGACGATGAGTGACACGATAACAGTCTCGCCAAAATTAACTCCTTTTAGATTCAGATTAACGAGGGATACAAACGGCAAAGGGACATTCATCCTGGAATTACCATCACGCAACAACTACAACAGGTCGAGTTTTGGGTTAGTTTCAAAGATTAAATGTTGTTACGGTTACACATATATTTAACATTGTAAAATTAGAAGTGTAAATCTCAAAACGGTCTTACCGTGCAATAGTCAAAATCCAATGTAAGGGTCTCAAGAGATGGAAGTCTTGTCAGGTGAAAGATATTGGATGCTGTAAAACCCTAAAATCTAAAACTTGTGAAAAGACTATTATGCCCTCAGATTTAATATTTATTGAATACGTAAAATATGCTCAATACTTCGAGCTCATTGAATTCGGTTCTAACCTAACTCGTACGTAACTAACTTATGAAAGATAATAATAACCGACTTACACTTATGTCTACAAAGTAAATATTACACATCTAAATGACTTTTTAAAGTACCAAACCATATTAAATTTTGTAACAAATGCACTTGTACTCAAAGAGGTCTAAATTCATCATACACTTGTTAAATGGAAATCATTAAAATTGTCCCCCTAATTTGGCCTAAACTCACGCACAATTGCTGTCCCATAACCTCCCATTTAATTCCATTTATCCTCTCAATTATGATGGACTTTTACCAATTCAAAATAAATCACAAGAAAACCCTAATACTCCTCCACCCAAAAGTGACGGCAAACACTACCTTTCTTCTCCATTTTTCTGTCGACAACAAGGTGGTTCCAAGGGAGATTAGTACGTGGTCGTACAGCCGATGTAATCATAAGTATTGGTGCGAAGGTCTTGCTTGGTGGTCGTAGGCTTTGGCTGAAATCTGGTCGTGGGTTTTGCTAGACGAAAGGAGGCTCGGGTTGCTTTGTTTTGGTCATGTTTCTTCCTCTCTCACGCTGCAAGGTAATCACGTCTTGTCCGCCTTCGCTTCCTGCTTTGTGATGTTGTGTTTGTCCCTCTATGCGCACACATTTATACAAGTTAACATGTCTTATAAAATGTTATATCAAAGCTACGTAAAATCTTTAAAGGTAAAATGAATGTCGATCCTATGCTTTTGTTTAAGTCGTTTTGGACCTTCCCTCTTCGAATGCATGCTCTCGTTAAATCATTGTCTCATGAAATCATGGTGTGGTGCTCGCATTTCTTGTTTGTTCGTTTGGTCGTCTTTGTGGTATCCTCCATCAATTCTGTTTCGATATATATATAAATACGTATCATATGTAATCAGAAATGGAGACATGCTATATGGGTCATTTTGTGAATCTAGTTTGGCTCATTAACTGTGTGTGGGTGCATGATCATATAGGGCTATCAACATGTTAATATATGCGTGTGTGATTCAGAATTTAATCGTGCTAAGAAACCTTTTGAAACCATGTTTAATACCTTGTTTTCCTCGTTAATAATTACCAGTTGAAATCATAAATATATACGCCTATATAAATTGTTTTGTCACGTGTGTTTAGTCTTCAAATGCATGAAACTGGGAATATGAAACTAGGAATAAAATTGCATACATGAAAGTATGAAACTGTGATATGGGTCATGCATTGAATAAGAGCTAAATACATGTATACGTGTATACTAATGGGCTTGTGGGGGTAAGTTTAAGGGTGATCGCGGGATTAACGGTCGGGTCGTTTAGTGTTTTGAAAGGGCCTCGGGGTAGTCAAGCCGGGGGTTAATCATAATATATTTTTACTAAGTCGTGAATGTTGATTGTTTGAACCGCGAGCGGGCTTGAATATTGATCGAGCATGTGAACATTTAAATTGAGAATTTTAAACAAAAAAATTGAAATATATAAAATAGTAAATTTATTTTACATTTTAAACCTTAGACTTTGGTCATGGTCCCATGCAAACCCTAAACTTTGGCAAGTTGCCATTTTGACCCTAATCTTTGGAATCTATCATATTTGACCTCTAAATTTGCTATATTGTCATATTAAACCTTTAAATTTTACCATTTATCATTTATAACCCCATATGTTTTGCTAATTAATAATTATTACCTTAAAGTATTTATTTCGGTCCATTACTAAAAATGAGAATACGCTTAATAACTCTAAAAAGAATATTAATAAGATTTATATAAGCAATAAATCCGTTATGATTTAAATGAACTAATAAGTATTATACGAACCGTAATCCGTGTAGATTCGTTGAAGAAGGCGTGATGATATTTCTTCGTGCTCACTTTTCCATTCGCTTTCACTTGCTAAGGTACAGATATTCTATCCCTTTTCAGTAGGGGTTTCTTATGATTTTCTGATCCTTCGACTTTGTTTCGCTTATGATATTTCAATTGCTATGATTCCTTTGCTATTGACCCTCTGATATTGAACCTTTGATATCGATTCCTTTGCTATTCGACCATTGCTATTAAACTATTGCTATTGAATCGTTGCCTTGCTATTGACCCCTCTGTTATTGAATCACTGTTACTGAACTTCCGTTATTGAACCCTTTGCTACTGAACTGTTGCTATTGACCTGTGCTATTGAACCTATGATACTGAACTTTGATATTGAACCGTTGCTACTGAACTTTGATATTGGACTGTTGCTATGAACCTCTGAATTGTGAACCATTGATATTAAACCTTTGATTTTGAAGACCTATATACTGCTACACTTTGAACCTTTGTTTGACCCTTCAGATCGATACCCGAGCCATTAACTAGGCATGGGGGTTCCATGTCCGTGTCATTGATGCACCAATGGCATGACTTTAGTGTGGTTGAGTGATGTTCCACACCGTCCCTATTTTGTATTGATTATGCGCGCTTCAGATATATTGTATGGCCACTATTGTTTTGCAGGGGCGTATGGATGCATCCTAGATTTGTTTTGATTTGAATTTGATATGATATGATTTGTTTTGGTGATGCGGTGCGTGTGTGCAATACACCCCCTCACATTTTGGGAGCTAGCTACTCCACTGGTTACTTGAGGTCTCCCCTCCTATTATGTATGGTATTTCGAGGTCACCCCTCCGAATACAATGGCTACTATTGGATACTAATGGCGACTATTGCCACTATTGATATTGATTTGTTTTGTTGGCTCGGGATGGATTTCTGACAGACCTTACACTATTGATATACCCATATTGTACCTTCTGTATTACCCAACGCACTATATTCTGTATTGATTGTCTGTTACTCAGTACCCTTATGTGACTCATTCTACTACCATTCCATTCACGTATCGGGTTATTATATGTCATTGGATTGATTATGATATTCATGTTTATACGACTACTGATTATTCTGTATGATATGTATGTATGCGATATAAGATTTACCTGTTGTCATCTGATGATATGCTATCTTACTGTTATGTGATCCTTTGAATTGTCTGGTGACCATGCTACTGTGTAATCGTTAGTTTTGTCTGTTTATTATGTATACTTCGTTCAGTTAATCTCGTGGACTATGACTATCCGTTGTATCCTTATCTGCTTATTAATTGACCTGCCATGTTTGCATTTCGGTTTATGCTACGGTTTGATTGGGTAAATGGTTCAGCTTGTGACGTCTGGCTTGTTAATTTGTTTAGTTGCCCTGCTATGTCTCTAATTCATTTAATTATATCTTTATATTGTATTCCTACTTATTTCGTGTAACTGCCATGTGTTGACTGCTGTTAGTACTTCCGCTGTTATGATACTGGTTATGTTTTCAACTAAGGGTTTTGACCTGTGTGAATTGCCATGCTCACTTATTAACTAATTGCTTCCGCTTGCCTTTAGATTTCTGTTTGATTTGTATGTCTTCTGAGTTCCTGAATTGATTGTATGTCCTTTATATGTTGTGTGGATACGATGTCTGCAATGCTTGCTTATGTTTCAGTACTTGTATGCCTGGCTTGCACGTGCTTGTATATATGTCATCGATGCCTTGCTTTGCTTCGTTCTCCTCGTTTCTGTTCGTTTTAGATATCTGTATAATGGTGTTCTGCAGGATTCTCTTTGACTCATTGTTCTCATTTCGCTGTGACTTTATTATCCGTTTCCTTCATTCATTTTGCATTTCAGATTCTATTTAGCTTTCGTTTTGTTATATCTGTTCACTGGGCTTTTTAAGCTCAGCCGCATTTCTTTTCCTGCGGCAGGTTTTAGATTTGAAGATGGGCTTTGATGGGCTGAGAGTTGGATTATCTGAGTGGACCAAACCTAGCTACCTTATCATTTGGACTTACTTTGAAGAGTTTTTGTTTTGATATTTCATTCCATTTTAGATATTGTATTTTCCTCGTCAGTCAATTGTTTATATGATTTGATACTTCAATTTTAAGGTTTTCGTTTGTAAAGATTTTAATTGTATGTTCTGATATGACACCAAAATGTGACACTTCTACCCTCGTCGGGTTGGGGTGTTACAGATGCTATGATTGTCGTGACAGCATTCGAAATACCGAATGACAAATGTAACTTCTTCAAATTCCTAAGACTTGCAAGATTCCATAGTTTCATCCCGTTTGTACTCTCAACATCCAATATAAGAGACTCAAGTAAGGGACAACTAGCAATTAAATCCCAAACTGTACCGGTAAGAAATTTGACTAAACACAATTCTAAGCTCAATAAATTTGGAAAACTAGTGAAAAACACCAAACTAGGAAAATCACAACAATG
The DNA here is from genome assembly GCA_019973895.1 of Chrysanthemum seticuspe. Classification (NCBI taxonomy): domain Eukaryota; kingdom Viridiplantae; phylum Streptophyta; class Magnoliopsida; order Asterales; family Asteraceae; genus Chrysanthemum; species Chrysanthemum seticuspe. Next base: position 287,643,332 of record BPTQ01000001.1, read on the forward strand.
AATTTCAAGATGTTTCAATTCAATACGCCCGTAAAGTTCGGTTGGCAATGTAACTGGTTGTCCATACCAGTTTCTAACTGTCAGCTCCTGAATTCCTTGCAGTGCCAAAAACATAAGCCAATCACGAATCTATTCATAATTCAAGTCTTCCATTCCAGACAACGGTTTGGAATCTACAGAGAAGACAAACTTTTTTATGGGACCCGTCAGCTGATTTAAAAGTCTAGTAACATGGCTCCCATCAAACTTATATGTTAAATAATAAAAGAAATCCTCATCAATTATGACTTCGGTGACCAAGGTCCACTTAAACCTCCAATTTGTAGATAAAACAGAGGTGCTCACCGCTTCTGTTATTGGCAACCGATTCAAAATGTTACCGATCACTGTATCTGGCATGTTGCTAATATAATCTCTCATAATGGTGATAACATTAGCTCGAAACGACATGGTTTTCAAGGAAATTTTTTTGGTTTTTTTAATTGTCGACAGGAGGCTTTGGATGAGGGTTGTTGATTTGCAATTGATGGTCAGAACGAGGGTGTGTTATGATCATTATATGTGGTTGTTGCGTTGGTTCATTAATTCGCGCGCCCAAGATATAAGCTTTTCAAATTTGGTCCGTAAAATATGGCCAAAACCCATTTTACTGCCTCCAACTTGGCTAACTGGAATTCCTGCTACCCTGAACTTTTAAGAGCGCGGGACGGTACCCTAGGTCATGTGCCGTTAAATATTTGATGGGCCCAATAAAACCTATTAGTCTTCTACATTAAAAGTCAAATATCCAGAGAAAACAAAACGTCGCCTCCTTTAATGTTGATCCTGTGATACTTTAAATAGAAAATTTTTAGATTTTGTTGTGAAAAATTTGTGAAAGGTGAGTTTTAGTAGATTATTTATTCTCTATTGTTGTTGTTTGCTTTTTAATTATATTCAACTACATTAATACCAACAGTACATGTTATGGTTTATTAGGGATTTAGGGCCATTGTTAATGATTGTAAAGTGAGGATAAATTGTTATTCTGTCAAACGACATTATTTATTGATGTATTATATTGGTTTACCATTATGCAGGCATGCAGCATGAATGATAATGACGATGGAGGGTACGAGGAACATGACGTAGATGAAGACGATTTTGAAGAAAATAGTGAACATGAACTTGATGCAATGACATAGACTCTTGATCCCAATCAAGATGAAGAGATGGCTCTTGGTATAGAAGTAGTAAAAAAGCACTACAGCATCTTGCAACATACAAGAGAACCTACTAATCAAGATGAAGAGATGGCTCTTATTACGTTTGTTCTGTGATACATGTTTGGCTTATTCAATATTTCAGTTTAATGTGTCTGCAAACTAAGTTCAAAGTTAGGTATGTATTTTTACTACCGCTATAGTTAATTTTACTACCGCTAGTAAAACTGAAGTGGTTGTAGACTTACAACTGCTAGTCATTTTTACTACCGATATACTTATTTTTACTACCGCTAGTAAAACTGAATTGGTTGTATACTTACAACTGCCAGTATACAGGTTACTACTGCTAGCTATTTTAACCACTGCTTGTGATAGAACACATCAACGAAATGTTTGTGCTACCCGTGTGTAGGTGCTGCTGATACCATTCTGGTGCCCTTGTGTAGGTGTTGGTCTAACTATTCTGGGCCTGAATAGAGACATATTGGTTTAGTGCTGCTAGTATTAAACTTACAACTGCTAGTTAAATTGTACTAGTGTTGAATGGTAAATCTGTTAAGTTCAAGTGTGCATAGTCACTACTTGGTAGTAATTAGTTGATTGTAGAATACGAATTGTAACAACTAGAAAGACTCCTTGGTTTATAAAATTAGTCAATAAGGAAAAGAAGTTGCCCTAAGTAGAACAGTTAGTTGCCACATTGTTTATTGGAAACAACTGCTAGTTCCCCAGATTAAACAAAGATGTATAATGGGATTAAAGAACATAGGAAATAGTAAATACGTTGACATACAACGTTTCATACAGACAACCTACTACATATTACGATTACTACATAATTATGAGTTTAATGGTTACATAATATATAACCACTTGATTTATAAAATTCAGCAAGTACGCAGAAAAAGTTAACCACTCCATGCTTCCTTCACATACAGACATCGTACTAAAACCACAAAGCTTCATTCTTATTAAGCATGATCCCTAAATTCTGCCGAACAAACCTGTTGAACATGAATATAATGGTGTAAGTTAAAAATAAAACATTAATAGAATGGTAAGTTAAAAATAAAAATAAAACATACTATAAACAGCATGGTCTGGCTGATTTAACAAAAGAAGAGATTCTTTGTATGAGGCGATGTAGAAAGATCCCGCATCTCCTAACATTCCCATGCAGAAAAATAATTCAAGTTCTTTGTTGTACACAAATACCGACTGACCCAAATGATTGGTGCTGTACGCTTCCACTATTGGAGCTTGATCCTTTGTAAACCCAAGCAAACGAACCGAATATAGGGTAGGGATGGCGAATAGGCTTCTAAATGATGTTATGGAAGAACCATTGACGTCCAACAACCATCCGCAAAACAATGGAATGTCTTCACCAATGATCGTCCCAGAAATCACTAGAGAGGTTCCAAGATTGAAAACATTGAATGAAACTGGGAGTTCATTTTTTAAAATCTGTGGTAGGTCTATAACTTTAAATTGGTTGGTTACCAAATCAAAAGAAATCAACATATAAATCTTATAAATAACACCGTCCTCATTAGTTAACTTTTCACTCCCAGTCCAATAGAGAAAACGACCTACAACTGCATGACTTTTACGTTTCAATTTGATAGTTTCACGAGGGGGGTGGAAATTTTCAAGGATTGTCCACCTTAACGAGTTCAAAGAAAAGACAGAGACATACCAGAAACCACTTTCGAAAACAGGATAGGAGACCTTCACGATCGTCGGGTCAAGAGTGTCCGGACGGACGGCAAAACCAAAACAAATCTTTTGACGTTCGATTTGATGCGTGTAAACCGGGACAAATACTGCAAGTGATTTTTTGATTGTCGGGTTCCAAATAACAGTCATTAGATTAGAACCATAGACAAAACACCAAAGACCATTAGAATTGCCAACTGTAATCATAGATGAAAGCATTAAATCTGTATTAAGTGGCGTAGCAATTAGCTGTTCATCTAAAGCTAACACAAAACCTTGGTCACCCATATCGAATGTTAGTGTAAATAAACACTGATCATTACGACGAACACCGTAATTAAAGATGAAGCTTCCACAATCTATACTAGCCTTCCATAACTTGCAAACACTACGTTGCTGGAGTATAGACTTAGGAGGTAGCCTACGGATGATATCTAGTTGAACATCCAATGGGATATTGTCAGACATATTTTCTAAACAAAAGCAGAAAGATTGGGATAAAGATATGAAGTGAATAGACCAAAAGAAGAAAGAAAGATTTTGTTAAACAAATTGTATTGAAGAAAGAAAAAAGTGATTGGGAACACAAGACATTAAAGGACATGTACTCTGTGTTTTGTGGGCGTTTGTTTTTTTGTTTTTTTTTTTAAATATGAAATGACAAAACTATCCTCGTGTATAAATACAAGTTGCCCAAAAAACATAAAGATGCCCAAAAAATAATACAAGTTGCCCAAAAAACAATACGTTACACTACATGACATATACCTTCAAAATACGTACTTGTGTCATAAGTTGTCGGACACATGGCAGCCCCTGGTTGGGTCCAAGAAAAGCGGTGGGCAACATGTCTATTTTCGAATTTTAAAAATGCGTGGTCCATAAAGTGATATGCATCATGGCGCGTGGTCTATTTGACCAATTTTCCCATTATTCTATTATAGGAGTCTCAAGATGGGCATGCATGGGATTCATGAGAGTGGATGATTATGATAAGCAGGATATAGTTTAAAAAATGGTTGCTTTTATTTTCTTTATACATATCACTCATACATATATGTGCACTTACATGTAAACGAATTGAAAGAGCTATAAAAACAACCTGATACGGAGTATTTTGGAGATACTTACAAGGTTATTAGCTGATCATTGATTATTTAAATTTCTTACCTTTTACTTACTTGATGGTTAAATTGTATTTAAAATTACATAATTAAAAGCTTAGAAAAAATATTGTGCGTACACGGGTATTATAACTAGTACTAAAATAATGTATTACATAGTATTTGGTACATCGTAATGAGAGTATAATCATTACGACATAATGAAAAATATTATGTTTGTTTTACAATTATAGAATGCAATGACTCATTACATGGAATCACCTATTACATCAAAAACCACAATTTCCATTCATTAGAGGTCCTAATTTTTTTTCATTACATCTTGAAATGGAATCATAATTACATAAAAGCCTTTTATTAACTATCCACCAAACAAAAAAATATATCATCAAAGCTATTTTAGTCTTTTTAGTATCTATTACATTCTATTTTATTATAACAACCAAACATAATTTTAATCGTAATGCGATCATTCCATTCCGTCACTACTTAGAGTCCGGTTTCTTTGGTGAACCCAGGCTGTATAACAGGCTTTGAACTTCTTTTAAAACTGGGTTGTATATGTTTGCAAATACCCTTCAAACAAACAAAGGTCCATCACACATCTGTATAACTAAGCTATAGATACTATCACAAAACATGGACAAACGTTTAGCTTAGTTTAGCTTAATAATGTTTTGAATAGCATAATCAGTTCATGGCCTGGAAAATAGATATTGTTTACGTACCCTTTCCATTTATTACATAAGATTCTTATATACGAGATGTATACTCAAACATGTCTTGCTCTAACATACTATTGAACCATTTGTACATAATCACAAATCTTGAAAAAGTAATGAAAGACAATGTCTATTATTCAAAACAATAAATAGATGTAGCTTATATAAGAATCCAAATGTAAGCAATCGAAAAAATTGTTGCTAAAAGAAAAGCAATCGAAACAACTGACTTCTATACTGAAAGAACCAAACATAGAAAACTAAACATGTTTAAGTAAAACCTAGAATTGAGCTAAACTTCATGGAATCATTGAAGAAAACGGAATTATTTCAATTCTCATGCTTTTAAGCTTGTCACATTTAGGAGTTGAATAATCACGTGGGTGCAACGAAGTCCATTTCTCCCAGAGTTCATTATGACAACCACTTTGTAACATATCTATGTAATCGTCGTTGACACTCTTCTCAAATTCGGCTCGTGCAGGAGATCCAACGGGATATTTCTTATCAAACCCTGATTTCACGTAATAGTCTATTCCATATTTGTCGGTCTTCAAATGATGCTTATAAATGAAATCTCCATAAGGTGAAGATGGATCCGTATGTGCTATATAAATTATCAAACAAATGAACAGGATAATAAACACCAAGGGGAACAAACACACAAGCACATCTTGCATAACACGATTTGAACGTCGATTCCTACTTTCAGACTGCTTGGCATCACTTGCAACTATATCTTTGTCATTTAACGGACCGGGAATTGTTACCTCAAAATCTTTATTTGACGCGTTTGAATTCTTCAAATGTTGATCATGGCTTACTGGATGTACTTGCACGTACTGATTCTTACTACGAGCCATGATGATTCAACAAATACTTGAGATTTAAAAAGAAAAGGTATGTTAGGGTCTTAATTAGATATCGAACTAATAACGTGACTCATAGAGCTAACTCAAAGTAAATATGTGGAGTAAAAATCATAATACGGATGTGACTGTCGAACTATCGATTGCTAATTCAAACCTCAAGCCAATGTTTATTGTGTTTCAGTATCATTATAATGCTAGGATCTTGACATGGTGTAACATTCATAGCGTATAAACGTTTGACAACGTTAACGCGAAAGTTAGAACACCTCTAATTAATGGTAACAAATTTTGAGTATGAGTATAACAATCAAAAACGAAAATCAAAAACTTTATGATAAAACAAGTAGCATTACCTTAAAGTGTATATGCAGCTCTAAAACTTGAACTCGACCTCTTAAACTGTTTTGCACTCATGAAGTGTTTATATAGGATTATTTGCCGATATTATGGCAAGGTAACACTATCCAACCTTAATTCAAATTGAAATATAATCAGTGTACATATCCACTCCCACAACATTAGGATAAGGACTTTGAAGTTAATTAAATTGATGCTAAGGGCATGTTTGGTAGACATTATTTTGGAGCTTTTTTGGAGCTTTAAGCTTCTTGTTTTAAAAATAATCTCTTTCAAAATAAGTAGCTATTTTTGGATACATCAACTTCAAGCTGTTATTTTACACAAGTAGCTCCTAAATGAAAAAGCTGATTCATGAAGCTTTTAAAAAAAATTGAAGCTGTTAAAACATAAAATTACTGTTAACAGCTTATAATTACAATTAACAGCTAATTTACCAAACACTTTTATTGAAAATAATATACAGCTTGTAGCTCATGTTAACAGCTTTGCAGTTTAGTTTACAGTTAGTTTTACCAAACATACCCTAAGTCATATGTTTGCTCCTTGTAGCTAGAGATGGGTAAATAAGTGTAAAAGTGAAAGTGCTAGGGGTGTTCGATCATCTGTTCGGTTCTCAAGTTTTGGCTTGTATAGTCGGGGCTTATAGGTTCATAAATTTGTATAGGCAAAACCAAACCAAACCAAACGAATTTTACGACGGATGAAACCAAAACATTTCAAACACCAAATTAACTAGCATTCGGTTTGGTTTTTGTTAAAATTAAGAAAACAAAATTCATGAAGACTTCATAACATAACCTACCAAATAGTTGATAAACACTTTATTTATGCCAAAAACTAAAGTCATACTAAAGAACTAAAATTAAAATAAGATCAACAAACCAATAGTTCATAGTTCAAAAAAAAAACAAAAACAAACAAACAAAAACAAACAAACAAACAAACCAATAGTTCATATAAGTAGATTTTAACTAATCAAAAGATTTCACAACAAAACATATGTAAATTAACACGAAACAAAATAAAAAAAAATTTACAAAAAATCTTAAGAGTTACAAAAGGTACTTTAGGATTTTAAGATTCTTAGTTAAAATTAAAAAGATAGAATAGAAACATTGTGCATATTATATTAATATTAATATAGATATATATATGTTAGGTTTTCAGTTCAGTTTTGCTAATTTTTTTGTCTAACCATAAATCAAATCAAACACTAATTATTCAGTTTGTTTTTAAGCCAAACCATACACCAATTAAAGATTCCAGTTTGGATTTTTTACGCAGTTTGGTCTATTTTTTTGTTTATTCGATGTCAAACCAAACATTGAACATCCTTAAGTGAAACAGGTTTTGGTTTGGCCTGAAACTGGTCTAAAAAAGACAAGGCACGTTTAGGATCTGATTACAAAAATGTATAAACTTTTAAACAAGTTTGGACATTCAACCTACAAGTATTTGAACCCAAGCTAAAGATTGGAGGCACAACTTTGGTTATTGTTTATCCAAATCTTCAAAGAGTCCAACAAAACAACTATCAAAAACCGATCGAATACGTCAAATGGGTTCAAATTCATCCCATGTCAACTTATACGAGTCTTTTTTTGTTTTACCAATCTTTCGAGGACACAACAATGCTACATGTAATATGCATGGGTTTCCGGAGTTTAACAAAACATACATAATGAAAATCTATATAAGATACACAATCTAAACAAGAAGAATTGCAACAATGTAAATAACATCACTAGGAACATTAGTCGAACTGAAAATGACAAATATACACAACAAACATATTGTAACTGACAACTCATAGCTTTTAGAGAAATCATTCATCTTCTCTTGGATATATAGTCACCTACTACACACATAAGATTATCCTATACAAGATTGCATGTGTGCTCAAACATGCTTGGCAATGACAAACATGTCTAGTAATGGCGATATTTTTGGACCATTTGTACATAATTAGTGAGGTTAAAACTCTAAAATGTAAAACTAACACTATTATAAATCCCATAAAATAAATGAAACACGAATTTTAATATTAAAAAAATAGAAATAGCTTAAGCCTAATCAGCCAAAAAACGTGGTTTCTAGAATTAAGAAGAAAAACAAACTAGGATATTTCACAAACACCTACATTCATTTCTCAAGTTAAAATTTGAAAAGAAAGTAAAGGAAGCGGAATATTTTTTTTGTGTTCTTGAGTTTTTTTTAAAGAGAGGAAAGGGAAGTGAAGAAGAAGATGGGAGGAAGTTTTGTTAATAAAATCTTCCTCTCACTTTTGGGAGGAAAATGAATGGAATGGGAAATGATTGTTGTGTAAAGACTAATATACCATTTTTCTAAAATATTTGACATTAATAACTTAAGAGCATTATGTAATTTGAAAAAGTTATTTTTCTTTTCCTCCAACTCAAGAACATAAATTATGATTACTTTCTTTTTTCTTTCCTCTATCTCAAGAACATATCAACTAACACTTTATTTCCTTTTCCTTTTTTTTTTCTTTTCTTATTATTTTCTATTTTTCTTCGCTCAAAACTCGAGAACTCAGTGCTAAAATTGAGCTAACCTTCATATGGATTTAGTGGAGCTATCTTTATTCATATGCTTTAAAGCTTGTCACAATCTGGAGTTGAATCATCTTGGGATCCTGTATGCCATTTCCACCAAAGTTCATTATGGCAATAACTTTGTTTTATGTTTAGATATTTTTTGATGAAACTCTTCTCAAGTTCAGCTTGGGCAGGAGTTCCAACCGGATACCTCGTATCAAACCTTGATTTCACATAATAGTTTGTTACATATTGGTCAGTCTTCATCATATGAATCCTATAAACAAAATCTCCTTCCCATACATATGGACTGAGATGTGTTACATAAATCAGGATCCAACTGAATAATCCAAAAATCACCAAGAATAAAAAAACGCTAGATTGATGGTATAACCCCTATGTGGAGTGATGATGGTTATAAATGTAAAACCCTAAATTCTGGTTCACATTTTTGGATCTAATTTAAATTTTAACCTGGGTTTGATAATAAGTCATTGATATTTAAACTGTATGATATTACACTGGAAAAATATTAAACTTAAACTATACATTATAAGTTAAATACCTAAATAAAACGTATCCTAAACCTAGTCCCTATTAAAAATTCGGTACCCTTTATTTGTGTCACATTAAAACCGAAATTTTGGACCCTTTTCCCTTCTATCATACATCCAAGAGAAGATAAGCACAAGACCATATAATGCTAATTTAATAAAGAGATTTGGTCTTCCTAACTTTTAGCAAAAACCTACGGTACTTCTAAGTATAACACACGCTTCCCCCATTCACCTCTTTCATAAAGGCACGGCTTCATTATCTCCTCTCCTCTACATTCAAAACTCTAACAGCCTCCATTAACATTTTGTTCAGCCTTAAGGTCAAGAAGAAGAAGAGTTTGAAGGTTGTGTGATCGTGGTATTCTTGGGTGTTTGTGGTATTGATTCGTGGGTCTCTTTCATATAGTCTCGTTATTTTCTGCATAAGGTAACCCATCACCACCTTTTGTTTTCCAGCCATTCGACACTCTGTTGATGCATGTATACGATAATAAAACACACTAAACGAACTATATAATCATGCTTTCGTATCATCTACTTGGACACGTCAATTCTGAATATGAATACAATAAGTAAACGTCACATAAAATCATGAAGCTTTATAACTTGTGTGTCAACTTTCACTTTTGTTTTGCTATTCGAATCTCATTCATATGCACACCTTCGATCTGGTTATTTGACCCTTATAAGATGTCTAATTATACGACCTAAGAACATGAATAAAACCCTAATAATTATGAGGAAGGGCGTACACATTTAATACGTGAATTAGGGATTGTTTTGGTGTGATTTCATGAGGTATTTGGCTCGTAAAAATTATGTGTGTGTGTGTGCGCGCGTGTTGTGTGTATGATTATGATGGGCCGGAAAACATGTGTACTTCTGTCATTTTAAACCTATATGAATGTGTTTTTATGTCAGATATGAATATGGTTGATGGTAGGGTTTGTTTGTCTCGTTATTGTATGTTTTGGTGTCGTTATGTTGGCTGTAAAAAGTGTGGTTGTACGTGAGTTATGGGGTGGTTAAATGAGGTTGTTTTACATGTTATAAACTAATAAAAAATGTTTAATAAGTCATGGTATTGGTTGGTTAAACGTTCGGTTAAGTTTGGGTCGTTTTCTGTCTCGCCTTCCTATGTTGTCCAGAATTTTGGTCATATTGATGGGGTCTAAATAAATGATACCTACGTATTTTTAAATTGTGTTTGGGTCTAAACATAATTTCAATACATGTACTTTCTGTAAATATAAGGTTCATAGCAAATAGAGGTCGGGAAGGGTACTTTTTGAATTTTTCAAGTTTAAGTGTCAAATTTGTGAAAGCTGATCTGAATTTTGTGTTTTAGTTATTAATTTCTCTAGAACAAACCATAAGGAGTTTTTACCTTTCCTTCTCCAGTTTTGATATTTAGGATGTGTGTGACCCCTAGGAATTTTGGTTGGATTTTTGGAGTTGTTTAAATGGGTGTGTCATGTTCAAACTTTTGGAGTCTCTGTTTCTGAGTACTTTCTGGACAGGTCTGGAAAGATGATTTTCCAATCCATACTTAAGCTCAGTAATAAAATCCCCAAAATTTCATAAAGTAACCTAACTAATAAGGGAACACCTGGGAATTTTCCTAATTTTATTTGAGTTAACATGATAGTCATGAAATTTTGTCCAATACTGGTCCAGAATTTAGGCTTAAAACCTAATACATAATACAAGTATAACATTAAGTATATGGTCAATAAATCTAAGGATAACTTATAATATGAATATATAAATGATATGCGAACCGTAATCTGTGTAGATTCATTGAAGAAGACGTGACGTTGTTTCCTTGGGTTCATTCATTCGTTTTCTTTCCTTTCATTTGCTAAGGTACAAATATTATGCCCTTTATCAGTAAGGGTTTCTCATGACTCTTGATATTTGATTTTGTTTCGTTTGGTTATGCCATTGATGATTATTCGTTTCATTCCATTCATTCAGTATCTTTGATTAACAACCTTTGATCGTTACCTTATATTTATTTGTATTGTTTGACCTAATCCGTTGCCCAAGGTACCAACTAGTCATGGAGGTACCATGACCATGTCACTGAGGCATCGGTGGCATGACGCTATATGTGGAGATGTGATTTTGTCCACAACGTTCCCTTTTTGTACGCATTTGATTATGATATGACTAATTCCACACGCCTATATATTTGCCGAAAGCAGATGTATTAGGGACGTGATATTTTATTTTGACAGGGGGCGTATAGATGCATCCTAGGTACTCAGTTCTGATATATGTGTGCGCATACACGTTTGGGAGAATCGTGACTCCATTTGTTATGATATGATATAATGTGATACGATATGATATGAAATATATGTTTTGATTGTTTTGGTCTATCCATGTAGCATGTTTGGGCACTTGGGCATTCCTTGACAGTTCTCTTATTATTTCCTTCGTAACCATTTTGATTATTCTTTATCCCATATTCAGTCCTTATCTTATTTAACATCTTGTGCAGTAGGTTTTCGTTGGATTCGTTTCGTTTATACGTTTTTGACTTATTGCTTTTCATTATTTATATTTGTTCACTGAGTGTTAGCTCTGCCGCGTTTTCTTGTTGTCACACCCTCGCCGGAGGCGGAAACACGAGGTGTAACGGAAGGGAACATAAGCACAAGATAATAGAACATACCAACGTTAAGATTTAAAAGAAATAGTACACCATTACAATACCAGTTTAGCCGTCATCGGCAAATATATTACAAAGTTTAGATTCCAAAATATTTCGTTCTATTACATAATGATTTGTAGCGACAAGTGAAAACTTCATTATGCAAGACCTGGTAGAAAAGCTTACTAATGATCACCTGAAATGCATGAGAGAAAAACGGGTCAACTATGAAAATAGTTGGTGAGTAAACATGTTTAGCAAAATAAGAAAACTCGTAAGAAAGAGTCAAAGGTTTCGGTCATCGGAATTAGTCCACAAAGCAAAGGCATTGTAAATCCACTCAGTTCCAAGTTCCGCCCATACAAAACTTGCAACCTGTGTGTTCACAACCCATTGCACAAAATATAGCGTATCAAGTAGTCAAGTATAAGCGGTCATAATAGTTCACAATATAGTACCACGAATATAATAATTCAGGGATGCTCCTGATGAAACCAAATTATGCTGGGTGCCACTACCCAAAGTTATGTTGGGTGCCTCTTCCCAAAGATATACTGGGTGCCTCTTCCCAAAGATATACTGGGTGCCTCTTCCCAAAGATATACTCCGAACATAGGAGTCTTTATAGTGATGCTCCGAACATAGGAGACTTTATAGTGATGCTCCGAACATAGGAGACTTTAGGTCAAGGTCATAACATGTATGGTTCAATAAGTTCAAGTAAGGCATAATTTCATAATTAAGTTCAAGGATTTGATTCAAGTTCACAAGTTCTAGTCAAACAAGTTAATAAAAGTAGTGATCAATTTAGCTCAAGAATGGTTCATGCATTTCGCCCCAAAATATAGTAAAACGGTAAAAAGGGAATGTGATTACTCACTTGATGAATAGATGCGATGACAAAAGTGGTTACACCGAAATGTAGCGTGAATCTCGAAACTGACCTATTATGAATGATATGATATGTAATAAGTCATGATGTAATGTTATGCACGCAATTCGGATGATATTTATACCACTTATGTATTTTTGAAAACAATACTTCTCGTCGAAAATATAATCTTTTAAAGTCTTGACCATTTTTAAATTACTTCACATGTATTTACATTGAAATGATATCCGACGATAATCATTTAGTGATTAATTGTGAAATTATAACTTTTCGTCGTAAAATAATGTCATTGAAATTTCCATGAAAGTGACTAAAACGGCCTCTAAAAGCTAGTCGTAAAATGGTGCACGTCGAGTGTTAGGAAGCAAACTCGACGGTTTTAGGAAGCTTGTATCATTATCTCAAAGTTTTAGCATTTAAGTTTCCATCCTAAAGGTCTCGATCTTAGAGAAAATCATAGGTTAAGTACGGTACTTGTGTGTTTGAGAGTGGTTTTCGGTAAACTTCGAGCGACTATATTTTATTCATTACAACTCTGCTTGACGAACGGTTGGATATTTTGGAAAATATGGTTGGCGAACTTGATTTTACTAGAAGACATCTTTTTATAAAGAGTAGCCTATCAATGTTAAAAACGACCCTCAACATGGCCCCTAGTTGCCGTAGTATATGTTTAATAGAAAATATATTAATGTTGCTAATAGAATAAAGTTACGGCAACTTTGTTTATCGCGTGTAATTTACTCGTTACAAGTCCGTTTTCTACGTTTTCTATACCCTTAGCTTCGTGTCAAAGTATGCTAATATATTTTCGATAAGTCGACACATTTCATAACGCTTAAACCTCATTTTTGACTCGTAAAAAGTGACATTTATATGCTGAATTTCCAGAAATTATTAGTTTTCGACGTCTAACTTGAAAAATTCATATCTTCTTCGTTATAACTCCGTTTTAACCCGTTCAAGCGGCCACGGTTTCGTTTTAAAGTGTATTTTCTAAATATCTAGCCCAAAATATTATACCCACTGTCGGATTTTCCCAGAATTAAAAATAAGGACAGACCCTTTTCAAAACGTGTCGAAATGAGTTTTTCTCGCGCCAAACCTATTCTAACCCATTCAAAACCACTCCGAAGCTATTCTAATCCTACCATACACCTTCTTAGGGTGTCATGGGTTCCTAGACGTCACCAAAACTAATATATAACAAGGAGTAATTATAGGATGGATTATATATATTTAACACTTAAAAACCTTAAAAACCTTAAAAATGGTATAAATATCACATAATTTGCATGTTTCTCAAATAAAATGATATGACCATAATAATGAATATGAAATAAAAATATGAATATGAATGCTTACTAGTGATATGATGAGGTTTAAGGACAAAAGGGTTTTCCTAATCACTTGAGGTTTGTATTACAAAACCTATGCAACAAATGATACTAGAGTTTAATTAAACTTGTCTTGAAAACTTGAGATGATCCTCCCTTTTGGTCCTTGGCTGCCGAATTTTTAGAGAGAAAAGAGAAGGAAATATTTGATCTTTGGTTTTCAAATGATTAAGTGAAATGGATAAGAGTTGTATAATACTTGCATAACTAAGATATTTTGTAGAATGGTGTGAGTCACCTCATGGGTGTCGACCAAAATAAAAGAAATAGAAGAGTTTGTATTTGTGAATAATTTAAATGTATAAGTGTAGGATAATGTGTATATATTTAAGCATTTAAAGTAGCGTTAGGTAAAAATAAATTTTAACGGATCAAAATAAAACTTATTGAAGTCATAAAAATTATAAAAATACATTTCTTGCAAAATTTGAGTGATATAATAATAATCGTGTAGTATTTAATAAAATCGTCGTAATTATATAAATATAACCATTTATATACAAAATAAATTTAAAACACTGGGTAAACTCATAATATTATTTTTATAAACTTAATATGAGTATAAAAATATATTGAAATAATTTTCGGAAGTAATGGATCAATTGTTCAAAATAAATAAATTACGCGATAACGTTTATTTAGTAAAAGTTATACGTTTAACGTGAAATGCAAAACCATGCATGAACTAATATGATGAATATTGAGTTTGAGAAATGACCAGAAATTGAGAATTGTGACATTCTTCCCATGTCAGCGGAATCACGTCCTCGTGATTCGATTAATGATACTATGGTCCGAACCTCGACAAGGATTCTAAAAGTTTATGCTCGTACGAACAATCTAAATGATCATATCAATGCCCATGCGTACAGGTTCCCCATTCAACTAAGTACGTGCCCGTGATTAGATTTGATAGGGTAAACTTACCCAATATCGAACGTAGCCCTCAAAAGACCTTTAGATAGTGACTTGAGTAAACTTGTTTCTTAGCTTGACTTTCGCAACTCATCAAACAAGAACTGTCACTAGATCAAGCTAGGAAACAAGTCTTTTGAATGAAGTCTTTTGAAAGATTCGCTCGATATTGGATTTGCTTACACAAATCAAATCAAATCAACAAAATATAATACAACTAAGGTCGATATCGATGGGTCACAAATTAATCAATGCCGTGAACGTGGTAAAAATTGGAAGGAAGTTATGCACTCAAAATCATGTCGTACAGAAATAAGGTAGTTGTTCGAAAGAATGTACCCGTTACGCGTTGCGGGCTTCCTCGGTACCCAGATAGAATGCTCGACCACGTGCGGGGGGAACATCAAGGTTCTGATCTTGCGGGCCTTCTATTGCCAACGCCAGGTTTGGACGATTACCTTCTTGGTTAGGTGTTCTTTTCAGCTTTGGACAGGTATTGCGAAGGTGATCTAGACTTCCACACTCGTAACATGCTTTTCTCTGTCCTTGATTCCCAGTCCTGTTTGAGCAATTTTGCGCGAAGTGGCCCGTCTGTCCACATTTGTCGCACCTTGGGCAGTCTCCCGAGTGGTGATAGTTACATCGAGTGCACAAAGGATGTGGACCTGCGTATCTTTTGCGCTCCTGAGTAGTCGCTCCATAGTTCCTGGTTATTCGTTGCCTCTTGTCTTGCTGACCCTGGTCTCGGCTTCCCTGGTGATCCTCCTGTCGCTTTCGTCCATTGTCGTTTGCTTTTGTTAGTTCTCCAGACCTGATCACATCATTTGTCAAGCGATATGCCATGCCCACAGCGGCTTGCAGAGTGGTTGGGTTCGACGAGGTGACGTCCCTCCTAATTTCCGGTATCAATCCCCATATATATCGGTCGATCAACTTCTCCATAGTGGAAACCATGTGAGGAACCATCCTAGTTAGCTCGTGGAAACGGATCGTGTACTTGTCGACTTCTACTCCAACCATCAAGTGAGTCCAAAATTCCGCTTCCAACTTCTGCACTTCATCTTTTCTGCAGTACTCATCAGTTAATAGTTTCTTAAATGCTTCCCAAGATAACGCATTTGCAGCCCCTCTTCCTCTAGTCTGCAATTGGTTGTTCCACCAGGTCAATGCTCGACCTTGTAGTAGACCAGCAGAGAACTCAACTTTGTTTCCTTCAGCACACTTCGTGATACTAAGTTTCGACTCAACATTCTCGAACCAGGTTAACAGTCTAATGGCACCCTCAGTACCATAAAATTCCATCGGCTTGCATGTCATGAAAGTCTTATAGCTGCATCCATGACCAGTGTTTGAAGTACCTTCTCCGACGTTGGTTCGTCTAGCATCAAGGTGCGTCATAATTTGGGTGAGTAGATCCGCTATTCCAGTCGCGTTGTTGTTTGGATTGTCATTGTTGTTTGGGTTGCCGTTGTTGTTGACTCCTGAGCGTGTGTTTCTGGCAGCCATGATCCTGTAATGGACCAGAATATCGGGTTGAGTAAATGACACTCGGACGAAGGCAGATGAGGTTTAGAATGGTGGTATTGTGTTATAGTAATCAAAATATGACAGGAACAGAGACATGCTATGTCTAACAAGTCGAAAGATGGAAAAGAGAGGGTATAAATAAGATACGGTAATGTAGACGTGAACGTAAAAACATGCTATGCATACTCACCCGACCAATGCAACTTCAGGTGACCAGACTCAAAAGACTCGACTAAACATGATTTAAAATTACCCTTCTTATCATTGCATGGTTCTTCATAAATTAGACATAGTTGATCAGGCTATGTATAATTTATGATTAACGATGCAACGATAGGACTAGATGACTCGGATGATGTTCAATGTTTAATATATTTTTTTTTCCGGTTATAGCTGTGATTTTTATTTTTGAAAAATCGGCATTCTCTATAACCTTTGGCTCTGGTACCAATCTGTCACACCCTCGCCGGAGGCGGAAACACGAGGTGTAACGGAAGGGAACATAAGCACAAGATAATAGAACATACCAACGTTAAGATTTAAAAGAAAGAGTACACCATTACAATACCAGTTTAGCCGTCATCGGCAAATATATTACAAAGTTTAGATTACAAAATATTTCATTCTATTACATAATGATTTGTAGCGACAAGTGAAAACTTCATTATGCAAGACCTGGTAGAAAAGCTTACTAATGATCACCTGAAATGCATGAGAGAAAAACGGGTCAACTATGAAAATAGTTGGTGAGTAAACATGTTTAGCAAAATAAGAAAACTCGTAAGAAAGAGTCAAAGGTTTCGGTCATCGGAATTAGTCCACAAATCAAAGGCATTGTAAATCCACTCAGTTCCAAGTTCCGCCCATACAAAACTTGCAACCTGTGTGTTCACAACCCATTGCACAAAATATAGCGTATCAAGTAGTCAAGTATAAGCGGTCATAATAGTTCACAATATAGTACCACGAATATAATAATTCAGGGATGCTCCTGATGAAACCAAATTATGCTGGGTGCCACTACCCAAAGTTATGTTGGGTGCCTCTTCCCAAAGATATACTGGGTGCCTCTTCCCAAAGATATACTGGGTGCCTCTTCCCAAAGATATACTCCGAACATAGGAGTCTTTATAGTGATGCTCCGAACATAGGAGACTTTATAGTGATGCTCCGAACATAGGAGACTTTAGGTCAAGGTCATAACATGTATGGTTCAATAAGTTCAAGTAAGGCATAATTTCATAATTAAGTTCAAGGATTTGATTCAAGTTCACAAGTTCTAGTCAAACAAGTTAATAAAAGTAGTGATCAATTTAGCTCAAGAATGGTTCATGCATTTCGCCCCAAAATATAGTAAAACGGTAAAAAGGGAATGTGATTACTCACTTGATGAATAGATGCGATGACAAAAGTGGTTACACCGAAATGTAGCGTGAATCTCGAAACTGACCTATTATGAATGATATGATATGCAATAAGTCATGATGTAATGTTATGCACGCAATTCGGATGATATTTATACCACTTATGTATTTTTGAAAACAATACTTCTCGTTGAAAATATAATCTTTTAAAGTCTTGACCATTTTTAAATTACTTCACATGTATTTACATTGAAATGATATCCGACGATAATCATTTAGTGATTAATTGTGAAATTATAACTTTTCGTCGTAAAATAATGTCATTGAAATTTCCATTAAAGTGACTAAAACGGCCTCTAAAAGCTAGTCGTAAAATGGTGCACGTCGAGTGTTAGGAAGCAAACTCGACGGTTTTAGGAAGCTTGTATCATTATCTCAAAGTTTTAGCATTTAAGTTTCCATCCTAAAGGTCTCGATCTTAGAGAAAAATATAGGTTAAGTATGGTACTTGTGTGTTTAAGAGTGGTTTTCGGTAAACTTTGAGCGACTATATTTTATTCATTACAACTCTGCTTGACGAACGGTTGGATATTTTGGAAAATATGGTTGGCGAACTTGATTTTACTAGAAGACATCTTTTTATAAAGAGTATCCTATCAATGTTAAAAACGACCCTCAACATGGCCCCTAGTTGCCGTAGTATATGTTTAATAGAAAATATATTAATGTTGCTAATAGAATAAAGTTACGGCAACTTTGTTTATCGCGTGTAATTTACTCGTTACAAGTCCGTTTTCTACGTTTTCTATACCCTTAGCTTCGTGTCAAAGTATGCTAATATATTTTCGATAAGTCGACACATTTCATAACGCTTAAACCTCATTTTTGACTCGTAAAAAGTGACATTTATATGCTGAATTTCCAGAAATTATTAGTTTTCGACGTCTAACTTGAAAAATTCATATCTTCTTCGTTATAACTCCGTTTTAACCCGTTCAAGCGGCCACGGTTTCGTTTTAAAGTGTATTTTCTAAATATCTAGCCCAAAATATTATACCCACTGTCGGATTTTCCCAGAATTAAAAATAAGGACAGACCCTTTTCAAAACGTGTCGAAATGAGTTTTTCTCGCGCCAAACCTATTCTAACCCATTCAAAACCACTCCGAAGCTATTCTAATCCTACCATACACCTTCTTAGGGTGTCATGGGTTCCTAGACGTCACCAAAACTAATATATAACAAGGAGTAATTATAGGATGGATTATATATATTTAACACTTAAAAACCTTAAAAACCTTAAAAATGGTATAAATATCACATAATTTGCATGTTTCTCAAATAAAATGATATGACCATAATAATGAATATGAAATAAAAATATGAATATGAATGCTTACTAGTGATATGATGAGGTTTAAGGACAAAAGGGTTTTCCTAATCACTTGAGGTTTGTATTACAAAACCTATGCAACAAATGATACTAGAGTTTAATTAAACTTGTCTTGAAAACTTGAGATGATCCTCCCTTTTGGTCCTTGGCTGCCGAATTTTTAGAGAGAAAAGAGAAGGAAATATTTGATCTTTGGTTTTCAAATGATTAAGTGAAATGGATAAGAGTTGTATAATACTTGCATAACTAAGATATTTTGTAGAATGGTGTGAGTCACCTCATGGGTGTCGACCAAAATAAAAGAAATAGAAGAGTTTGTATTTGTGAATAATTTAAATGTATAAGTGTAGGATAATGTGTATATATTTAAGCATTTAAAGTAGCGTTAGGTAAAAATAAATTTTAACGGATCAAAATAAAACTTATTGAAGTCATAAAAATTATAAAAATACATTTCTTGCAAAATTTGAGTGATATAATAATAATCGTGTAGTATTTAATAAAATCGTCGTAATTATATAAATATAACCATTTATATACAAAATAAATTTAAAACACTGGGTAAACTCATAATATTATTTTTATAAACTTAATATGAGTATAAAAATATATTGAAATAATTTTCGGAAGTAATGGATCAATTGTTCAAAATAAATAAATTACGCGATAACGTTTATTTAGTAAAAGTTATACGTTTAACGTGAAATGCAAAACCATGCATGAACTAATATGATGAATATTGAGTTTGAGAAATGACCAGAAATTGAGAATTGTGACATTCTTCCCATGTCAGCGGAATCACGTCCTCGTGATTCGATTAATGATACTATGGTCCGAACCTCGACAAGGATTCTAAAAGTTTATGCTCGTACGAACAATCTAAATGATCATATCAATGCCCATGCGTACAGGTTCCCCATTCAACTAAGTACGTGCCCGTGATTAGATTTGATAGGGTAAACTTACCCAATATCGAACGTAGCCCTCAAAAGACCTTTAGATAGTGACTTGAGTAAACTTGTTTCTTAGCTTGACTTTCGCAACTCATCAAACAAGAACTGTCACTAGATCAAGCTAGGAAACAAGTCTTTTGAATGAAGTCTTTTGAAAGATTCGCTCGATATTGGATTTGCTTACACAAATCAAATCAAATCAACAAATATAATACAACTAAGGTCGATATCGATGGGTCACAAATTAATCAATGCCGTGAACGTGGTAAAAATTGGAAGGAAGTTATGCACTCAAAATCATGTCGTACAGAAATAAGGTAGTTGTTCGAAAGAATGTACCCGTTACGCGTTGCGGGCTTCCTCGGTACCCAGATAGAATGCTCGACCACGTGCGGGGGGAACATCAAGGTTCTGATCTTGTGGGCCTTCTATTGCCAACGCCAGGTTTGGACGATTACCTCTTGGTTAGGTGTTCTTTTCAGCTTTGGACAGGTATTGCGAAGGTGATCTAGACTTCCACACTCGTAACATGCTTTTCTCTGTCCTTGATTCCCAGTCCTGTTTGAGCAATTTTGCGCGAAGTGGCCCGTCTGTCCACATTTGTCGCACCTTGGGCAGTCTCCCGAGTGGTGATAGTTACATCGAGTGCACAAAGGATGTGGACCTGCGTATCTTTTGCGCTCCTGAGTAGTCGCTCCATAGTTCCTGGTTATTCGTTGCCTCTTGTCTTGCTGACCCTGGTCTCGGCTTCCCTGGTGATCCTCCTGTCGCTTTCGTCCATTGTCGTTTGCTTTTGTTAGTTCTCCAGACCTGATCACATCATTTGTCAAGCGATATGCCATGCCCACAGCGGCTTGCAGAGTGGTTGGGTTCGACGAGGTGACGTCCCTCCTAATTTCCGGTATCAATCCCCATATATATCGGTCGATCAACTTCTCCATAGTGGAAACCATGTGAGGAACCATCCTAGTTAGCTCGTGGAAACGGATCGTGTACTTGTCGACTTCTACTCCAACCATCAAGTGAGTCCAAAATTCCGCTTCCAACTTCTGCACTTCATCTTTTCTGCAGTACTCATCAGTTAATAGTTTCTTAAATGCTTCCCAAGATAACGCATTTGCAGCCCCTCTTCCTCTAGTCTGCAATTGGTTGTTCCACCAGGTCAATGCTCGACCTTGTAGTAGACCAGCAGAGAACTCAACTTTGTTTCCTTCAGCACACTTCGTGATACTAAGTTTCGACTCAACATTCTCGAACCAGGTTAACAGTCTAATGGCACCCTCAGTACCATAAAATTCCATCGGCTTGCATGTCATGAAAGTCTTATAGCTGCATCCATGACCAGTGTTTGAAGTACCTTCTCCGACGTTGGTTCGTCTAGCATCAAGGTGCGTCATAATTTGGGTGAGTAGATCCGCTATTCCAGTCGCGTTGTTGTTTGGATTGTCATTGTTGTTTGGGTTGCCGTTGTTGTTGACTCCTGAGCGTGTGTTTCTGGCAGCCATGATCCTGTAATGGACCAGAATATCGGGTTGAGTAAATGACACTCGGACGAAGGCAGATGAGGTTTAGAATGGTGGTATTGTGTTATAGTAATCAAAATATGACAGGAACAGAGACATGCTATGTCTAACAAGTCGAAAGATGGAAAAGAGAGGGTATAAATAAGATACGGTAATGTAGACGTGAACGTAAAAACATGCTATGCATACTCACCCGACCAATGCAACTTCAGGTGACCAGACTCAAAAGACTCGACTAAACATGATTTAAAATTACCCTTCTTATCATTGCATGGTTCTTCATAAATTAGACATAGTTGATCAGGCTATGTATAATTTATGATTAACGATGCAACGATAGGACTAGATGACTCGGATGATGTTCAATGTTTAATATATTTTTTTTTCCGGTTATAGCTGTGATTTTTATTTTTGAAAAATCGGCATTCTCTATAACCTTTGGCTCTGGTACCAATCTGTCACACCCTCGCCGGAGGCGGAAACACGAGGTGTAACGGAAGGGAACATAAGCACAAGATAATAGAACATACCAACGTTAAGATTTAAAAGAAAGAGTACACCATTACAATACCAGTTTAGCCGTCATCGGCAAATATATTACAAAGTTTAGATTACAAAATATTTCATTCTATTACATAATGATTTGTAGCGACAAGTGAAAACTTCATTATGCAAGACCTGGTAGAAAAGCTTACTAATGATCACCTGAAATGCATGAGAGAAAAACGGGTCAACTATGAAAATAGTTGGTGAGTAAACATGTTTAGCAAAATAAGAAAACTCGTAAGAAAGAGTCAAAGGTTTCGGTCATCGGAATTAGTCCACAAAGCAAAGGCATTGTAAATCCACTCAGTTCCAAGTTCCGCCCATACAAAACTTGCAACCTGTGTGTTCACAACCCATTGCACAAAATATAGCGTATCAAGTAGTCAAGTATAAGCGGTCATAATAGTTCACAATATAGTACCACGAATATAATAATTCAGGGATGCTCCTGATGAAACCAAATTATGCTGGGTGCCACTACCCAAAGTTATGTTGGGTGCCTCTTCCCAAAGATATACTGGGTGCCTCTTCCCAAAGATATACTGGGTGCCTCTTCCCAAAGATATACTCCGAACATAGGAGTCTTTATAGTGATGCTCCGAACATAGGAGACTTTATAGTGATGCTCCGAACATAGGAGACTTTAGGTCAAGGTCATAACATGTATGGTTCAATAAGTTCAAGTAAGGCATAATTTCATAATTAAGTTCAAGGATTTGATTCAAGTTCACAAGTTCTAGTCAAACAAGTTAATAAAAGTAGTGATCAATTTAGCTCAAGAATGGTTCATGCATTTCGCCCCAAAATATAGTAAAACGGTAAAAAGGGAATGTGATTACTCACTTGATGAATAGATGCGATGACAAAAGTGGTTACACCGAAATGTAGCGTGAATCTCGAAACTGACCTATTATGAATGATATGATATGCAATAAGTCATGATGTAATGTTATGCACGCAATTCGGATGATATTTATACCACTTATGTATTTTTGAAAACAATACTTCTCGTTGAAAATATAATCTTTTAAAGTCTTGACCATTTTTAAATTACTTCACATGTATTTACATTGAAATGATATCCGACGATAATCATTTAGTGATTAATTGTGAAATTATAACTTTTCGTCGTAAAATAATGTCATTGAAATTTCCATTAAAGTGACTAAAACGGCCTCTAAAAGCTAGTCGTAAAATGGTGCACGTCGAGTGTTAGGAAGCAAACTCGACGGTTTTAGGAAGCTTGTATCATTATCTCAAAGTTTTAGCATTTAAGTTTCCATCCTAAAGGTCTCGATCTTAGAGAAAAATATAGGTTAAGTATGGTACTTGTGTGTTTAAGAGTGGTTTTCGGTAAACTTTGAGCGACTATATTTTATTCATTACAACTCTGCTTGACGAACGGTTGGATATTTTGGAAAATATGGTTGGCGAACTTGATTTTACTAGAAGACATCTTTTTATAAAGAGTATCCTATCAATGTTAAAAACGACCCTCAACATGGCCCCTAGTTGCCGTAGTATATGTTTAATAGAAAATATATTAATGTTGCTAATAGAATAAAGTTACGGCAACTTTGTTTATCGCGTGTAATTTACTCGTTACAAGTCCGTTTTCTACGTTTTCTATACCCTTAGCTTCGTGTCAAAGTATGCTAATATATTTTCGATAAGTCGACACATTTCATAACGCTTAAACCTCATTTTTGACTCGTAAAAAGTGACATTTATATGCTGAATTTCCAGAAATTATTAGTTTTCGACGTCTAACTTGAAAAATTCATATCTTCTTCGTTATAACTCCGTTTTAACCCGTTCAAGCGGCCACGGTTTCGTTTTAAAGTGTATTTTCTAAATATCTAGCCCAAAATATTATACCCACTGTCGGATTTTCCCAGAATTAAAAATAAGGACAGACCCTTTTCAAAACGTGTCGAAATGAGTTTTTCTCGCGCCAAACCTATTCTAACCCATTCAAAACCACTCCGAAGCTATTCTAATCCTACCATACACCTTCTTAGGGTGTCATGGGTTCCTAGACGTCACCAAAACTAATATATAACAAGGAGTAATTATAGGATGGATTATATATATTTAACACTTAAAAACCTTAAAAACCTTAAAAATGGTATAAATATCACATAATTTGCATGTTTCTCAAATAAAATGATATGACCATAATAATGAATATGAAATAAAAATATGAATATGAATGCTTACTAGCGATATGATGAGGTTTAAGGACAAAAGGGTTTTCCTAATCACTTGAGGTTTGTATTACAAAACCTATGCAACAAATGATACTAGAGTTTAATTAAACTTGTCTTGAAAACTTGAGATGATCCTCCCTTTTGGTCCTTGGCTGCCGAATTTTTAGAGAGAAAAGAGAAGGAAATATTTTATCTTTGGTTTTCAAATGATTAAGTGAAATGGATAAGAGTTGTATAATACTTGCATAACTAAGATATTTTGTAGAATGGTGTGAGTCACCTCATGGGTGTCGACCAAAATAAAAGAAATAGAAGAGTTTGTATTTGTGAATAATTTAAATGTATAAGTGTAGGATTATGTGTATATATTTAAGCATTTAAAGTAGCGTTAGGTAAAAATAAATTTTAACGGATCAAAATAAAACTTATTGAAGTCATAAAAATTATAAAAATACATTTCTTGCAAAATTTGAATGATATAATAATAATCGTGTAGTATTTAATAAAATCGTCGTAATTATATAAATATAACCATTTATATACAAAATAAATTTAAAACACTGGGTAAACTCATAATATTATTTTTATAAACTTAATATGAGTATAAAAATATATTGAAATAATTTTCGGAAGTAATGGATCAATTGTTCAAAATAAATAAATTACGCGGTAACGTTTATTTAATAAAAGTTATACGTTTAACGTGAAATGCAAAACCATGCATGAACTAATATGATGAATATTGAGTTTGAGAAATGACCAGAAATTGAGAATTGTGACACTTGTCCATGCGGCATGTATTAAGCGGTATGCTGGGATTGAGTGATGAGAGTAGGAGCTTTTAGTGGACCAACTCAACCTTAGTTTTCCTTGTCATCTTAAATTGGATTGATTTATGTTTTGTTTCTTTCGTTTAAGAATTGGTGTAGTTTTGTATTTTCCTTAGAATTTTGTATTATAACTTGTACTTTATTTACTTAAGACTTCCGCTTGCGTTTATTATGTTCTGATTGACACCATGATGTGACATTTTGACCCTTGTCGGGTTGGGGTGTTACAATAACTCTCATAATGATGCATGCCTTCTTCTTGCCTATATTATTGTAGATGATGATTGATCTATTGTAAACGCTGGTTAGCATATGTAACTATGGATTTATGGTCTTTGGTGCAAAACTGGGTGAACTGGATTGGAATGCTGTTGTGAAATGATGCAGTGTGTGTAGATGAATTTGCTACATGTTTTTCTCTTATATTTTTATCTGAGTTATGTCTAGTATTAGGGACAGTCTTGTATAGACATGTTAGTGTTCTCTGATATGGGTTTTTCCAATATGAGTGTTGAATTGTCTTAAATTGTTTGTAACTTTTGATTGATGAAATAATATATTTTCACCTTTCACACACAAAAAAACAAAAAACACAAGACATTTAGATGTCAACCTATGAACGATATTATCTTCCTTAATATATTGTGGATCCTGATTCTCACTCTCGTCAGCATAGTTTGCGACTTGATCTTTAACATTCAACGGACAAAAAATGTTGCCTTAAAATCTTCACATAATGCATCTAACTTACTGAAATGGTGATTATGGTCTACCGGATGTGATTGCAAGTACTCATTCTTATTACGATCATGAAGATTCAACAAATTCTTGAGAAAAATGCAAATAAAAGTTAGGGTTAACTTGGAGGCATGTAATCAAAGCATTGAAACCTACTGAGCTAACTCAAAGAAACTGAGACACAAATTAAAATTGTCATACGAAATTGAGTAACTAAAGGACAAGCATAAAATCCAGTATGTGCATTTAACGCGAAATCAACATTTTCTTATAATGCGTCAAATATTCACGTATATCCGATTAGGTAATATGAATGATATGTAGTTAAAATCAATATTTAGGACTCTCAACATCAATCTTTACATGATCTTCGTGATGCTTTGGTCCCCTGATAAAATATACATTGGTCATATAAGATCAAATCAGTGTTTGATGAGTTTCAGTTTCAGTATACTTTCTTTAAAGGCAATACCTGTGTGCAATATTTGTGTTGAAACCGATTACCGAAGATTATCAGGCACTAACCCTTTAAAATAAAATTTGAGAATTTGATTGATTTGTCGAATTTTATGTATTTTTAATAGGTTGGTTTAAGGTTGGAACAATATCAAAGCCATAAAATATATCGAGATGGTGTGGCATTCTTAGTGTATCACATATACCTTTGAGAAAGTACAACTTAAAACACCTCTAATGGCAACAATTTGTAAGTTTAACTTTCAGAATAAGCAAACCAAAAAAAATTACGTTAAAACATAGAACAAGTATATTATTAAAATGCAACACAAAGTGGAACTCTATCTTTTTTATTTGCAATCAAGGAGTTCATGTCGTGAATGAAATATAAAAGAGTTGTTGTCAGTTATTGGCAAAGTATCACTGTCCAAAACCCTACTTCAAAATGAATTTTATTCACAACACGTGTCAATGTGTTGAGCCCAAAATCACTGATGGTTCAAAAATTATATTTTGGCTAAATGGCCCAACCCAAAACATTACAGGTTGACAAAAACATAACTGGCCCACTGTTAACCAAACAAAAATCAGGAATGTGTTGTCACTTAGTGCGCTGGGTGTAATCATGGGTTTCCCTCGCCACATCAGCTTTTTCTCTTTTCAAAAAAAATTTCTTCAACTTTTTTCTCAATTATTGAAGTACTTTCTTTTGGTTCCATTAATTTTTTTCTTATTTTTATCATTTAAAAATACCTCTAAAACACAAATATTATTCACAATACACACACAAAAGATAAAACAATATTTCTTTTTCCTAAAAGTTTTTGTCTTGTTTTGTTATTTCAATCGGGGCTCTAGTCCCGTGACAGAATGTTTCACGTGTTCTCCCGCTATGCATGATATGAATTTCTATGAGGTCCCGCTGACATGTCACCTATCTTTTGAGCTTTTCCCGCTCGAGACCCTCTACCCTTATGTTTCATTTTTGACAAAAAATATTAATTAACATTAAATATAACTTGTTATATCAATAGAGTTGAGATTAATATAGATCTTATATTTGCCATAGATCTAATAAATCAATTTTAGCCATCCATTTTTTATCAAAATTAATAAAAAGACCATTTTCACCATTTTTTAAAAAACAACATATCATGCAAACGGTAAATCTTCAAACTACAAAAAATATACCATCGCGACGAGAATTAAATTATCTTTCTATAGATATGCACTTCTCTATATTTTCGACAAACTTTTTTTTTTCAAAAATTCCACTCAGAAAAATCACATATGATTTGTAAAATCATATATGATTTTCAAAAATCATATGTGATTTCTAAAAATCAAATCATATGTGATTTTTTCAAATCATATATTACAAATCACATATGATTTGAAAAAATCACATATGATTTTCACAAATCATAGATGATTTTTCTGGGTCAAAATTTTGAAAAAAAATCGTTAAAAATATATAGAAGTGCATATTTATAGAAAGATAATTTAATTCTCGTCGCGATGGTATAATTTTTTTCGCGTAACGATTAACGGTTTGCGAGATATTTAATTTTTAAAAAAAGGGTGAAAGTTTATTTTATTTATTTTTTATTAAAAAAATGAATGACTATGATTGGTTCATTGGATTTATGATAAATTTGAGATCTATATAGAACTTTTGTGTGTGGAAAATATTGAGTACATATTTACGTTTGTGTTTAACAAAGATACATATCATCAACAATAAACATAACTTATTAACAATAACTTATTAATATTACAAATTATAGATAAGTTCAATGTAGACCAAATAATTTTTAAAAAGCCAATGAATCAAATTATAGTCACCTATCTTTTTATTAAAAAAAAACACTAAATATCTCGCCAACCGTTAACCATTACGCGAAAATAATCATACCATCACGATGAAAACTAAATCGTTTATCTATAGAGGGACACTTATATATACTTTCGAGAAACTTTTTTCGACATATTTTGTAAGTATTAAAATTTGCGTCTGAATAAATCACATGTGATTTGATATTTTAAAATCACATGTGATTTTATGAAACCACACGTTATTCCTAACATATACATCACATGTGATTTTGTCAGACGTAAATTTTAATACCAAATAAAACTAGAAAAAAAATGTTCGTCAAAAGTATATCGAAGTACCCGTCTACTCAAAGATTAAAAAATTCTCGTCGTGATTATGTATTTTTCATTGCTTAAAGATTTACCATTTGCTAAATGACCATAATTGATTCATTAGATTATAAATAATATTATGCTTATATTGATCTCAACTATATTACAGAAATATCATTGATGATGAATGGAATAGTTTATGGATATAAATAAATGATACTATAGATTAATAATAAGTCACGGTTTATTTTTTTAACAGAGTTTGTAAAGGGTTAATGGTTGCCTTAGAATAATTACGAGCTTTTTTTTTCTCTTAACATAGGGTGCGTTTGGTATCCTACTTTTAAGTGGATTTGAATTTGAAAAGACATTAATAAGTTGTTTGATAGACATTGAGTTTGGACTTTATCCCAAATATCAGAGAGTAAGATAAAGATGAATAGTATGGAAACTTTTATGACAAAATAGACCTTAGTCTTATTTTTTATCTCTCTCTCTCTCTCATCTCACGTTTTATATAAATAATTTTTAAAACATATTTTAAAATATAAAATAACTTTAAATATTTTTCGGTCTCTTACATCAAATTAAAATTCAAATCTTAATCTAAATTCAAATCCAAATTTAAATCCTAATCCAAAACCCGTTTATGAACCAAAAGGGTCCTTAGTGTTTGAATCTGTGGTTGTCTTTTGAGAGTGTGGTATGCATGGCATAAATAGATAGGATTGTCCGGATTTGAAATTTTATTCAAAAAATTTAACTCATTTTATAATCTGATATCAAAACAGGGATATCCCGTACCATTTTTGAATGTATTGAAAATTTTCCCGCCTAACGTTTTAGTCCCGAATCATACCATCTAATAAGAACCGATATCAATTCGGTAAAGTACTGTTACGATACCGAAACTCAAGTTAAAATGCTCATCCTTACAAAAGATGATTATTTCGAAAGCATGAAACATTGGTCGATACTAAATATGCACCTATTATCGAAAAGTTGAAAACATATGTATGATACTATGATGGTTGTATAAATAAATAAATAAGACATTTACTTTTTATTTTATAATAGCGAAATTATTGTCACGTTTTTTAAATTAGCAAAAAAAAATCTATCAAGGTTACTATCGTAATTTCAATAAGATACAACCCTAAATGGTTAACCCTAGCTTAGCCCCTATATAAAGTACCCATTAGCCGCTTGTGCAGCATACACCGATTTAGGTGCCGTCATGTAGCTTACCTCTAGAATCATCTTTTCTCTTTTCTTTTTCCTTTCACATATTTTGCTACTTTGAATATTATAAATTAAAAGCTATTTGTTGGTTTTGTTTACATATGGTGCTGTTTTTTCCATTGGATCTGTTTGATGGAATCTTAAAGATGATTCTAGTGATTCCGGTTTCATGTTTTTCGACCATGGTTCCCCCGTTTAAAGTCTTTCTTTGCAAAGAAGATAAATTAGATTAATAAAATCTTTATAACTTTGCAAAGAAGGCAAAATAGAAGTAGTTTATGTCATCGGTTTGAAGAAGCTGAGGATGTTATTATCGAGATGCATCGAGTGCCGTAAGAAGTTGAGGATGTTATTACAAGACAAAACACTCCCAGGTCCAGACAAAACACTCCCAGGTCTTTATCTGCTCTTCTTTTTTGGCGTGAGATCGATGATCTAATAAAGATGCTATGGAAATGAATAGAAATAAGATTGGTGTAGTCAAAATCATATTCAATATCTACTCGGTTATGTTGTATTTAATTTGTAACATGATATAGCGATCTTGTATTTGTATATGTATCTGTACTATTGTGTATACAATGTGAAATTGTTTGGAAATCTTGTTGTGACGCATCTATTATATTGTTTTTCATTCTGTTGACCAAATGTCTAATTTGTTACTGCAGTATAAAATGTTTCGTTCATGTGCTCCTATCACGTTCTTGTAAAACTGATAAAAAAAAAAAGATTAAACCTAACTGGCATCATTATATGTAGCGAGCCCACAAAGAAATACTCTTATTTAATTTGTTAAATCAGTACAATTGTTTTATGACTAAAAAAATTGCGAACAGTTTTTCTTTGACAATAAAGTATGAAAAAGCAATTGGGATAACATATACTCCGTACTATGTTACATGATATGTATAAAAACGAGGATTTGGTAATGCTCTTTACGGTGGTAAAAAGTAAGTATAGCTATTAAAATGTTCTCACTTGTCTAATAATCTAATTTTGTCAAAAGTATCACGTCATTCACCAACTTGCTACAAAATGGTGGTGCTTCAATTGTGTATATTAAAAGCGTTAGCCCGAGCAGCTACAAAATTCGTCCATATCTATATAGGAATTCAACAATAAATTAAAATGCAATAACTTTTTTTTTTTTTTTTTTTTTTTTTTTTTTTTTTTTTGAACGAAAAAAATGCAATAACTCACTCGGGAAACATCTACAACAAAGTTATTTCTCGGTTTTGACCTTTTACCAAAAAAAAAAAAACAAAACAAAACAAAAACATCTACAACAAAGTTAAAAAAAAAGTGAAATGACACTATTGAATGGTAACTGTATTTACTTTTTGAAAAGATAAAGTTAAAGACGTACTTTTATGAAAGATTTTTTTTCAAAAATGTTTATGTTTTTAAAAAGATTCAAGTGGTTAAATAACGTGCAACTTGATGTATCCAGTAAGGGAGCGTTTCCGATAATAAAAAAAAGGGATAAGTGTTTCTAAATGTATTCAAGTTACAACGTTTTACTAAGTTGTGTATCAACAAATTAATCTTCCTAAACAATGCAAACAATTTACTAATCATACTATTATATACATAATTTAACATTTGTTAAGAGATATTTACGTAAATCGTCCTTGTGGCAAGGATCAAATTGCAATCACAGTCCTTAAAGTAATTTACATAAATCGTCCTTGTGGTTAGGCTGGTCAAAGTTTGGTCAACGCCACGTGTCACCACCTGAGTGGTGCCACGTGTCATCTGGTCGGGTCATAAACGGGTCGGGTCGGGTTGCCACGTGAACCAATGAGGTGGTGTCACGTGGCGTTGGTATAATATACAAATTTTTGGTTGGCCTAGGATTCGAACCCGGTTATTTGTGTTGGAAGCAAAACTTTGCCCAGCTGGGCTAAGCATAGCTTCAAAAATATTTTCCTTAATCATCTATATAACCCTTCCTAAAAGTTAAGGGCCTAATCCAATAATACAAAAATGTTCAATTTAGTTTTTGGCCTATCAATTTAAAGAGTTATATTGACTGTAAAAAAATATATAAATACACCGTCGGACTCGTTTTTTCGTGTTCTTTCCAATGGTATGCTCGGGGAATTTTTTCGACTTCGTTTGGACCTCGTAAAATGCGAAAATCACCGTTTTTTCTCGTTTGGACCTCGTAAAACGGTGATTTTAGTTTTTCGAGGTCCAAACCAAGTCGAAAAAATTCCCCGAGCATGCCGTCGGACTCGTTTTTTCGTGCTCTTTCCAATGGTATGCTCGGGGAATTTTTTTGATTTCAAAACAAACCTCGAAAAATGCGAAAACAAAGAAAAAACGCTGATTTTCTCATTTTTTTAGGTTCGTTTGAAGTCAAAAAAATTACCCGAGCATACCATTGGAAAGATCACAAAAAAAAGAGTCTGACGGTATGCTCGGGGAATTTTTTAGACTTGGTTTGGATCTCGAAAAATGCAAAAACAAAGAAAAAATGATGATTTTTGCATTTTTCGAGGTTCAAACGAAGTCGAAAAAATTCCCCGAGCATACTGTTAGAAAGAGCACGAAAAAACGAGTCCGACGGTATATTTATTTATTTTTTTACAGTCCATATAACTCCGTAAATTAATAGGCCAAAAACTAAATTGAACCTTTTAATATAATTGAATTAGGCTCTTAAATTTTAGAAAGGGTTATGTATTAAATATAGGGTAGTATAAACGAAGCTATGCTTAGCCCAGTTGGGCAAAGCTATGCTTCCCACCCAAATGTCCGGGTTCGAATCCCATCGTGGCAAAGTGTTTGTATATTATACCAACGCCACGTGGCACCACCTCATTGGTCCACGTGGCAACCCGACCCGTTTACCGACCCGACCCGTTTAT
Organism: Chrysanthemum seticuspe; assembly: GCA_019973895.1. Taxonomy (NCBI): domain Eukaryota; kingdom Viridiplantae; phylum Streptophyta; class Magnoliopsida; order Asterales; family Asteraceae; genus Chrysanthemum; species Chrysanthemum seticuspe. The sequence continues at coordinate 287,676,114 of BPTQ01000001.1, forward strand.
GACCCGACCCGATGACACGTGGCATCACTCAGGTGGTGACACGTGGCGTTGACCGAACTTTGACCAGCCTAAGGACGATTTATGTAAATTACTTTAAGGACTGTGATTGCAATTTGATCCTTGCCACAAGGACGATTTACGTAAATATCTCTTAACAAATGTTAAATTATGTATATAATAGTATGATTAGTAAATTGTTTGCATTGTTTAGGAAGATTAATTTGTTGATACACAACTTAGTAAAACGTTGTAACTTGAATACATTTAGAAACACTTATCCTTTTTTTTTTATTATCGGAAACGCTCCCTTACTGGATACATCAAGTTGCACGTTATTTAACCACTTGAATCTTTTTAAAAACATAAACATTTTTGAAAAGACACGTGGCATCACAAGGACGATTTATGTAAATTACTTTAAGGACTGTGATTGCAATTTGATCCTTGCCACAAGGACGATTTACGTAAATATCTCTTAACAAATGTTAAATTATATATATAATAGTATGATTAGTAAATTGTTTGCATTGTTTAGGAAGATTAATTTGTTGATACACAACTTAGTAAAACGTGGTAACTTGGATACATTTAGAAACAATTATCCCTAAAAAAATCATCCTTTTATTACATGATATTGGATGCTTTTGACATCTATGCACACCAAAAGATGATTATAACGAAAGCATGAGACATTGGATTTGATTTTATCTAAATACCAACTTAACAATCGTCTTTGAAGTACCAAATATTAGGGTGCGTTTAGTTTGAGTCGTGGAATCATAATGATATGGGTATTCGTTTTAGAATAAGTTAGAATAGGAATGAGTTTATAATTCTAAAATTATTGTTTGGTTTTAGTTATTGGGGATAAGAATCATAAAAAAAATGTGAAAGTCACCTCACGTGGGTGGTATAGAGTATAGCCAATAATTTAGTTTGAATTTAACATTTGAAAGTCATACACCTCAACCAAACATCCGCTATCACAATCATTGTCATTCCCTCATATTAATTCCCCATATCAAACACACCTTTAGAGTGAGTTTTCTGACTACTTTTCAAACAAGAGAATACATAGTAAAAGTAATTGTTTGTTATGTGAGGTTAGAGTTAAAATAAGGATTTAAAACTATTGTTTATAATATTTTGAAAAAATAGACAAATTTGTTATTAAATTTGCCAAAATGTTCATCTAAGTTACTAAAGTTTAAAACGTTACAAATAGGTTACTAAAGTTTGATCTCCGGTTATATAAGTTACTGAATCTTTTAAATGATGATCTTGCTTATTTTTTAAGTACAAAAACGGTTATAGTTAGCCTGGTTTTACAGATTTAGTCCATATACCACTATGTCGTTTTTATATAAAAATGCACATGTTTTTCAAGTTTTTGTGTTACGAGTCTTTATTAGTTTCAATCAAATGCACAACGTTACTTTTAGTCATGAATCCGTCACTTATTTTGTGACTAAGGGGGTGTTTGTTTTTTTTTAAAAAAACCTCTTAACAGCCTCTGAATCTGAACCGTTCAGACGCGGTCAGACATTTTGGCCATTCAAACCGTTTGTTTTTTTTTCCCGTTCAGACGCAGTCAGAGACAATAAGATCTTAATGGTCTAGACTTGAGAGGGGTGTCTTAATGCCTCTTGTTGCCTCTTGCTGACACAAAAATTACTAAAAAAAAAATTAGTATGAGCAAGCAAATGTGCGGTTCAAACATGAGTTTTTTTTTTCCTGTTCAGATGCGGTCAGATTCAGACATTTACACCTCAGATTCAGATTCAGATTCAGATGTGCGGTTCAGATTCAGATTCAGAACCTTTTAAAAAATAAACACCACCTAAGTAAGAACATGTCATGTCATCTCCATGATGAATATCACTATTTATAATGATAACTTGTTATCATCAGATTTATATAGTTTTGTAAAGCTTTAATGCCAAATCATTCTAGACATTTTAAATTTTTTCTTGCAAGTTATAACTTTGTATTATATTAACTTTAAACAAAAAAGAAAAGATAATTTCTTTTTCATTTTCATTTTTTTTTTTTTTTTTGAAAGCACATCATTCTTTGGAATAACACAATAAAAATTCCACATTTCTACTTTCAGTAAACGTCACCATAAAATTATATAAGATATCATTTGGTGAGGAAAACTTATGTTTCCGTGCCTCCGAACTTATGGAACCGTGCCACTTTCATATTATATTGTAATGGGCCGGGTCTTTTATTTTGGCCCATCTTCTTTGTTCAATTCGGTCCTAACAAAGATATATGTATTCCGGATAAACTTTACGTATTCTCTATGCTGGTTTCACAAGCGCCAAAACTTTTTCTACCAACCTAACGACAGGTCGGTGTTCCAGATCTCTTAGGGTTTCATCTTTTATTGCATGTTTGTTCCTTCTTCTTCATGTTTGTTGTTTGTTGATTTTTATCTGCATGTGTTTTCTTTGTGCTTTGAACTTTTGGGTTTTGCATGTTGTTTCTTGGTTCTGCATGCCTTTTTTTTGGTTGTTTATTGGTTATTGATGAAATATGGTTACTGACGTTGTAGTTTTCCTTTGTTTGATTTAATCCAAAAAGTTTTATCTCAAGTTTATGGTCCCTATACTGTGTGGTTCATAGTTTTCTCAATTGTTTTTGTCCCATACTGTATACTATAATGAGATCCAAAAAAAAAATTGTTCCTGCCCGGGGTTTGGGTGATGATGACTTTGGTGACATGGGTCAGAGGGTTATGGGATCCGTTGGTGATGTTGGTGTATCGTGCGGGCCTGTTGAGGGTAAAAACTATCGCGTTCAGCGGAAACGATGCTCTTCGGATGATGGTGATGAGTGTATGCATGTCATCAAAAAGGAATGTATTGACCATGGGTCTGCCGATACACATGTGCAAGGTTAATCGTCCTGAACTGTATTTTCAATTTTCAATCATCTTTGGATATGTATGTTTCTCATGTTTTTTGGTGACGTTTCAGATTTGCTTCATGGTACGGCTGTAGTGCGGCCAGTTGTTGACACGTCCAGTAATGGTATAAGACAGGTTGTGTGGGATTTTGGAACAGGGTCCGTTATACATCGGCAATTGTCTCCGGTGGATGTGACGTGCCATCAATCAGGAACGTATTGTCATTTACCAAATATTTTACGCGGTTGTGGAGATGCTTATTTTTCTGTGCCTGAAATGCCAGTGTTTGTACGCACAAGTATCGTCCTATGGTTGTTATCGTCATAGTTTATTGATTGTTATTTCCTTTTTCTGTCAGTTTACTTTGCATTGTTAATGATTAACATTTTCCCATTTTACTAAACACAGCATCGCCGGTTGTACATGATACAGGAAGTTCATCGTTGGGTGAGTGTTTTTTCCTTTATGTCGTTTACATTTTGTTCCTGAACCTATTACTTTCATTTCACATTGTATCTTTAGAGTCCAATGATCCACAGGTAATCCAAGAGACGTACGGAATAGTGTCAAAAGAGCTTTTTCGCGGTTTAATTCAGGTGACGTGTTTACATTGGTGGTCGGTTTCTTCTTTCCGACCTTGATAATTGTATGCATGCTTAGGCTTTTGTTTCGTTTGTTGTTGCAGGTGCCGTATCAAATGGGAATACCATAATATCATTCTTTTGTTAACAAGTCATGGATGATTGTATCTTATAGCTCATGAAGCTGTTAAACACTTTCAAATATTCTGTCACATCAGTTTGCAGCCGTGTCGGACACTGATGCCAGCCATGTGAGGAGAAGGAAAAGATGTAATATCAACAGGGAGATTGGTCATTCTAATAATGTTTCAGAGCCCACTAACAAGTCGTTTCATGAACATCATGCGTCTCCAACTATAGTCCATTTGCCGGATGGAACACCTTTGGATCAAACGGCAGGTAAAAACTCTTTTCATTCATCTTAGGTCAGTTTCGTTAATGATCTGCCGCTTTTTATGCAATGTAGTTGATAATTATAACGGTCATTTTCACATGTTATAAGTTTTGCGTTCCAGGATACTTTCCTACTGATGTTACCCCACTTACAATGAGAGACCGAGTTTCTCCTGTTGGGAATGGTCACGTTGACAATGTTGGTACAGCAGTTCCATGTGATGGGGTCCAATATGGAACGTGTTCGGATTTTATTCGTCCACCAGACGAAACAACTTTACAAGGAACGCAAGGTAATCACTTACATTTTTCACGCACTGTCATTGTTGTTCGTTCCCAACTCAGATTCTTTATATTTGGTCATAATAGTTGTTAAGTTGTTTTCATTGTTGGCACATATAATGTGCAGATACACCTGTAACTAATACGGTTTCCGTTAGCAGAAGGGCACGGATTAGACCAGATAGGAATCATGATGAACCTGGTTTAGATGGCCAACGTCAAACAGCCGGTTCACACAGTCGTCGTACAGGTTTGTGCACATTGGTTGCTAACCATATTTGAATCTAATGTGCCATGGTTTCGTCTTATTTATTTGTCTTTCTTATTGTGTAAACTATTGCTGACACGATGTATCCTTTCATGATTTGACAGGTCCTCCAGAAGAATACATTCCTTTTGGTGCATGTGCATGTGTGTGTTCCCATTGTCACGCACGATTTTGGCACGAAGAAAGGTTGAGTTCGTCTACTAGGCGGTCAGGTCCTCTTTACCATCACTGTTGTATGGGTGGGAGAGTGCAAATATTTGTACCGTCAGAGTATCCACCTTATGTTCAACAACTTTTCAATGACCGACATTTTATTGACAATATCAGGGCATATAACCAAATGTTTGCGATGACGTCCCTAGGTGCAAACATAGATGAAACAATCAATGTAGGGAGGGGTCCTTATGTATTCAAAGTTTCTGGGAACATATACCATCGCATCAGTAAGCTCTGTCCTGAACCTGGTGAAACACCAAGGTTTTTGCAGTTGTATATCTATGATACCGACGATGAGGTGAAGAACCGGCTGTCTCATTTTAATGAAGCTACGAGAACAACGCTTAGGCCAGATGTGGTCGCTGGCCTTATCCATTTCCTTGATTATAACAACGCCCTGGTGCAGTTGTTTAGAACGGCGAGGGACAAAATGAATGACGCTGAGGTTCCAGAATTTAAAGTAAGGCTGTTTTCGACCGTCACTTCATCAAGGCACGAGTTACCAACAGCAGATCAGATAGGAGCGATTGTATATGAAAGCGGCCCAGATTCCGCTACAAAATTTGATGTTGTAATTCAGTTGCATTCTGGTGAACCGGAAAGGATAAACAAGCTGCATCCCTGTTATATGTCACTACAATTCCCTTTGTTGTTTGTATACGGCGAGCAGGGGTACGATAAGGATCAGAAGTTAATTGATTGTCTGGGTGATGATGCAGATAGCGAGAGAAGGGTGACAATGAATGCATACTACGCGTACATGTTGCATGACCGGGTGAATAAATATGGTCTGCTACTCGGGGGGGGGGGGGAGACTATTCCAGCAATATGTTGTCACCGCATATTGTGCCATAGAACAAAGTCGGATGGATTTTATTAGGAAAAAACAATCTGACATTAGAGGTGACTTTCTCAGGGGGTTTACGACGCAATGTCAAGGGGGACAATGACGGTTCCGATATTGGAAGCAGAATCATTTTGCCAGCATCATTCACAGGAGGTCCAAGATACATGTATAGTCACTATTTGGATGCACTTGCAATCTGTCGCGTACACGGGAACCCTACATTTTTTGTTACATTTACATGTAACACTCACTGGCCAGAGATACAACAATTTATGGCTGAATTTCCAACACTGACAGCAAACGATAGGCCGGACGTCGTTGACAGGGTGTTTGAACGCAAAATACATCTGTTAATAAAGTATGTCCGTGAACGAAGGCCTTTTGGAAGTATATGTGCAGGTTAGTTTTAACACAACACTTGTGTTGTTTTGTCCATTTTCATATGACTAGGTGGTCAGTTTTTCCCCATTGTGGTTACATATTTGACCTACATTTAAGTGTTTTTTTTTTAACCTTGTGGATGTTTTTATACATACGTTCTGTCACATAATTTAATAACATACGTCATCCATGCAGTTTTGTATACGGTGGAATTCCAGAAACGTGGGCTGCCCCATTGTCATATGCTTTTTTGGAATGATTCCGCTTCAAAAATAAAAAGTCCAGAAGATGTTGATAAATACGTCTCAGCAGAGTTACCTGATGAGGACGAAGATGCTGAGGGTTTCAGAGTCATATCGGAATTTATGATGCATGGCCCGTGCGGAGCGGCAACACCAAACGCTCCATGTATGCGTGACCGTTCAGTATGTAAGAAAAGGTTCCCAAAAGATTACTGCACCAGCACTTATATCGACAAGTCAGGATACGTTCACTATCGGAGACGAGACACAAGCATATGGGGTACAATAAATAATATGCAGCTGGACAATGGTTATGTTGTTCCCTATAACAGATCATTGTCGATGAAGTTTTATGCCCACATAAATGTCGAGTGCTGTGGTTGGACTATGGTTATAAAGTACTTATTCAAGTACATATCCAAAGGCACAGACAGGATAGTTGCTCGAATAACAAGAAGAACAGGTCCATTTGCTGCCGTTGGTTCACATCCATCGACATCAGTGCCTGCAACCAACGGTTGTCCTATAGCGGTTGATGAGATCAAAAACTTTGTTGATGCAAGATACATAGGCCCTCATGAAGCATGCTGGTGTATTCTTAATTTTGATATCCATTCTAGAGAACCGGTTGTTCAAATCCTTGCAGTACATTTGGAGAATATGCAGCGGGTCACTTTCAGAAGTGATCAATCGTTGCAATCAGTCATTGATAATCCAGGAACACACAAGACAACACTCACACAATGGTTGAGCTTTAACCGTGCTTCTACTATTGGTAGACATCTTACATACGTAAATTTCCCATCTGAATTTGTATGGTCGTTGAAAGATAAAGAATGGTATCCTAGACAGAACACAAATAAACCTTCTATCGGAAGATTGACGTATGTGCATCCAGCTGCAGGAGATCTTTTCTTCCAAAGGTTGTTACTTTCTCACCAAAAAGGCTGCACTTCATTTCCTGGTATTAGGACAGTCAATAATCACACTTATCCCACAAACCGCGCTGCTGCAGAGGCGATGGGTCTTTTGGAAAACGATGGCGAATGGTCTATTGCCATGGAAGAGGCATCCGCAACAGCAACTGCATCGGAGTTGCGCTCCCTCTTTGTGCAAATACTTATTTTCTGTGACGTTGCGGATCCAGTTGCGCTGTTTAATTCTTTTTGGGAACATATGGCACATGACATACCTAGAACACTAGCTGAACTGTATGGGACAAGAGTCGCGCATCTGAATGAGCCAGAACTAAAAGGAGGGCTACTTTATGAACTGGAATCCTCCCTCAACTTCTACGGTAAATCGTTAGAAGATTTTGGAATAGATCCGCCCCCAGAAGGTTTGTTCGACATCCTCACCAACAAGCTAATAATGGAACAAAAGTGTTATAATAGAGAAGAATTAGCTAAGGAAAGAGACATTTTAGTTTCAAAGCTCAATAATCAACAACGACAAATATTTGAAGCAATAATAAATTCCGTCAACCATAAGATTCAACAACTGATGTTTGTATACGGACATGGTGGAATAGGTAAAACATTTCTGTGGAAAACCATTATTACAACCTTAAGATCAGAGGCAAAGATAGTTTTAGCAGTTGCATCATCAGGCATTGCGTCCCTATTGTTACCTGCAGGGAGAATAGCGCATTCAAGGTTCAAGCTACCGTTAAACTTAACCGATGAAAGCATGTGCAACATAAAAAGGAAAACACAATTAGATGAATTATTGCAGCAAACAGAATTGATCATTTGGGATGAGGCACCCATGAATGATAGGCGCTGTTTTGAGGCTCTTGACCGTACATTGCGCGATATTTGTGAAACACCTCAAATGTTATTCGGAGGCAAAACAGTTATGTTTGGTGGAGATTTTCGCCAGACTATGCCGATAAAGAAGAGAGCAACAAGAGATGAGGTTATTGCCTCATCCATTTCAGAATCATATCTATGGCAACATCTGAAGTTGTTTTTTCTGGACCAAAACATGCGTCTTGAAAGGGAAAATATGGATACAACACAGAAAGAAGATATGTTCAGATTTTCTAAGTGGTTACTGGACATTGGTGACGGTAAAATGGGCACGCCAGATGAAAGTGATCCAGAAAACACGTCATGGATACATATCCCGGACATATATTGTTATCCACCAACAGAAGATGGAAAATGGCAACTCATACATTTTATATATGATAATGAAACGTTAGCTTCCCCTTCAGCAGAATCGTTCCAGGAGAATGCCGTAGTATGTCCTAAAAACGAGACAGCTGACATGATTAACTTAGATATTCTGAAAATGCTACCACAGGTCAGTAAATATTATACGAGTAATGACCACGTTGTCCCAGTAGGAAATGACGGGGGCGCTTCAGAATTACTATATCCTGTAGAGTATTTGAACTCCATCAACCTCAGCGGGTTTCCTCCACACCAATTAGAACTTAAAGTTGGCACTCCAATCATGTTACTAAGGAATTTGAATCTTGCTGGCGGGCTTTGTAATGGTACAAGGATGATTATCACTCAGTTATTAACACGCGTGATAGAAGCAAGATAATAACTGGAACAAGGATTGCTCAAAAGGTATTCATCCCCCGTATTGTACTCACCATGAAAGATGAAAAAATGCCGTTCATATTTAAACGTAAGCAGTTTCCCATAAAGATTTGTTATGCAATGACGATCAACAAAAGTCAAGGACAGTCGTTGAAAAAAATTGGCATCTACTTACCCGAGCCAATATTTGGACATGGCCAGTTATATGTTGCTTTGTCAAGAGCAACAAGTCCACAGGGTCTGAAGATGGTCATTGCAGACATTTTAGGAAAGCAGCATAACACGACTAAAAATATAGTCTACAAAGATTTTTTGGGAAAATTTAAAAGTGACAAGGTTCTTTCAACTTTTATTTCATTTACATTTTTTTTTCACTTATTTCTTTACATTTATTGATGCCTATATCAGTTGCATCTAACTATATGCAGATTCCTTTTTATTGTTTTGCAGGAACATCGTCTACGTGTCCCATAACATGTCACCATCAATTAAACATTAATCACAACTTTTAACATGTGCCTCGATTATATTTTTAAAATGTTATTCACACCATTCACCCCATAAGATACACGAACCTAATGATATCCTAGAGAATACTATTACTATTTTCCCTGTGTTTATTATCATGATAGCTTTGTGGTACAAACTTTTATGTAAAACTGTGCTTGAAATCCACGACGCATAACATAAAGTGACTTGAACCAGGTACTAAAACTTTCATTTTCCATCATTTGCAGAACAATGGATAGACAAGGCAAAGCTGCGACTGTACCTGGAACTGGTGGATCAGCAGAGATTGGTGAAAGTACAACAACACATGTACGTAAAGATACTGGAAAAGCCATTATGATAGAGGAAGATGTCATAGACTTGATGGACCTAAAGTCAGAAGACCTGAACAAGCCGCTGGAACTGAAAGTTTATAGGAAGTGGTATTCTAGGAATGTCCCAGACCCCAACCCAACCGGCTTATGCTTTATCCTGTTGGACAAAAAGGTAATGTATAAATGACAACCTTATGAAATAAACATTCTATTTAATATGGACATACGAATGACCAAGTTTTATTCATGGCTACAATTCCAGGGTGACGCTATCCAAGCGAATGTCCAACTGTGGGACATGCGTCTCCTTGATCCTAAACTGCAGGTGGGTGGATGTTATCGCATCCAAGGGTACGGATGTAAGAAAACAGACAAGTGGCAGCGGACTCTCCCAAACAGAATGACGCTCCTGTTCGGAAAATACACACAGATTACACCAATTGAAGAAGGAGGTTTTCCAGAACATTACTTCAACTTTGCTGCTTATAACGAAGTTAGTCGCAGAACTGAGAACATGGATTCTGTATTGACAGGTATGTTTGACAGACAATATTTTTTTAAAAAATCATAAACCAGTGCTGATACAAATTTGCATACCAGACTACATAGGTATTATACGGAACATTGGTGCAATAAAAGAATTTGGAGATGCGACAACCAACCGCATTGCAAGGAGAAGTATTGATATACAGAATCTCAAGTAAGTTTCCTTAACAATGTAGCTAAAGAATTTACACATCCATTCCAGTAGCAATGTCGTTACACCAGACACAGACTAATGTTACTGACACTTACAATAGCGGTAATGTTGTCGCATTCACTTTATGGAATGAGGCTGCAAAAGGATTTGAAGTTGGTCTATGTACGCAACTAGAACAGCCGGTGATTATTGCAGTAAGTTCATGCTGGGCTAAGCGTTTTGCAGGTATAAACACAGTTCACTAATCATATTTGATTCTCATTATGTAAGTTATATGAATTTAAAAAATGGATGAATATAGGAGGGGTTCAACTATCTGCGACACCCGCTACAAGCTATTATTTTAACCCAGAAATTGAAGAAGCAGACCAGATACGAGAACTGTAAGTGGTGGAAAATTGGTTTCGATTTATCATACCAAAATATCGGGTACTTTACATACTAACAACCCTACCTATTACAGATATGCAGGACTGATGGGTCCACCAATTCCATTAACAATCCCGCCAGGTGACACAGGAAGTCAGATAGCAGAAATGTACAGAGGGCCAGTATCAATCGCGACGCTCATATCTATGAATCCTGAAGCACATATGGTATTATACTTCTCACCTCTTGCTTATCTATATTTTAAAAAAAAAAAACAAAAAAAAAATATATTAAAAAACTGATACTTAATAACTGCCATTAGCACAAGTCTTTACAACCGAGGCAGTCATAATGCATATTGAAGAGGAAAAAGGTTGGTACTTCAACCGTTGCCGAACATGCCATACAAAAATTGAGGATGGTCTTCCACATTGGCACTGTCAACAGCCGGGTACAATAGCAACACCGAACTACAGGTATACACAACCATTTCTTCACATCATTGAAACAACAGAATATCTGAACATTACTAACACAAATTAACACATGCAGTTACTGCTTGAAAGTGGTTATTCAAGATGGTACCGGTGAAATACCTGTTACGTGCTTCAGCCCTGCTGCTGATACCTTGCTCCCGCCCTGTGATGAAGTAGTCAACTATATTCCCGAACTAAATCCATACATCATTCCACCAGTAATCCGTGACCTGCTTAACACAAGGCATGTATTCCAGCTACATTTAGGAACAGGAAGCAGGCACGGGTATCCAAAATATGTCTTAGACAGTGCAATGGACAGCGTTCCTCAACTCCTTCCACCAATTCCTGCGAAAGAACAAGAAGTGACATCTGCATCAACATCAAAACCTGTCATACAAGAAACCATCGAAACCTCCACCCCTCGAGGAACTGCAGCACCGCCACCAATGACAGATGAACCAATTGAAAAGGTTGCAGAAATGACTGAAAAGGTTCCAACAGGTGCACGCAAAGAATTGTTTCCTCCTGAAGAATCACAAGAGACTGCACACAAGAACAAGAAAGCCAAGCACGACTAGATACACACTGTCAACAAGGCTGATTTTCACTCTGCTACAACCTTTAAACACAGTGTTATCCAATGCTGATACACCTATCACCGGATATGTAGAATCGCTAGGAAAATGTATGTTCTGTATAGAATGTTAATCTAGATGCAGTATAACCTACCTGGTGCATGTGACACCAACGAATTCGCCTATACATTTTGTATCCAGTAAACTATAGTCAACAGGCGTAAAAAAATGTAATCTTTTGGATGGTATGTATGGAAGCATGGTTTGACTGTAATTAACCCCCATCAAAACAGAATCACAGATCTCCATTATGAGATTATATGTGTTAACATGATTCAAACGCTATCCTTGCCAAGTTCAAGAAACAATAGTACTAATTACAAGTGAACAGAAAAAGGTGTAAAATAACAACACAGAAACATTTATCAGACATAAAACTTACCTACAACATAAACTTAAACATAAACATTTAAAACATAGGATACCAAAGAAACAACCAAACAACTAACCAGAGTAATTCCTAACACGCACACACAAATACATCAAAGACCCCTGATCCTATTCATGTATCCTGTAGCCGCACGGACCGCGACATGTACATGACGCACCATTATCTGAAATGCCGCTTGCTTGGTCCTTTCACATGCTTCAATCTGCCTCGGATACGTGACAGCCATTGTACCAACAATGCCTAGACCCTCTTGCACAACCTCTTGAATAAGGTCTTCCAAATGTGTGATACGCGTCCCAATCTCTAAACAAAGTGCACACACCATAGTGTCCCAATCACATACTGCGATCACTTCCCGTTCAAAGAACAAACACATTTCGTTCTTTAACTTATCACTGTCACAGGTAAAGCTAACCTTATCCAAACAATGTCTGCGCGCCATATTAACAACCGACAACCAACACCACGACAACAACACCCACAACCAACAGTATCAACAATATGACAGAACATCCTTTATGATACTGGCACGCGTGCATAAATAGCAATAAATATCAACCATTCTCTTACAAATAAAGATGCACATTCCATATAAAAGTGTAACAAGAACGTGCTAAAAAAAAGGGGCAATGTACATCAGGAGAGTGCAAAATCCAATAACAAATGCTTGCAGCCAAATATCCTTGGCAACATCAATAAACATAAACAAAACTCGCAATCACCAGTATTAAAAAAATCATTAACACCGAACAAAAGAAACGGAAAACCACCATCCATAGTATAAATGTCTGAACAACCGTTGGATTAACATTACTATAACTACATCATTGTTCATTAACATAATACCTACGGTTTACATATTCAAAATGTAATCTACCATAGATTACAACCACTATTTAACTATACATACATATAAAACAACCACTACCATCCACCATCACCATAAAGAACTTACCCAAAAGACTGTTAATCATCAGACCGTTGTTCATTCACCTCCATAAAACTAATCTGCTCCTCCTTCGTTGCTATCCCGCCACGTATCTCATCAATAAGAGTATCAAGACCAGCAAGAGTTTGTCGATCCACACGTTGAAGTTCAGTAAGTGCCTGCAAACACTCAATCGCTTCGGTATCAAAAGAACCATACCACTGCGCCTCTGCGATAGTCCTCCTACGCTTTTCCATTTTCCCCACCAATTGTTGTCGCTCCCTCTCCGAGCACGCCAAAAACGCACGATCTTCAGCTATCTCAGTGTTGAATAGGTGCTTGAATGCTGTAGCTAACCTTTCAGATCCGCTGGCGGCCTTGATTTCGTCAATGTTTGGCATCGCACTCATTTTCGTTGCTTACACTCAACAAATCAATGACAAATGACTTAAAAATAATTAGATTAGATGCATTGGTTGAACAAATATAATTAACACTGATGGAAAGTTTTTTTTTCAAAAATAGTCCTTTATACACAAAATTTAAAAGTTCAAAACAAATACTCCATACATATATTTTAAAACCGATATAAAAAAAAAATCAAGACGAAAATGCATATATATCCCTTCCAAAGTGAATAATTACATATATATCATTTGTACAAGTTTTTTCTACACATAATACAATGATTTTTATACATGCTTTTGATATATATATAATTTTACATTTTCGGAAAGATATATATGCAAAAGCCCCTAAAATCAAAAATGTTAATAAAATGCCCCCGCCGCATCGCGGCGGGTTTTATGCTCGTTATTTTATAAATTGTAAACGAGAATTCATCAAAACATGACACGTATACATTGAACTGTTCCATAAAAAAATATAAAAACTAAATTGTTACGTAATTCATAACTCAAAGAATAATCTGAAAAAAAATAAAAACTACTGTTCGTAATGGGCTCTACTTATCCCTTTGCAAAAAACGTTAGGTGATAGACTTTTATTTCATTTTTAACGGTGTCCCTTTTTTATGATTAAAAGACTAGGTCCGCAAACATGCACTAGAATATATTTTTTTCAGGAACTTTTTTTTTTTTTTTTTTAATTTTTATTCTTCATTTTTTTTAACATTATGCTAAAAGAAACCAAAAATATATATATTTCTCTAGCAATAATATTTTTTTTCAAGAAAATAAAATAAAACTTAAATAATTATCAAAACAAAAAAGAAACATTGCCCGACAAAGTATCCGTGTTTCACTATATTATATATATATATACTATTAGGAGTTGGGGGTGTATAAAAATACAATGTATTACATGAGGTGTTGTCAACATTTCATTGGTCTTATACAAAGTGTAGTACACATAAAAACATTGTGACATCACACTATTGGATTGTGTTTGCATGTTTCTTGTGCATCGTATTGTATACAAATTTGCAGAAAATCCGGATGTATACACAACCTACTACCAGAAAATGCACATGTATACACAACCTACCACACAAGTTGCATTGTACTAAACCATGCTCGAAGCCACACGTATATACCTGCTCCTTTGCTAGAAGTTTCTTACCTGTACATCAAAAGGAAGTAAAAACACAAAAAAAAACTCAGTTACATTCCAAAGAAAACGAATCAAATCTGCAGGTACCAATAGCTAAGACAAAAAAAAGTGTATCCACAACCATATCATTATCATATAAACACTTAACATAGGTAGGTGGGTTAGATATATTATATCTTTGCATATTTATTACTACATTTTTATTACTACATTTATGGTGCTTGCTACAGTATCATTTATGATTCATTAGGGTGCTATGTTTTTATGTTGGATTTACTCTGACAATCATGTTTTTTTTAACTACTGTCCACAAAGAGAGTGAAACAAGAAAACAAAAATCTAACATTAGTTGTTTGTCTACATATATAAGTAATATACAATCTCAGTATCTTAGATATAAGTTAGTGTAATATGGAAAACCATGCAACCACATCCCAGGTCCCTTTTGACAGTATAAAAAATGTATGTAGACCATGTGAAAATAGTTACTATAAGCTTCAGCTAGGTTTTGTAACAGAAAAAGAAACACACAATGCGATGAATAAATCTGATATGCAACAATTGGTGGGTAACCAAGAAAAGTGCTACCAGCTACATTATGGTTGCTTGAATAAAAAACAACCCGAAAGTATAAATAGTTGGACATACCAGGTTGGTTATACGAACCCAGACAAAAGATTGTCATACAACGATGCTATAATTTCCCACCAATCTGAGTCCTCAAACAGCAACACCAAGCCACTTACAACAGGGTACATAACACCGTCTTTGTCAAGAGGCAACGAATATCGTTCAGCTGTAGAAGAACAACATCAGCCATAGTTATTTTATTACCAATATACGAATGGTGAAGAAGCAGATATGGTTTCGCGGAATCAAAAAAATTTTAAAAAAAGGGTTGCAACTTCGACCTTACAAAGTCCATGTGAAAAAAGAAAATGCCAAGAAGCAACCTCGAATCCTGTTATACCAACTTCTGGTGTGCAACATAACAACACTTCAGCTAATGCAAATAAATGTAATTATAAAAATTCTAACATACCAGTTACTATTCAAGGTAAGGAAAAAATTACTTAATAACATCATATCAAACTATCTTTCTTTATTCCAACCGTTACAACAGGGTACTTAGGTACGTGTTTGGCAAAAAACAATGGATATTGTTCAAATGTAGAACAACAATGCCAACGACATCTATTTTACTATGACCCTACGAATGGTGAAAAACCAAGTGTAGCCTTGCGGAGTGTGAAACAATCAAAGAAAAGGCATGCAAATGTTAATTTGCAGGCTCCATGTGAAAAAAGAAAGTGTCACGAACCATCCTTTAATCCTATCACGCCATTTTCAGTTGTGCAAAGTAATGATACTTTAGCTAATGCAAATAAAGGTAACTATAAATATTCTAACATACATGATATTACTAAAAGTGATAATAAAACTACTTTGTAATACCATATGTGATTTTTTTTTTTTTTTTTTTTTTTTTTTTAACAGGTGCATTGGAATGTCCATTAATTTATACGAACACAGGGGACAATTATAACATTACATACCAACCAGATTCAGATTCCATTCTACAAGATAAAGAATTACTAAAAAACGTTATACCGAACTAAAGTATTCAACTTTACTTATTATATCACAATAAAATTATTTCAATGATAGCAGGCAAAGTAACATCCTCGGAAAGTAAAAGACAAAAAAGAACAACAACACAACAAAAAAGACATAGAGAGTCTACCACTTCTAACAAATCCAACAATACAACATCCACACATGCTACAGGTAAAATTAATGTACAACTGACTTTTTTTTTTCTTTCTATATATATATATATATATATATATATATATATATATATATATATATATATATATATATATATATATATATATATATATATATATATTTTTTTTTTTTTTTAATTACTACAGCTAATACCGCAGCTACGAATACAGTTGTTGATACTAATTTCTTAACAGATGGACTATCTTCATATATTGACCTGGGAGACTGTGATTGGAGGTGCCAACATTGTGGTGCATCGTTTTGGTATAACGAAAGAGTAAAGAGTGGTTCTACACGAGGGTTACCTAGATATAATCGATGTTGCGCAGGTGGAAAAACACAGCTTGAAGAAGAGTTAAGGCCACCGGAAATTGTTCAGCAACTGTTCAAGGACAAAGAGTTTTTGGAAAACATTCGAGCTTATAATCAGATGTTCAGCATGACATCATTTGGTGCACAGATAGATGACACCGTTAACCAAGGCAGGGGACCGTATGTCTTCAAGATCTCTGGCCAGATTCACCATTCGATTGGATCGTTATGTCCACCTAATGATGAAGACCCAAGATTCTTGCAACTATACATATACGACACACAAAATGAAGTTGAGAACAGGATGAAATCCTTTGGTGGTCAAAATTCAGGGAGACTCAAAACACAAATTGTTGAAACATTGCTGCATGTTCTTGACCAACATAATGAGTTGGTTAGGCTATTCAGGGCTGCAAGAGATATTTGTGGCAATCAAACTCTGCCTGATTTTAAAATTGTACTCTACAACGTAGCCGGCTCTCGCGAATACCAACTACCAACTTCAAACATGGTTGGTGGTATACTCTTTGAAATGGCCCTAACAGTGTGTCTGATTACGATGTTATCATACAAAAAAAGGGTGAGCGTCCGCAAAGAATAAACAAGCTTCATTCATCTTATATGTCTCTACAATTCCCTTTGCTCTTTATCTATGGTCAACCAGGTTTTAATACCAAAATGACTCTTAAACCAACGACCGGAGACGAACGTGGAAAGAAATTATCTATGAACATGTACTACATGTATCAAATCCATGAACGTCCCCATCAATATGGTCTACTGTTTAAAGGCGGAAGGCTATTTCAACAATACGTCGTTTCTGTGTACTGTGCATTGAAACAAGACTGTCTTGACTTCATACGAGCTAAGCAGAATAGTATTCGCACCGAGTATCTAGCAGGCATTTATGACGCCATTTCCAGGGGAGATCATTGTGGTTCTGAAATAGGGAAAAAGATTATTCTACCTTCAAGTTTTACCGGAGGCCCAAGATACATGTATAACCACTATTTAGATGCTCTTGCTATCTGTAGAGTACTTGGGAATCCATAGTTTTTCATGACATTCACATGCAACGTCAACTGGCCAGAAATTCATAGATACATGAGAAGATATCCAGAATTGACAAGTGCAGACAGAGCTGACATTGTAGACCGTGTTTTTGAACAAAAAGTAAAAGACTTTGTCAAGATACTCAAAGACAGCAGAATATTTGGGCGCGTGACAGGAGGTAATAATACATTATACAGATATTTGCTTTATTTTATAACCCATAAAATTCATTACCACATTTAAAAAACTTAAAAGAAACCATACAAACTAACAATAATTTATTCGTGTTCTGTCTAAAAACTTACAAAAATCTTATTTTACAGTTCTCTATACAATTGAGTTCCAGAAACGAGGTCTTCCTCACTTTCACACATTGTTATGGTTAGATTCTGCCGACAAAATACAATCAGCTGAAGATATTGACAAATTCATCTCGGCAGAATTACCAAACAGATTAAGTGATCCAGAAGCTTACAGGATCGTTGCAGACATGATGGTTCACGGTCATGCGGAGCTCCTAACACAAAAGCACCATGTATGCAAGATGGGAGTTGTAGCAAGAATTTTCCAAAAAAAATACAACGACAGGACTTTCTTAGACGACAACGGTCATGTACATTACCGAAGTGATAACGCTACACGCGTTGTTCGAGGTCAAATGAACTTCTTTTTCTTCGAGCAAGTTTTATAACACCCTAGGCAGTGAACCTAATCGTTGTAGTGTAGTATTAGGGTAAGCCACGGGTATTGATATCGTTCTCTAGGGGAATAAGAATGCTAGTGAGAAGTTACTACGCTAAGGTTGGGGTTGAGGAAGATTTTTTTTTTTATCTTTTTTATGTTTTTAGAAAATGGAAAGGTACGAATCTCGGGGTTTGGATTTGGGGGTTGGTATTTCTACCGATTACTCTACTTATCTAATTATCTAATCTAAGGTGTATGTAGTCTATGTCTAATTATTGTGTGCTCTTATGATAGTTTTGTGACAACTCGCAATTTCAGGTCATTTCTCAAGTTTCACTATTTCATCATTTATCGTAAACTAGGTTTACGAGTATCAAATTCGCGTAACCTTAATGGTTTAGCTGCGAATTCATGAACATATCATCAAGGACATTTCATATAGACTAGGTTTAGTCTACATTTCATTAGCATCATTATCATCATATTAGTTCATGCATGATTTTACATATTACATTAAACGTATAACTTTTATTAAATAAACGTTATCGCGTAAATTATTATTTGGAACAATTGATCCGATACTTCCAAAAATTATCCTGATATATTTTTATACTTATATTAAGTTTATAAAAATAATATTATGAGTTTACCCACTGTTTTAAATTTATTTCGTATATAAATTGTTATATTTATATAATTACGACGGTTATCTTAAATATTACACGATTATTATTATTTCAATCAAATTTTGCAAGAAATGTATTTTTATAATTTTTATGACCTCTGATTTTGTCATTTTAGTACGTAAATTTTTTTACCGGAAGTACGGATACTCTCGGGTCGTTCTCCCAACGAGGGTGAAATGGATGATCGATTCGTTGTTTAAAAGTTACGGTGGTTTGAATGAATAAAGGGAATTTTGGTTTTTGGTTCTTAAAGAAAACGTAAATTAGAAAGCAAATAAAAAGCATATAAAACAAGAAAGCTAAACACAAATAAGCTAAAAGCAATTAAATAATTAAACTAAAGTTAACGATAAAAGATAACAACTAAAAGTAACGAACTAAATTATGCTAAGCAAGCGAATAAGAAATATATGATGAAAGGATATACTTGTTAAGCAAATTATCAAGATCCTTAAGTGTGGTTTATTATTTCAATTAAGTCCTTTATTGATGAATTAATATCTTTTACAAATAATTATTTTGTCACAATAATTTTTCATAAAGAGATATCAATATCTAGATTAAAACCCAACTATTTTCACGGCTTTTGCCCGCTTAAACAACCAAAATTTCAATCTAAGTAACTTAAAATTACTAACCAATATATTTTCTAACTTTTATAAAACCACACTTAATTCACGAAATAATCTACTCAACAAGTATATAAAAAGCCTACTCACTAAGCATAGCAAACCAACACATAGCAATTAATTCAATAAAAATAAGCATAACTATTATACTAAAATTAATAACTACTAAAGATTCAAATAGTAAAGAAAGTAGAACCCGGGTGACAAAACGAGAGGAATAAAACCACCCGATCAAATAAGCACAAATTAACACAAAAGATTACAACTTTATTAATCTTATCCACTATTTAGTAAGTAAAGTTTAAAACTTTATTCACCAACAAGCTTAAAAATTACTAAAGTTTCAAACTTTATGTATTAAAAATGCTTAACGATCCTTAAGCTCCGGCCTTAGCGGTAGACCATGATAAGAAATCAAAGAAAAACAAGAACTTTATTAGAGGTTAGCAATAATAAGCAATAATAAGTAATAATAAGCACTACTACTAAATGTAAATAAGCTAAAAGTAATCTAAAAATTAAAAAGATTCAAACTTTATAACAAAAACTATCAGGTCTAAGTCCACCCGAAGCTAAGTTGTTCCATCCGAAGATTAAACGCGAATCGGGTATATTTAAGGACTAGATCTACATGAACAAGCTAATAAATAGCTTATTGTTCACTAAAAACTTAAAAAGTTGCAACCTTTTTATGAAAAACTTGATAAAAATAATAGATCTAATTAATAAGCTACATAAAAAAGCTAAAAATAAAGAAAAGTGCTCTCAAACTTAAGAGATGTCAAGACTTATTTGCAAAATAAGCCGAGCTTAACAAGCTCATGCATCTCTTTTGTTGTTTGAATCGAGCTAGAGGATGAAGAAGAGAAGAGATAATAAGACATAATAAGCTAAAACTTATAAAAATGCAAACTTTTTATAAAATAAGTGAAATAAAAACTATTTATGAAAAGTATTAAAGAAAGTTTTATAGAAGAAAAACAAATAAAAGAGTTTAATGGATAAGCTTATAGAAAAAGCTAACCCAAAAAGCAAAATCTAAATAAGTTATAATAAGCTAATAAGCTAATATAACTTAATAGGTAAGAAAAGAAAAAGAAAATAAAGAAAGAGATGAGAAGAAGAAATAAGCACTTAAGTAAACCATAAACATAACTTTCATAAATAAGCCAAGAGGTTTGATACAAATAAGCACTTGAAAATAAGGTAAAAGGAAAGACTAAATAATACAAAGCTTAAAAGCTAAAATATAAATTATACTAAATAAAAAGAGTGTGTGAAAAATAAAAATGCAAGTAAAAAAATTATAAAAATCACTGATGATCGGTGCTAATCTTGTATTTATAGCCCTTCAATCATTCTCGACCCTTCCAATGATTCATAGTATTCTCGTATAATATGGCCACGTGTATGCTATTTGATTGGCTGGAGCAGAATAAAGAAGGTGCGAGTGGACGTGGATGGCAGGAACAAAACTCACGCGCTTAAGCTTATTTATTTTGAGGCGTTGAGTATCACGAGGACTTGAACAACTTCAATATGAATATCAATTCATGGCAACACAGCACGTGGCATGGCAACATATGAGAAATGCAATTTTCATTTGATGAATTACATCTTATATCACATTTTGGGCTTGGACAGATTACAACTAGGCTTCAACTTGGAGATTGCACTGTGGGCTGGGCCTCAAAATGGAGATGGACTGTTGGATGTGAACTGGGCCTCGCATCTACATTAATTAAAAATATTTGAAATGTGACAAGAGTTAGAGTAGAACCCATGACCTCTTGCTTAGAAAGCATGCACCCAACCACTAGACCAAGAGCCTTTTTATGTTAAGTCTTTTGCATTTAATTCTTTTTATTGCTCTTTCACTTGATCCGAATTTTATGTATTATCTCCAAAATAATCTTCGTTGGAGCTCCGTTTGATCTTACACCATTCCCACTCTTGCCTCAATGCTCCAAATAAAATTATCATTGGTCCGTAATTTCGTGCTCCTTCCATTCTCGTGCTCGTTTTTGTCCGGATTTGTCTTTTCTTTGTCCATTTTGCAATATCCGTTACCTGCACATACATAAACACAAAAACATAAATATTTATGGCTTTAGGGGTTAGTTTTTGGTCTTTTTGGTCCGGTTTTGATAAAGAAAAAGGTATATGTTTTCACATATACCAAAATACCCCAGACGAGAAGATTGCCGTGTCCTCACGCAATGTAATCAATTCACGCTTCTAAAAACAAAGATTTCAATCTCTTTCTACTAAACCTATGAAAAGTAGCAAAGATTCCTCAAAAGAGATTAAGAAACCCTTATTTCTAAAAACGCCCCGTTTACCTTTCATTTCTCATGTAGATATTACGTTTAAGCACATTCCAATTATGAGTGACGGTTTGTTAAACTTTCATGTCGATCAATAACTCCAGCATTTTTCAAACGACATTTTAGGATCACAAAGTAGGAAACACAACACAGCGTGGAGTGACCATACGGATAGAATACATCGTCCCTGATTTTTCACAAGTTCCCAAACTAAGCGTAAAATCGAAATCATTGTTAAATATGACTCTAGATGCTAACACTACCCATGGAAGTTACTTGTGTAATTACCTTTTGCTCCCATTTTCCTATTTTCCTCTATTTATTTTATTTTTGGTGAGAAATGAATTTCTTCAAGTTTCTCGTTTCGATAATTTTTATTCCGATAAAGATATAAAGCTAAGTCGATAATTAGTTATCCATCTTCTCTCAAGAACCATTGTCCCAAAAATGAGGTCCACATCAAGGAATTTTTATTCACTTATATTTTTGATTTTTTTTTCATTTTTCATTCATCATTTTTTTTTTTTTTTTTTTTTTTTTTTTTTTTTTTTGCATGAACTTTTACTTGTATGAGCTATGAACTACGGAGCTTCACGGGGTAATTCCAAGACTATAGGCTTCATGAAATGAGGATCCCGGCTGGCTAGGCTAAGACCTCACTCAATCCCGGCTAAAGATCCAAGGGTCCGATCTCGACACCGCAGCTCATAACTTTACTTATTACTTTTCACTTATTACTTGCTTATTTATTTATTACAGATCCTTGATGTGTACCCAATTTTTGAAACAAAGATTCTTTTAAGAAGATAAAGAACTAACTATCGCCAAAAACTCAACATCTCTAATTATTTATTAGACAGATATGGGGTGAAACAATTTTGTGGGAACAAAAAGCCATAAGTACCTTCGATGGGCTCTAAAGAGAACCAACTACTCCACGCTTAGCATCTAAACTCATAAGTAACTCTATCATTTCTCGATCTCTGCAAATTTAAAATCCCAAATAATGAGATCCGCAGATGCTTAGCCGATAATTTTTTAGATTACCTATGGTTAAGGTAACAAGCTAGGGCTCAACACGCCCGATCAAGTCAGAATTCTATTCCTACCCTCACCAGCGGAAAGTCAACAAGGTGTCAAAACATATATTAACTTAGCAAATGCTTCGTCTAATGAAATCAAGTCATGCATATTTAAAGTCACTCAGGGAAACTTGCAAATTCTTGGCCTTGTGAGCTAGAATTCGCATTTTATAGCTTCTTGTCTAAGAGACTAGCAAACTTTTCAATCAAAAAGACTTAACAAAAGCTTACAAAAAATTTTAAATTTTTCACAATTTTTGCCCAATTTTTAACATTTTTTTTTTTTTTTTTTTAAGGAAAAACGGAGTTGCACGAGTACACGACAAAGTGCTAGGCAAAAATCTAATCGAAAGATTACCCATCCCAGACTAAAACGAAACATTGTCCTCAATGTTTTAAAGGTACGGGTTCTCAATGCAAATCTAAAGCCATTGGTTAGTTATGCTAATAGATAAACGATAATCGATAAAGATTTGGATATCGGATTTCCATAAGAGCGTCGATCATGAAACTCGAGCGGAGAAAAGACAAACTTCGAGCACGAGAGTCTTCATATATCGAGGAAAATCCTGGACATAAACAACACGAAACACGAGAAATGGAAGAGGCGAACCTCCTCACGTCACTTATTAGAAAACATAAATAAGTTAAATGGATAAGCATGGGGTGCCTCCCACGAAGCGCTACTGTTTTTTATCACCGAGTCGCTAGCTTGACTGGTCCCCGAATTCATTTGTCCTTGGGGAAACAAGCGGAAGGGATACCCGGATCAAAGATGGTATCCTCACTCCGGAGGGAAAGAGAATGGGTGGGTTGGGAGGGGAAGAAAATGTCGGGCTCCAACACAAATAGGATAACATCTCCCGAACTCACATAAGGTTTACCAAGAAAAAGTAATCCGTCATCCGGTGGTTTTGCAGGAGGACGTCGGGATGACGGATCAAAAAGAAACGACTCCATAGAAGAAGGGAGTCCATGGTATAGAGAATTGTTACTTGAAGGTTTAAACATGAAGGAATCCAAGGTTTAAAAATCTGGAAAATCCGACAGTAGGTAAAAACTTTTGGCCTAAATATTTAGAAAATACACTTTAAAACGAAAACGTGGCCGCTTGAACGGATTAAAACGGAGCTAAAACGAAGAAGTTATGAAATTTTCAAGTTGGCGACGAAAACTATAATTTTCTGGAAATTTCAGCATGTATTGTTTATTTTGTACGAGTCAAAAATGAAACTTAGGTGTTATAAATTATGTCGACTTATCAAAAATATGTTAGCATACTTTGATACAAAGCTAAGGACCTTTAAAACGTAGAAAACGGATTTGTAACGATTAAATTATACACGTTTTCACAAAGTTGCCGTAACTTTATTATATAAGAAAAACTATATTATTTCTAATAGGCAAATATTACGGCAAAACTAGAGACCATGTTGAAGGTTGTTTTTAACATTGATGTAGAACTTTTTATAAAGTGATGTCTTCTAATAAAAGTAAGTTCGCCAAGCATATTTTCCAAAATGTCCGACCGTTTGTCTAGCGGAGTTGTAATGAATTAATTACGGTTACTCAAACTTGGCCGAAAACCACCCTTAAACGCTATTTTGGACTAAAGTACTATACTTAACCTATATTTTTCTTTGTGATCGAGACCTTTAGGATGGAAACTTAAACACTAAAACTTTGAGATAATGAAACGAGCTTCCAAAAACCGTTGAGTTTGTTTCCTAACGCTCGACGTGCACCATTTTACGACTAGTTTTTAGAGACCGTTTTAGTCACATTCATGAAAGTTTCAACGACATTATTTTACGACGAAAAGTTATAATCTCTTAATAAATCATTAAATGATTATCGTCGGATATCATTTCAACATAAATACATGTAAAGTAATTTAAAAATGGTCAAGACGTTAAAAGATTATTTTTTTTGACGAAAAGGATTATTTTTCAAAAATTTATAAGTGGTATAAATATCATCCGAATTGCATGCATAACATTACATCATAACTTATCATAGAACATATCATTCATAATAGGTCACGGTTAGAGGTTGCGCCTCATTTCAGTGTATCCACTTTTGTCATCATAATCATTGCAACAGGTGAGTTTTCATAGCCCCGATTTATTCAAATTTTTACATTATTTCAAACCTACGGGGGAGAATACATTGCACATCATTTTTATTACGATACCAAGTATATTCAAATTCATTATATTGTTTAAGTTACCTCATTGCCAGTTAAATGTCCCCATTTCATAAACATGAACCGTTAATTTCATAGAAGCGTGGGTGAGTGGATAGATCTATCGAGGGTGACACCTCCATCCGGGTTGGCGGATTCCAACCGGACGGATGCATTTCATTTCATAATCATTATTTGAGTTGTTTGGCAAAACACTCTGTTGGGGCGAACATCATGATCAGTCAAGCTTCGGTGTCATGTGCTTAAGCAATTGTATCATTTTTGTGACATCATTGTCACACATAATTTATACTTGTGGTAGTCGTATTAAACATTTACATAAACTCTATGAACTCACTCAACCTTTGTGTTGACACTTTTAGCAATGTATTTTCAGGTTACTAAGGCATTCACTTCATGGCATGCATGTGGACATATCATAGAGTCGTGGTGACGACGCGTCTCTCATGGGATTTATACACTTTAAAAACATCGTTTGAATTGTAACAAACTTATTTCCGCACAAGTTGATTTTCATTTGTGACCTATACTTTGTAAACTCTGATTGTTTTATTAAATCAAACGATGTTCTTTTCAAACGACACTTTAGGTCGTTCAATATAATTGTGATTGTGATGCTATGACAGTCAATCCCCAGGAATTCCATTCCACTGCAGAACAGGTAATTTAGGGGTGTGACAGATTGGCATCAGAGCTTCAGTTATAGAGAACTAGGTTGCATCATTGACCCTAGACTATAACTACATCATCATAGCATCTCATCATTTCATCATAAGTGCATATTCACTTTACATGCGGTTTATACGTACATTTTTCGAGTTATTTACTTTCATTTCAAATCGATTGTCACATGGATGCCTTCAAATACCCATCCCATTATCATTTCCTCATACTCTAATGTGGAGAATGCTTTGTCATTCCCTATCGCAATTTTAATATCAGCTGATTCATCATCGATAACGTCGAATGCCGAGATAAACCATTAAGTAGGGCAAAGTCACTCTCATTCCTTTGTTTCACCACTAACATGTCGAGTTACACGTTATTCACACATTAAGTCACTAAACTATCATATATTTGAAGCACTTACAACATCTCATAATCCATCTTTTAGGAAACCGTCGATTATTTTGAAAAATAACCTCAAACTTATCACCTCATATCATATCTCTTTGGAGCGTTTATTATTAACATCGGACTTTGCTACGTCTCACCTTTCCTCATATTTTGAAGAGTTATGGCGCCGAAGAAAGCTGCACCAGAAATGACACCAGCTGCTATCTAAAAGTACGTAGAGGATAGTATATCTGAGGCACTAAGGAAAGAACGAGCAATGGTAACTGCTGCTGCCGAGGCCGCAACTGCTGCTGAAACTGCTAGACTTGCTTACATCAAAAGGTTTCAAGAGTTGGCTATTCTTTGTCCAGCTATGGTTTCGGACAATGAGAAACTATTGGAAAATTTCATTGGAGGATTTCCACAAAGTATCCAAGGAGATGTAACTTCTTTCGATCCACAAACAATTGAAGAATCTACCCGGATGACTCAAATACTCATGGCTCAAGTGTTGAAAAAGGGAAACAATACCAACACCAACCGTAACAACAATACCAACAACCACACCAACTACAACCATAACCGAAACAACAACAACAACAACAACGACGATAACCAAATCAACAACAACAAAAGAAAATGGGAAAATGACCAAGGAGGTTATAATAACAACAACCAAAACCGTAACACTAACCATCATCAACAACAGAATAGAAGGCAAGAAGCTACAATGGTTTATGTCGCTGCACCAATAGAAGGCAGAGGTTACGCTGGAACACACCCACTATGTAATCGATGTAAGTTTCATCACTCTGGTCCTTGCCCTGCCAAGTGCCGCAACTGTCAAAAACTGGGACACCTCGCCAGAGATTGTAGAGGTAAAGCTATAATTACATGTTTCGGATGTGGGGAGCAAGGACACTATCGGAACCAATGTCCCCAAAACAAAGGTCAACAAGTGGAAGGTGCTCAAGAGAATGCATACATGTTAGAAGGAGGAGAAGCTCGCCATGGTCTCAACAACATGGAAGATTGAAGAAGATTAGAAATTAACAGTCTCATTTTCCTTATGTACAATGTTGTACTAAGTTTATGTCTTTCATCGTATTCGGATCTTATGACTTAAGATGTACTACTTTTGATAAACCACTCGTTGTAAAATATTCTTATCTATCGTATTTTATTTTCTATTCGATTTGTTATCACTTACGAGAATTTTACTTCCTTCTACTTTAACTGCCATTTTAATGACACGATTTAAATCTATGTAAATATTGAGAGTTATAACAACTAAACCGAACGTCACATCATCGTTCCTTAATTATACATAGCCTAGCTAACTATGTCTAATTCTGGAAGGATCATGTTATGTTGGGAGCAGTTATTTATAAATCTTAGTGCAACCAAAATGTTCACATATTCCAAAGTGAAAGTGATGCTCATCGAAGATATTCTACTACGATGTTTTGTACGCTCTCAATCACCGATAACCGTAATGACACCTCTTCATGTCTTCTCTCCTCGCTATTCATCACAAACTCAAAAATTCGATAGACTAACACGAACTGAATTCAGGGACTGAATTCCTTTTTGGATGGGCGAATGTGACAACTCGAAATTTCAGGTCATTTCTCAAGTTTCACTATTTCATCATTTATCGTAAACTAGGTTTACGAGTATCAAATTCGCGTAACCTTAATGGTTTAGCTGCGAATTCATGAACATATCATCAAGGACATTTCATATAGACTAGGTTTAGTCTACATTTCATTAGCATCATTATCATCATATTAGTTCATGCATGGTTTTACATATTACATTAAACGTATAACTTTTATTAAATAAACGTTATCGCGTAAATTATTATTTGGAACAATTGATCCGATACTTCCAAAAATTATCCCGATATATTTTTATACTTATATTAAGTTTATAAAAATAATATTATGAGTTTACCCAGTGTTTTAAATTTATTTCGTATATAAATTGTTATATTTATATAATTACGACGGTTATCTTAAATATTACACGATTATTATTATTTCACTCAAATTTTGCAAGAAATGTATTTTTATAATTTTTATGACCTCAATATATTTATTCTTGACCCGTGAAAATTTATTTTTAGTTAACGCTACCCTAAATACTCAAATGTTTGTACAAGTTACCACTTAACTTCAATTAACTTACATTATTTATACTTATACAATAAAAAAAAAAAAAAAAAAAAAAAGGTATTAACAATGACCAATACCTCCCTTGTCGACAAAGGGAGGGTGAGTCATTAGGCTTGCAAATATCTACTCAAGTTTATTATATTATACTAAGTATCTAAACACTTTCACCTCATTTATTCACAAGTAAAAAGATCAAAATCTCTCTTGCTCTCTTCTCTTGCAAAACCGGCCAACCATAGGAACCAAGAAGGAGGATCATCAAAAATTTCTAATCAAGTTTTATACACTCTAGTATCACTTTAGTTTAAGGTTTTGCAATATAAACCTTGGGTGATTAGGAAAAATCCTTGTTCTCATAAACCTCATCAAGTTACTAGTAAGCATTCATATTAATCATAATATTTCATATTCATTGTTATGGTCATTTCATTTTATTTTAGAAAACATGCAAGTCTCATGAGGTTTATACCACTTTTTCATCGATTTTAAGAGTTGTGTATATAAGTCATCCTATAATTACTCCTTGTTATATATTATTTTTGGTGATGTCTAGGAACCCATGACACCCTAAAAAGGTGTATGGTAGGATTAGAATAGCTTCGGAGTTGTTTTGAATGGGTTAGAATAGGTTCGGCGCGAAAAAAACTCATTTCGACAAGTTTGCAAAAGGGTCTGTCCTTATTTTAAAAATCTGGAAAATCCGACAGTAGGTAAAAACTTTTGGCCTAGATATTTAGAAAATACATTTTAAAACGAAAACGTGGCCGCTTGAACGGATTAAAACGGAGCTATAACGAAGAAGTTATGAATTTTTCAAGTTGGCGACGAAAACTATAATTTTCTGGAAATTTCAGCATGTATTGTTTGTTTTGTACGAGTCAAAAAATGAAACTTAGGTGTTATAAATTATGTCGACTTGTCAAAAATATGTTAGTATACTTTGATACAAAACTAAGGACCTTTAAAACGTAGAAAACGGATTTATAACGATTAAATTATACACGTATTCACAAAGTTGCCGTAACTTTATTATATAAGAAAAACTATATTATTTCTAATAGGCAAATATTACGGCAAAACTAGAGACCATGTTGATGGTTGTTTTTAACATTGATGTAGAAATTTTTATAAAGTGATGTCTTCTAATAAAAGTAAGTTCGCCAAGCATATTTTCTAAAATGTCCGACCGTTTGTCTAGCGGAGTTGTAATGAATTAATTACGGTTACTCAAACTTTGGCCGAAAACCACCCTTAATCGCTATTTTGGACTAAAGTACTATACTTAACCTATATTTTTCTTTGTAATCGAGACCTTTAGGATGGAAACTTAAACACTAAAACTTTGAGATAATGAAACGAGCTTCCAAAAACCGTTGAGTTTGTTTCCTAACGCTCGACGTGCACCATTTTACGACTAGTTTTTAGAGACCGTTTTAGTCACATTCATGAAAGTTTCAACGACATTATTTTACGACGAAAAGTTATAATCTCTTAATAAATCATTAAATGATTATCTTCGGATATCATTTCAACATAAATACATGTAAAGTAATTTAAAAATGGTCAAGACGTTAAAAGATTATTTTTTTTTTGACGAAAAGGATTATTTTTCAAAAATTCATAAGTGGTATAAATATCATCCGAATTGCATGCATAACATTACATCATAACTTATCATAGAACATATCATTCATAATAGGTCACGGTTAGAGGTTGCACCTCATTTCAGTGTATCCACTTTTTTCATCATAATCATTGTAACAGGTGAGTTTTCATAGCCCCGATTTATTCAAATTTTTACATTATTTCAAACCTACGGGGGAGAATACATTGCACATTATTTTTATTACGATACCAAGTATATTCAAATTCATTATATTGCTTAAGTTACCCCATTGCCAGTTAAATGTCCCCATTTCATAAACATGAACCGTTAATTTCATAGAAGCGTGGGTGAGTGGATAGATCTATCGAGGGTGACACCTCCATCCGGGTTGGCGGATTCCAACCGGACGGATGCATTTCATTTCATAATCATTATTTAAGTTGTTTGGCAAAACACTCTGTTGGGGCGAACATCATGATCAGTCAAGCTTCGGTGTCATGTGCTTAAGCAATTGTATCATTTTTGTGACATCATTGTCATACATAATTTATACTTGTGGTAGTCGTATTAAACATTTACATAAACGCTATGAACTCACTCAACCTTTGTGTTGACACTTTTAGCAATGTATTTTCAGGTTACTAAGGCATCCACTTCATGGCATGCATGTGGACATATCATAGAGTCGCGGTGACGACGCGTCTCTCATGGGATTTATACACTTTAAAAACATCGTTTGAATTGTAACAAACTTATGTCCGCACAAGTTGATTTTCATTTGGGACCTATACTTTGTAAACTTTGATTGTTTTATTAAATCAAACGATGTTCTTTTCAAACGACACTTTAGGTCGTTCAATATAATTGTGATTGTGATGCTATGACAGTCAATCCTCAGGAATTCCATTCCGCCGCAGAACAAGTAATTTGGGGGTGTGACAAGTTTAAAGATATGTTCACTTAGGTTTTATTACTCCTTAATTATCTCCTATTGATGGTTGAATTGTCACGTCCTTATTCTTAATCGCGTTGTGTGTCTAAAGTCGTAGGGTATGCGTTTATCCCTAACTCTTTGAACTTACCAAAGGGTCTCGTCTACAAAATCCTCTAGGGATTATAAACTCTAACTCTAAGGCCTCTTTGGATGGTTTAGCCTACAACCGCTCTAAGTGCTATAGCCTAAGGTTCACAAAGATTAATCAAGCATTAATTACACAACGAATGACCTATCGCATTACTAGATCATTAATCAATTAAGATAAGAGACAACCAATCAATATTTAATAATTAAGTTTCATATTCCCTAAGCAAACACACAAGTAAATTAGCCGGACATGGAGAACATGCAAGCATACACACAAATAATCAAAGACATAATTGAATTAATGAAGTAAAACACTTATCTTGATGTAAGATAGGGTTTGGAACACTAAAATACTATACAAGACAGCCTTGGTTCAGTTTAGGTTTTTACTCCAAAAGACTACATACTAAAACTGAAAAATTTGGATTCTATATATAATATTACAATCGCGACGGCGTCACCTTATGATTTGTGACGCCGTCGGGTCGCCGTCATTAGGGTTTCGTCTTGGCCACGTTAGTCTTGCGACGGCGTCACCTTGTGCTTGTGACGCCGTCCTCTTCAGCTTCTGACGCCGTCTGGATCAAATCTAGGCCGTCTGAGTTGCGACGGCCTACTCTTTTAAAGCCTGACACCGTCACTTGAAAATAAGAAATTTGGCTTCTGTGTCATCACAAAATGCTCCGACGGCGTCGCAGTTAAGCAGTGACGCCGTCACCTTGTATTTCAGCAGCTTGAGTGCCTCGACTCTTGACTTTGACCATTTTCTTCGTATATCCGCGCCTTTTCGTCCAAATAAGTGCCATTACAGCAATTTACCTTCAAGAGACCTAAAAAGTGAAAAGGAACGATATTAAGTAATAACGGATACAAAAGTGATCAAATAAGGGCTTAAACGACCCCTCAAAAAGGTACATTTTAAAACCTTATCAAATATCCCTACACTTGGTATTTGCTTGTCCTCAAGCAAATGTGCTTTTAGCTAATTAATTTATAAGTTAGGGGTCATGAAGCATTGGTTTAAAACAGTCCACAACACATATAAGCCCCGCAAAAGTCATAACAAGCACGGAAATTACATACTAGCACCTCACATGGGGTGTTTGGATACTCACATCTCTCTCGGGTGTATATGAAATATAATAAGTTGGAAATGGAAGATAAACACTCATTAACCGGTCCTAGTACATAGATTACCATAGGCTTGAGAATAGATCAAACCTCCATCGCTTTGGCGTAAGCACCTAGGAAAGACTATCAAAGAGGTCTTTAAAGGGTTGTAATGTTAGGCTTACGGTAGGGAAACAAAGGGTTTGGTGGGATAAGCTATTTAATGGTGGCAAGTCAAAAATCTCTATGTTACAAGCATACGAAGAATGGCGTTGCTAAGCCAAGACTCGACACTCTAAACTCTAGATAACTGAAACAAACAAACATAAATTTAAAGGATAGATGTAGGATGGTAGCCCGTATGGTTTTTTTTTTTTTTTTTTTTTTTTTTTTTTTTTTTTTTCACATACACTTTTACTCTACCATCCTCTACGGTAACATCAAAATGATAGGGATTTATAGGCACATCCCTACACTTGAGTTTTTATTACTCTAACACTAATTTGATCAGAATTAAAAAGATCAAAACACTTGGGGTACGTTATTACAGTCATTTCATAAACTTTAACTTTTTCCCATGAGTCCCAATCATCCCAAAACTGTGTACAAAAGATATGACTCGACTTAGCAACTCATGCAAGCAACTAGATAATTGAACTAAGGGTTTAGGGTGATAACAATAATGCACTAAAAGTGAGTGCATACAAGGTAGGCTAAGGCGATTTGGGTGTACATTTAGGGGTGGGTGTAAACAATGCTCTTCATTGATATTCTGGAAAAACCGAAACATCACGAGAACCGCGAAAAGGATAGGCTCTGAGGGGTTAACTAGGGGTATCGTGTACTAAAGATGAGTACAACGCAAAGGTGTGGGGGAATTACTCAATCGATGTGGAAGAAGTAATTATATTACGGGTATCAAACAAGGGTTATCCTAATGCCTCTTAACTACACAAGTGTAGTCTTACTAGCGATCTCGGGATGCATCACAAAACAAGTTCTAAAATCTATTATACTACCGGTTCACACACTAAGCATTAAAGATGAATGCTTTAATTCCTACTAATCTAAGGGTGATCCTCACATTTTGGGTGGAATTTAGGTGGTAAAGGGTTTTTGTGCTAGTCATGCAACTTCCTATCCGTGAGACGCTTTTGTTAAGACTAATGGCCCACTCCTATATGTCATGAAAAATTTTAAATTTGGTGCCAAAATTACCTTAACCGACATTTTCTCAAGGTTTATTACACAAATACAATTGGACAAAGCAAATAGTCAAGGATAAGCATAGTTTCAAAGTTCCCATTTTATTTTCCCTCCCTACACTTAAACTGAACATTGTCCCCAATGTTCCTCGAAAGTATCAAAGTTATGATAATGGAAGGTAATTAAAAAACGAAAGAAACTAATACTCCCCTGATTAGCTCGGTAGGATCCGTGTAAAGTGGTGGTTAAATCCTTTCCAAGAAAAATGTATGCGTGAAAAGCTCCTTCCAATCTTTTGTTTCTTCTTCTTGATAAATAAAACCTGCACATTCGAAGAAAACAAACGAAACATTCGCGTAAAATTGGCGGTAATAATATATATAAGATTCTACTAAACTAGGATATAATGCTTGTGGAATGGATGTTTACAGAATTTCTGGAAAATTAAGACCTGGAAAATTCTAAAAATTTATAAGTAGCTCAGAAAACGAGAAAAAAGTAATCTGTTGTTTTTACTCCTTCCTGACGCCGTCAGGTTATCCTGACAAAAACTGGTATGCGATTTTCTGGAAAATTTACATCTTTAGAATCTGGAAAAATTCCTGCAAAACATCCATTATGACTCGATACAAGCATTTGACTCGAACAAACACACATATATATCTTTTAATGGATTGCTATTCACATGTTTACGTTTCTTTGAAAACGTGTGTAATCCTCCCTACACTTATCCTTTATGTAAAATACCTTTACATGCAATTAAGACGAGGTTAAAAACAAAATAAAGCATTTTTACAAATTTAAACATGAGAAATAGTAATCAATAAAAGATATATGACACTAATAAGCAAACAATTAAGCATGGGTTGCCTCCCACGAAGCGCTTTGTGGAAAACTAGAAGGGGGGTTGAATAGTTTTACCAATTTAAAACTTCCTTTTAAATATTTAGATCGGCTTATGTCAATCTATTTGGTTGTTTATGTTGGACATTGATAGATAGATATATAAATGTGTAATGGAAGATAAAGAGTAAGAAGCACATCACCACGACACAAGTTATTTATAGTGGTTCGGCTACAAGGACACCTTCCTTGCCCTACTCCACTCCCCGAGTCACCTACTCGAGAGTTCGTAAGCACTACACCAAACTCCTTATGGCGGAGAAGCCTTCACAACGTCGCTTAACCTTTTTCCAGTACAAAGCTAAATACCGAGTTCTTTCACACCAAGGCGAACCACACCTAACACAACGTCGCCTACCCTTTATACGGTTCTAGGCTAACCACCGAGTTCTTTCACACCTTAGGAGAACTAATCCTATCACAACGTCACCTACCCTTTATTAGGTACTAGGCTAAGCACCTAGTTCCATTACTATGGAAGAACTACTACCCTTCACGACACAACACCTATTATCAAGGAGATCTACTCCTTGTTACAACACCATCAAGGATATCACCATCCTTGTAAATAAATAAATACTTATATGTATAACGATGCACCTCATCGATTATACGACCTAAGCATTCTTCCCAAATGCTACTTGATTTGTTTCTTTGGCATCCTTCACTAATGCCTTTGACACAGCGCTTGGCACCCTTCACTAATGCCTTCGTCTTGACACCTTTAGCATTCTTCACTAATGCTTTGACACGGATGATGAGCACCTTTCACTAATGCTTTCATCTTGACACTTTCGGCATTCTTCACTAATGCTTTCAACCCAACATCTATGGAGAAAG
The DNA here is from genome assembly GCA_019973895.1 of Chrysanthemum seticuspe. Classification (NCBI taxonomy): domain Eukaryota; kingdom Viridiplantae; phylum Streptophyta; class Magnoliopsida; order Asterales; family Asteraceae; genus Chrysanthemum; species Chrysanthemum seticuspe. The sequence continues at coordinate 287,711,443 of BPTQ01000001.1, forward strand.
GTAGATCTATCAACAAGAGAACCTTTGTTGTCTTGATAATGACGAAGCATGGCAACTCATGGACTTGAGCTTGCACGTCTTCAAGATGTGGTGATCTTTCCTTTAAGAGGAACCTAGAAGATCACACAAAAACAAAAGAGAAAAGCTACATAGATCTCTTGGATCTGAGGTTAGAGGGTTAGAATACTTGGGGGAAGTATGTGTGTAAAGGGATAAATAGAAAGGAAGAAATGGCTCTCTATTTATAGAGAAAGTTCTCTACTATTTCCCCGGATCTCACGGATCCCTTCCACTTGAGATCCGACTAGCATAAAGCCAGGGATCCGTGGAACGCTCCTCTTTGCCCATGGGTATTTTTGGTTATGGGTCATGGGTTATGGGTTGATCCATGGTTTTCTTTCTAGATACAATGTATCTTAAGAATACAATGAACTTGGTCAAGTGGTATATATAAAACCATGGGTTATGGGTCAATACCATTTGCTAGTATTAAGGGTACAATGAACTTAGTCAAGTGGTATATATAAAATCATGGGTTATGGGTCAATACCATTTGCTAGTTTTTATCTATTTAGTATATACTTGTTTTTACCCAACTACATTCAATGTATTTGGTCAATGGGTCAAATACTTAAGTTTCTACCCATTTACATTACCCAATATACTACATACTAGTTATGTGTATATTTACCCAAATATGTAAACACTAGTTGTTATACATATCTAATACTAAATCATAAAATCACTTATACTTGTTTTAGTGTTTTATGTGAAAATGTGAATATGTTAGAAACTATTAGTTCAAACCATTTACGTATTTTATTTGTTTCGTTAATATGATTTTACGTTTGTTATCGACAAAACATTAGAAGATCGTAAAATATAAATAAACGTTTTTACGGTTTATTTGAATTAACACGCTTTTCTTTATTTAAGAGTCTTGTAGCTAGACTCGTAGTCGTGCTCCTACGTTTTTCTTCTCTTAGAGGTCCATTCTATTATCTTAACTCTATTTTCATCATGAATGTATTCAGGGCCCAACTCTAGACAAGCGGTATAGTGAATCTTGTCTTCCCAATCAACTTCAAAGGCCGGAATGCAATCTACATCAAGATCATCAATACCCTCAAACTTCTTAATTTTGTAGGGCATTATATACTTAACACATTCGGTCCCATTTGAGAATTTGACAATTCCTTTCTCTTGATCATAAACCATCATAGACTCTTCAATAAATGGTCTCCCAGGTATCACATCTCCTATAACTCCATCGATAATGCCCTTAACATTTTATAGGATCATGAAATCGCACCTATATGTGAAGTTTCCTACGAAGACATGTAATCCTTTAACCCTCCCGACATAGTTACTCACCTTCCTAGGGTAAAAGGGATCCCGCATAGGTCCTAACTTTTCATTCATGATCCAATTGTAGTAAAGCCTAGACATTATGTTCATAGGTGCCTTATAATCTATATAAGTGTGATCCCTATATAAGTATCCAATCATGCACGGTATCTTGATATTTTTAGGGTTACCACTTTTAATGCATGGGTCGAAGGGTGGTCGTGGAAAGTTAACTACATTATAGTGATAAGCAATTTCCTTCCCATTAGGGTATGAATCGAAATACTCCCAAAGTTCCTCCTCCTCCCTACTTCCATTCATAATTTCCAAAACCTTATAATCTCCTTCCACAATTTCATCTTCCGAATCACTTGAGGTTGAATCACTATCTAAGGTACCAGTGGATTCCTCAAAGGCTTTTTAAAGTGCACTTTCAATTATCCTATTCAGTTTCTTAAGTTCTCCAATTTCACTAACAATGCGAGCTCGGAGTTGGTTGGCAAAAGTTGGATCGAGTGGTGGGTATTTTTTTTGATGGGGAATTGTTGTTTGGTGGGTCATCACCTTCCATGATAAAAAGTGATGCGGTTATGAACAAAGGTCACGAAGAAGGGGATAGACTACGAGAAAGCTAAAAATGAGAAAAAATTACTTGATAGGAATCAAGCAAAAAAACCTAAACGAGGTGGACTACTAACTAGCTATTCTATTCCCCGGCAGCGGCGCCAAAAACTTGATAACGCTACACGCGTCGTTCGGGGTCAAAGGAACTTCCTTTTCTTCGAGCAAGTTTTATAACACCCTAGGCAGTGAACCTAATCGTTGTAGTATAGTATTAGGGTAAGCCACGGGTATTGATATCGTTCTCTAGGGGAATAGGAATGCTAGTGAGAAGTTACTACGCTAAGGTTGGGGTTGAGGAAGATTATTTTTTATCTTTTTTATGTTTTTAGAAAATGGAAAGGTACGAATCTCGGGGTTTGGATTTGGGGGTTGGTATTTCTACCAATTACTCTACTTATCTAATTATCTAATCTAAGGTGTATGTAGTCTATGTCTAATTATTGTGTGCTCGTATGATAGTTTAAAGATGTGTTCACTTAGGTTTAAATTACTCCTTAATTATCTCCTATTGATGGTTGAATTGTCACGTCCTTATTCTTAATCGCGTTATGTGTCTAAAGTCGTAGGGTATGCGTTTATCCCTAACTCTTTGAACTTACCAAAGGGTCTCGTCTACAAAACCCTCTAGGGATTATAAACTCTAACTCTAAGGCCTCTTTGGATGGTTTAGCCCACAACCGCTCTATGTGCTATAGCCTAAGGTTCACAAAGATTAATCAAGCATTAATTACACAACGAATGACCTATCGCATTACTAGATCATTAATCAATTAAGATAAGAGACAACCAATCAATATTTAATAATTAAGTTTCATATTCCCTAAGCAAACACACAAGTAAATTAGCCGGACATGGAGAACATGCAAGTATACACACAAATAATCAAAGACATAATTGAATTAATGAAGTAAAACACTTATCTTGATGTAAGATAGGGTTTGGAACCCTAAAATACTGTACAAGACAGCCTTGGTTCGGTTTAGGTTTTTACTCCGAAAGACTACACACTAAAACTGAAAAATTCGGATTCTATATATAATATTACAATCGCGACGGCGTCACCTTATGATTTGTGACGCCGTCGGGTCGCCGTCATAGGGTTTCGTCTTGGCCACGTTAGTCTTGCGACAGCGTCACCTTGTGCTTGTGACGCCGTCCTCTTCAGCTTCTGACGCCGTCTGGATCAAATCTAGGCCGTCTGAGTTGCGACGGCCTACTCTTTTAAAGCCTGACACCGTCACTTGAAAATAAGAAATTTGGCTTATGTGTCATCACAAAATGCTCCGACGGCGTCGCAGTTAACAGTGATGCCGTTACCTTGTATTTCAGCAGCTTGAGTGCCTCGATTATTGACTTTGGCCATTTTCTTCGTATATCCGCGCTTTTTCGTCCAAATAAGTGCCATTACAGCAATTTTCCTTCAAGAGACCTAAAAAGTGAAAATGAACGATATTAAGTAATAACGGATACAAAAGTGATCAAATAAGGGCTTAAACGACCCTTCAAAAAGGTACATTTTAAAACCTTATCACGAAGACGAAAAACGCACAGTTACGCTACAAGAGGGAGCATACGGTTAGACAACAGCTATATTGTACCATATAATCGGTCGCTTTGTCTTATGTTCAACGCCCACATAAATGTGGAATATTGTGGATGGAGTATGATTATAAAATATTTGTTCAAATACATTTCCAAAGGCGCTGATCGGATTGTTGCACGAATTGTAAAGCCTCTGGGTGAAGCTACTACATCAACAAATATTCCGAAGATAGAGATAGATGAGATCAAGAACTTTATAGACGGTCGTTTCATATGTCCACACGAAGCATGCTGGAGAATACTAAACTTCCCAATCCATCACAGAGAGCTAGCTGTGCAAATTCTTGCTGTTCATTTACAAGATATGCAACAAATAAAGTTTGGAGAAAAAGAACCTTTGTCGGCTGTTGTTGGTGACGATGGAAGAAAATTAACAACACTTACTGAATGGTTTACATTCAACAAACTATACGAAGAAGGCCGCCATTTAACATACCTAGACTTTCCTAACGAATTCATTTGGTATGAGAACTTGAAAACATGGAAAAAAAGAAAACACAAAAGTAGATCGGCAGTTGGGAGATTGGCGTACGTGCACCCTGCAGCTGGTGAAATTCTATTTTTGAATGCTCCTGTGTCATCAAAAAGGGTGTAAATCATTCATTGATGTGCGCAAAGTAAACCAATGTGTACTACCAAACTACCGTGCAGCATGCCAAGCATTAGGACTGCTTGAAGATGACAAAGAGTGGGACACAACATTGCAAGAAGCCGAAGCATCAGCAACAGCATCAGAGTTACGTGCTCTATTTGCTCATATTTTAATCTACTGTGACATGGCAGATCCGCTACAACTTTTTGAAAGGCACTGGACACACATGATCGACGACATTCCAAGGAAAGCATCTACAATGGTTCATATAAAAGATCTCCACATAAATCACCCAGAAATAAAAGGATATCTTTTATATGAGCTAGAAATAATATTAAACAGTTGCTGCAGATCAATAACAGATTTTGGTTTCACACCACCACCTCACTATCTAATTGACGATCTCAACAACAGATTGTTAATGGAAGAAAATAATTACAACCGAGATAAATTGAGAGAAGATGTTGCAGTTTCTGTTGTTAAACTTAATGAAGAGCAAAAGAAAATTTATACACTTATTGTGCAGGCATCAGCTGAGAAAAGACAAGAATTGGTCTTTGTATATGGTCATGGAGGAACGGGGAAAACTTTCTTATGGAAGACGATTATCAACACATTGCGCTCAGAAGGGAAGATTGTGTTGGCTGTCGCATCTTCAGGAATTGCATCGTTACTACTTCCAGCAAGCCGAATAGCTCATTCAAGATTCAAATTGCCGCTGGAGTTGACCGAACAGTCAATGTGTCACATAAAAAAAAACACGCTTTTGTCAAAATTGTTATCAGAAACTGAGCTGATTGTTTGGGACGAAGCACCAATGAACGATCGAAGGTGCTTTGAAGCTCTCGATAGAACTCTTAAAGATGTCCTGAGCGAAACAAATAAGTTATTCGGTGGAAAATCAATAATGTTAGGTGGAGATTTCAGGCAAACTCTTCCAGTAAAGAAAAAGGGAACAAAAGCAGATATAGTTGGTGCATCTGTAACTGCATCATACCTTTGGCCCTATTTCAAAGTGCACAGGCTTAAACAAAATATGAGATTAATGCAGGCGGGCCTTGGCGAACACGAAAAAGAAAAAACAGAGATTTTGCATCATGGCTCTTGGATATTGGAGACGGTAAAATAGGCGAGCCTGACGAAGAAGCTCCGCACAATGCTAGCTGGGTTACAATTTCTGCAGAATATCTTATTCCAGATAATGAGGGCGGATTATGAGAGCTTATCAACTTTATTTATGATAAATATACTTTGGAATCACCAACTGCGCAGATTCTACAAGAAAAGGTGATTGTTTGTCCCAAAAATGAAACAGCAGATATAATAAACAAAGAAGTTTTGTCGCTGATACATCGGGAAAGCACTACTTACTTAAGCTCGGATGAAGCAATTCCGTTAGGAAAAAATGGTCCCGAAAACGAGTTACTATACCCACCCGAATACCTCAACACACTCAGATTTCAAGGTCTGCCAGCACACAACCTTACATTGAAAATCGGAACCCCTATTATGCTACTCAGAAATGTTAATTTAGGGGGTGGTCTTTGTAACGGGACAAGGATGATTGTAACGCAACTGCTGTCAAAATTAATTGAAGCAGAGATCATCACAGGAACCAGGATGGGCGAAAAAGTTTTCATTCCAAGAATACCCTTAACCGCCAAAGATCCTAAGTTTCCATTCATATTCAAAAGAAAACAATTTCCAATCAAAGTGTGTTATGCAATGACTATTAACAAGAGCCAGGGGCAGTCCCTAAAGAAGATTGGAATCTACCTTCCAGAACCAGTATTCGGTCATGGGCAGCTTTATGTGGCACTTTCTAGATCTACAACACCCTATGGCCTAAAAATTCTTATTAAAAAACAAAACGATGACCCAACAACATTAACAAAAAATATAGTCTATAAAGACTTTTTAGAAACGATTCTTAAAACAAAGGTCTTTCCACATATCATTATATGATAGATATAGTTTTGAATTTTCTAAGTCTTATAGTATCATTCTCTACATTAACATTGTTTACAATTAGACTGCATTTCTTAATTTATTATCATCTAACATGAACACTAAACATGCTATTCTTAACTCATTGCAGAATGGAGTTGTCAACCATTCAAGAGCTAAAACCAGGCATGACAAATAAAGTTGTTGAACTGAAAGTGTATCGTGCATGGACAGCAAGAGATCCTCCAAGCATAATAGAAAAAGGTTACAGGGCAATTCTATTAGAAAGACAGGTAAATATTATCAAATAACTTATGCAGCATTTATTATAATTCAACACTCTAAGTATCAAATAATCTATACAGGGCGACGCAATACAAGGAAATGCAGAAGCAAATGACATTCAACATTTCAAAGGTATACTTATACCTGGCCATGCATACCGCATATCAGATTTCGAATGTGTCAAGACAGAAAACTGGCAGCAAATCTTGAAAACCCAACATCCCTCTTATTCAGCCGTACAACAAAGTTTGACACCATACCATCTGAAACTTTCCCGCTCCATTATTTCAACTTTATCTCTTACAATCAGTTACCAACCAGAATCGTAGATCCTAAAGATAAAACCAACAAAACATACCAAATACTCGCAGGTGACTTTTATAATCTCAAAAAAAAATCAATTACTTAAAAAAAAAAAAAACTCCCAGCAAAAGATAATAAAATATACCTTTGTATTTGCAGACTACATTGGATGTTACATAAACTCAGGAGAAGTTGAAAAGATTGGGAATCCGATGAGAAACCAGTATCTCATACGAAGAGTCGGAATTGAAAATCTCAAGTAAGTATCCTTACTAAACCTACAAACAATTTTTACATTAAACATGTCACATTACAATAATACCATGTGCATTTAAAAAAAACGATAAAAACGATAAAAACAGCCGCAACTTTGTGGAGCTCACCTTATGGGATCACCTTGCACAAACCTTTCCGAAAGACGCCATTGACAAACTTGAAAGGCCAATTATAATAGCAGTTTCATCTTGTAGAGTATCAAAGTATCGAGACAGAGGTACGTTGACATAAAACAATGATCACTTGCAAGTGATTTACAATCAAAACAAAAACAAGCTTTACAACTAAAATTTTTACATTCACAGCTTTACAACTATCTTCAACACCAGCAAGCTACTACTACATAAATCCAAGAATTCCGCAACTTACACAATATCAAGCAGAGTAAGACTAACGTATTTACTTAGTCCTATATATAACACATTATTTTTTTGGAAAATTCTAATAATATCTACGTTGAACAGGTACAAACAAATGTACGAACATAAGGCACCTCTCGATGTGATCAGGTATCGTTTAAATGATCCAGTACAAGAAAAAAAAGGAACCGATTCCCTCTGTCACGACTCCTAACTCAAAATCTAGAAACCTGTGAGGTTAGTTATTGCAAAAACCACTATTATAACACATTCCTAATAATAGACGAACACAAACACTCATTTTAACAACTTACATTAAACAAATACAGGGTGTACGCTTCACTTGCGAAGGCACCATTATTGGTGTCAACACAGAGCGTGATTGGTACTATAGTTCATGCAATAAGTGCAGCCTCAAGCCCAGAAAGGAAAATGAAATATATAAATGCTGACACCATGGAATTATGGAATCAACAGTTTACAGGTAACAATATTAACAATAAAAAATTTAAGTTGTTAGAAAATGTTATTTAACTAACTAATCTGTACAGATACAATTTCAAAGTGTCTGTAACAGATACAACTGAGATGGCACAATTTACTTTTTTCACACCAAAAGCAGATACAATTGTCGGAATTGATTGTCCCAGTTTGGTGAAATCAATTGCCGACCCAAACCCACGCATTTTACCACCAGAAATTCGCAGCATCATTGGCCAACAACATATATTTCAGTTCTACTTTAGTCCTACTTGCAAAGAAGATTCAGTGGAATTCATCCACACAGTAAACAAGTGCAACAAATTGAAGAACGTCCACACAGTAAACCCAAAAAAATCTACACAACTATTTCTATATTTTAAACTAAAATTATACACTTCTTAAATACTAATCACATCATGTGGTTATTGCAGGTATGCCAACATCATCACAGTCACCCACCGTTATCGAGTATACACTAGTGGCTCAACCTCTTTTGGAAAAAAGTGAATCATCAAAACAACCAGGGAACCAATTTCCAGGTAACATAAAAAAAATTACAAACGTAAACAGTCAAAAGAATTTTCATTCATAAAATTATGTTATAAATAAAATAATAATCACATCATTTATTGTTTGCATACATCATAACAACAACAGAAGAGACTCCTGGAATACTTGAAACACCAAGCAAAGACAAGACGGCAGAGGAACATTCATCAAGTAACAACCGTATTTATAAAATACACTAATTGTTCAAATATAAACATATAACAAACTTAAAAAATGTATTTTTATAAACCTATTACAGAGCTGAAGACAGCACCACCAGCATACACTGGAATGCAAAAAAGATCAAAATCAGACATGGGAACTGGCACGAGCCATAAATCTGCTAAAAGATTGCTTTTCCCAGAAGAAGCAACGGATCCCAAGAAAAAAAAGAGTTAGAAACTATAACACGCAAAACACTTTTGTCATCTGCATAATTTCCACCCAGTGCACGTGGAAAAACTTCTATCTTTTGACAGCAAGAATGAAAAATGCTGTAACTACTAATCTAAGTCTGTAAGCACTATAGAAGTGCATATTCACAACATAGGTTGCTGTAAATATGTGGCTAGAATAATAATAAACATGCAATCTTAGACGCAGTGGAAAACAGACATGTGACTGCATATTTTGTAATTTCACTTATGGAGCAACATCTATGTTTACTTCCAGTATTTCCAACTATATTTGTAGTTACTAATGTTTTAACAGATTCCATGCCTTCTACAATACATCGTCAAAACTTTATACGTACATCTGTTTACACTATTCAGAAAAAGAAAAAATAAAAGAAAAGAAAAGAAAAAAGAGCAAATGATAAAAAAATGCATCGAACTTGACACTTTATGTGATTGTGTGTAGCCAACTATTTTTTTTATTATTATATGTACCGAACTTCTAAATTTCGACAATTATGTGTATTTTGTGACTATTTTGCCATGTAAAATGACCATTTTACCCTTCAAAGTTCAAAAAAAATAAGGGTAAAATGGTCATAAAATACACACAATAATCGAATTTTGAAAGTTCAGTACACACAATAAGAAAAAAAAATAGTTTGCTACACACAATCATAAAAAGTGTCAAGTTGGATGCATTTTTTTGTCATTTGCCCAAGAAAAAACACACCAAATTATCTAATAACCAACATTTCTACTCATAACATGAGATACATCAAATAAAATACATCCACACCTAACATTACACTTAACTTAACTACATACCATACAATACTAATACAGTCTTACTAACTGAGCATACTATTTCTACAGCACAAAGTGTGACAAAAGACCCTTACTTATCATAATATAATATATTAGACATACCGCTAACATTAAAAGTCTAACTTATGAATTTTAAATCATGTCAGTTTCTTGAGAATGCTCGATTTCTCACCTGCTTTTAAAGCAGCATCATGTCTCATCCGAATCAAGCGACCAACTTCAGCAAAATCCTCCTGTTCTGCAATTTTCAAGTACGCTAGACACTCATCAACATCAGAATCACCCATGAACTTTTTCAACTCAACAATGAGTCCATGCCTGTGGTCAATCCTTGCCTCTACTTCTTCAATCATTTGACTATAAGTGCTTTCATCATCCCTGTAAGCTTTCTCTTCGCGCGAAAAAATAGCCTCAAGGACTTTATGAACACGACGATCACCAATTTCATTAGCAATCTTCAAACATTTGGGAAATTTAGGAGCCATGTCCTGATACATTCAACAGTAAAAAAATATATTGCATTAAAAAAAATTGCAATTTCAAAAAATTTTTACGGCTGATCAACTTTATCGACTCAAATCGATAACCAAATAACAGACTAAGTAAAAAAAATGCTGGCCCAAATATTCATTATCACAAACATACATTGCCACAGAATATTCCTAACCAATTGTCCTTCAGTTCAGACTTATGCAGTTTGCTTAGATCGAAGCTAGACGTTTAAATGTAAACAACCAGAGCTATATTACATGAGACTTAAGCTGCCACTCAATCATAAAACTTTTTTAAAACTAAATTGTTAAAACACAAGCGAAAGAAACTTTTATTCATATCGGCCATAAGTTACAAAGACATCACTACAGATTAACAACACCATGCTAATCTAACACACAAGCCCATGCCATCAAACATAAACAACAACATGCAACCCATCAACCAGACACACGCGCCACTACCCTAATCATACAACTCCATCTTAAAGACATGAATGTTTTACTTGGATTTCCAATGCAAGATTTCCAAAACAAACCATGACACACCCTATACTTACCTAAAAGCATCTTCAGATCATCAAAACCAAAAAATCATGCTGGATTCAAAAACTAAAAAAACTACAACCACATACAACACACCTACTGAAACACATTCGTGCTGACCAAAACAGTTAATTAACATACTTCCAAAATTTTGCAAACCTAAAATATGGTAAATCAAAAGACAACAAAGTCTCTATTTATGATACAACGATTATTGTTTACCTGAATTAAAATGAAACGCAATCGACCCAACAAACTTCCAATTTACAGAGTTAGCGATGCACTAAGGAGCGAACCCTGATTTGACAACCGACAGCTGGTAAAAGGGAATGAGGATAACCTTTGTAAAAAAAATATATCTTAACATTTTGGACTCTTTATCTGTTTGATTTTTTTTTTTTTTTTTTTTTTTTTTTTTTTTTTTTTTTTTTTTTAAGTTAGCCCAATGTATTATATAAGCCCAATAACTTTTAACAAAATACCTTTAAAAAAATACATTTTCAACAAACAAAGTATAAAGTATACCCAAAATGTAATTAAAAAAAGTATTTTATATATTTTTTAAATATTAATTGTAAAAAAAAAAAAAAAAAAAGAATCATAAGAAACGATACAAATAAAAATCAATAACAAAACAAACCCGCATCAACACGCAAAAATATACAATACTAAGAAAAGAAAAATTCATAAGAAACAACAAGAACAATGAACAAAAAAAAATAACAAAACAAACTCGCAGCAACGCGCGGGCTAACCCAACTCGTTTGGGAACTACATTTCTTTATTTTATGGCCACTTGATTATTTAAATAAAATAGTGGTCTATCTCACTTTTTTTTAATGATGGTACAATTAATAAAGTATTCCATGTAGCTTACTCCTTTATACTTTTTTTTTGAACGACAACTTTATAAACTAGCAAGAAGCTAGAAGAAACATTACAAAGAAATTAAATGAGGGTTTTTCAACCAGTTCTCCCATGAAAAAACCCTATTACATCTACTAGAACACCAATTAAAAGAGAACGACACAATATCATCAAAAATCACCGATCGTTTCGGAGAATTCACATAAAAAATAGATCGATTCCGGAACGACCAAATCCTCCACCAAGCAACATGATAACGCTACACACGTCGTTCGAGGTCAAAGGAACTTTCTTTTCGTCGAGCAAGTTTTTCAACACCCTAGGCAGTGAACCTAATCGTTGTAGTGTAGTATTAGGGTAAGCCACGGGTATTGATATCGTTCTCTAGGGGAATAGGAATGCTAGTGAGAAGTTACTACGCTAAGGTTGGGGTTGAGGAAGATTGTTTTTGTATTTTTTTATATTTTTATGAAATGGAAAGGTACGAATCTCGGGGTTTGAATTTGGGGGGTTGGTATTGCTACCGATTATTCTACTTATCTAATTATCTAATCTAAGGTGTATGTAGTCTATGTCTAATTATTGTTTGCTCGTATGATAGTTTAAAGATGTGTTTACTTAGGTTTTACTACTCCTTAATTATCTCCTATTGGTGGTTGAATTGTCACGTCCTCATTCCTAGTTGCGTTGTGTGTCTAAGGTTGTAGGGTATGCGTTTCTCCCTAACTCTTTGAACTTACCAAAGGGTCTTGTTAGACCCCTTTATCACGTATACCTTATCCCAAATACTCACGTTACCAACACAACAAGAACACGTATAATATAAACCACGTTATACACAAAGATGTTGTGCATAATATGAAGCAAAGAAAGATTAAGATGAGAACATGGTGACTTGAATATGTTATGAATCCGTGTATGTGTTTAGAGAGGTAGAGAGAAGAAAGATGAAACAATAAGATGTTATATTGCTCCAAGGAAAACACACACACACACACTTAAGCACACCCCTCAAATGACATACTTGAGGGGTATTTATAGTACAAGTAGAAGATGCCCTAATGGGCTTGGCATGGGCTTGTTTGGATTGGATTGGACATGGATTGATATAAGGCTAGCTTAACATAACTTCTAACCAATTAGCTTAGCCCAATCCACGAGCCCGTTGACTATTCTATCACGATATCTAACACGCGTTACAAAGTTCCTAAACGTGAATGACCATCACTTCTAATAAAACTATTAAGGCTAACAATCTCCCCCTAAGGGGTGGTCATTCAAAAGATGCTCCACTTGATTAGGTCTTTACTTTCCTTGAGCTTGAACTTTGCGTGTAGATATAGAATAGTCTTGATTCTTTGTTCCTTCATGCTTTGTGATCAGTTAATGTGGTTGTCTGTCGTTGTCAACTTTGTTGGTTTGGTGTCTCCACGTCTTTCTCCACCATGCTCACACTTCTATTTGTCTTTTGGTTACCAATGATGAAGTTCTCGAGTCTTTATACTTTGTAGATTCTTTGACTTTGACGAAGAATCATCTTTAACTTTGAGTTGCCTTTGATTTTGATGAGAACTTTCATGTGTTGTTGGTATGAGCATGTGGAAAATCTGCACGATCAATCCGCTCCGGAGCTTCCATAAGAAGAAAACATAAAACAGATAAGTAATAAGCGGATTCCGGCACTTACAAGTTTGAATTTCGAGGGTGTTAACAGCATAGTGTGAAAACACGTCTCTAATTCTCACAAAGGCCGTTCCTGAACTGGAGTCCCACAAGTGAGATAACACGATGTACCGAAATACACCTACAGTTCAGATGAGTCGCTGAGGTACAACGAAGCATCACCTCATGACTATAGACCATTTAAACACTAAGCGTAATCCACGAGGAGTTACCGAAGTGACCTGCTGTCAGGGCTGCTTGATGTTGACCCTGGCAGGAGTTTCCATTCAATCACTGAAGATCACATATGTGAAACTTATCATAAATGTTCTGGCAGATTGCTAAGATCTGCGTAGGACTCTATAATATATCACTTGTGCCCTTATTGATGAACAGCAAGCGATGTCATGTCAAGTGTTCCTATGAGATCTTTTGATCAATCTCGTGGCTCTAGACTCAATAGTACATTTTGGTTTTCCTGAGCGGAGACTAGGGAGAGGGTCTCCTTCTTCAATACCAACAATCTCTAAGAGAGAGTCAATAGATTATGTAAGGTTCCCTGTAAGAATGAAACAAATCCTTTTTGAGAGTAATTGAGTGGCTAGAAGGTTTAGTGCAGTGCGTCACTGGGTCCATGACGTCTTTGTCTTCAATACCAATGTCATCTAGCGACAACCAGTAGCAGATGAATTGAACCCGGTTTCTGCCCTAAGGTTGAATATGGAGGGCTATTTTTTTTCACCCGTTTTCATTACTTTTCTTTTTAATTCTTCAACCCCTTCTTTCTCCTTTCTCACATTACTCCTTTTTTCAATCATACCTGAGGACTTCTAGTACTAACTATTTGTGATGTCCTTGGGTAGATCCTTCCGGCTCTGGCGGATCATAGGACGGATTTCCTATCCATAGTCACCTTATAACTCCATGACTGTCCTATTGTTGCCATAAAACCATTTTTCTTGAAAATCTCTCAGAGTGTTTATGATAGAAAACATGTTTGAAACACTCCGTGAGTTTTATATTTTCGGAAACACTCCCCCTTCACATGTGCTTATATGTTTTGACAGAAATCTGCACATAGAGGGTAGAGTTTGCACTTTTTGAATTGATCGACTTTAAATGAACAAGACCGATTCGAGACACGTTTACATCACTAGAGAACTAGCTTGAAATTATTACCCATCCTGGTCAAGTTCATAGAAAGTTTCTCGAGATGGTACATTTACGGACTTTGATTCCCGTCAATTCATTGGTTCCGTCTGAGTCGAGCTCTTTTTGAGATTCAAACAACGATCATTAAAACTTTTTTTGATCACATTTTAATCACGTCTCCTCCCCCTCAAAAATAGCATATTCGTGATATTTTTGATATCATCGGATTAAACAACATTTTTAGAATCTTTTGGGGAGACAAACGGATTTAATTTAAGCATGAATTTGGAACATTTTATTTTATACTCCCCCTTTAATAAAGCATAATCAATTAAAGGGTTTTAGAGGGAGTTATCTTGAGCACAAAATACACAATCTTGAAAGGGTGCTCAAGATGATGATGATTTCTCACCATATTTAAATGTAGTGCACTGAAGCGTACACTCGATTTTTCTTTAAAAACACGAGTTTTGATTTGAGAATAATCAAAAGTCATCATTTTAGTCCGGGTTTCGTACTGAAGTATACGAAAGCCATTTTTGAAGAATTTTGAGAAACGACATGTTTTGGAAAACTTATTAAAGAACTCTCGCTCAAGCATCTGTACATGCCCGTATCATTGTTGAATGACATTTCTAGAAACGTACAGAATATCGATTATACAAGAGACATGTCGTGAGAAGAATATTTTTGGATTTTATATTTTCTATTGTTTTTGTATTTTTGAAAGTTTTATATTGTTATATTTTTCTTTTGTTGGTTTTTCAAATTTTGTATTTTGTTTTTCAAAAAATATTTACAGCGAAGCTTTTTGGAAAATCATTTTCAAGAAGAATCGAGAAGACGTTCTAACTCCTCAGGGGTTAGGCTTCGCATTCCAATTCGTCGAACTAAATACTCAAACCTTTCTTTTGGAAGGGCTTTAGTTAATAGATCGGCGAGTTGGTAATCAGTCTTCGCGAAGAATAATTCAACAGTACCATTTTCGACGTACTCTTTGATGAAGTGGTAGCGGACACGGATATGATTAGTCTTTGAGTGATGAACAGGATTGCATGATATGGCTATGGCACTTTTCGAGTCACAATACATAGGTATTTTATCGAAAGTAAAGCCATAATCTGTGAGTTGTGTTCTCATCCATAGAACTTGAGCACAACACGCAGATAGAGACACATACTCAGCTTCAGCGGTTGAAAGTGCAGTGCAATCTTGTTTCTTTGAAGACCAGCTGACTAACTTTTCACCCAAAAATTGTGCTCCTCCAGATGTACTTTTTGCTGTAACTTGATCACCTGCGTGGTCCGCATCTTAAAATGCAATTAGATCAAATCCGGGTTCCTTCGGATACCAAAGTCCCATGTGAATGGATGTCTTCAGGTACCGAAAGATCCGTTTAACCTCTTTGAGGTGCAGTTCGGTAGGCTTTGCCTGAAACCGTGCTAATAAGCAAACAGCAAAATGAATATCTGGTCGACTAGCAGTGAGATACATGAGAGAACCAATCATGCTCTGATATTTCTTCGGATCAATAGGTTTCCCAAACAAATCAGCTCCAATTTTTGGTGAAGTTACCATTGGTGTTCCGACCGAGTCACAATTATCCATACCATGATTTTTCAAAATCTCAGTTGTGTATTTAGCTTGATTTATAAAAATTCCATGTGGGGACTGATGTATTTGTAAACCAAGAAATAATTTTAGTTCCCCCATCATGGACATTTCAAATTTGCTTTTCATGAGATTTTCAAAATGTTTTGAAAGTTTCGGATTAGTGGACCCAAAGATGATGTCGTCCACATAAATCTGAACAATCAAAATGTCGTTTTTGCATTTTTGTGTGAACAAGGTAGGATCAACTGTTCCTTTGGTGAAATTGTTTTGGATAAGGAAAGAGGACAGTTCGTCATACCACGCTCTCAGAGCTTGTTTTAACCCATAGATTGCCTTTTTGAGTTTGTAGACGTAGTCTGGATGTTCCAAGTCAATGAAGCCTACTGGCTGACTCACGTACACTTCTTCTTTCAGAGTTCCATTCAAGAACGCGGTCTTAATGTCCATCTGATAAACCATGATGTTTTTGTGAGCGACATAGGCTAAGAATATCCTGACTGCTTCAAGTCTAGCTACCGGCGCGAATGACTCTTCAAAGTCTATCCCTTCCTCTTGTCTGTATCCTTTGGCCACAAGACAAGCTTTGTTGCGAATTACAGTCATCTTTTCATCCTTTTTGTTCTTCCATAACCACTTGAGATCAATGACACGAACGTCAATTGGTCTTGGAACCATATCCCAAGAGTCATGTAGACGGTATTGGAGAAGTTCCTCCTGCATTGCTTCTATCCATGCGGGTTCTGCCATTGCCTCGCGAATGTTCTTTGGCTCGATATTGCTAATTGAGAAAAGGTAAATGCATAAGTCGCAATCGGTGGCAAGTTGGCGTCTCGTCTGAATTGGCCTTGAAGGTTCACCAATAACTTGTTCAATTGGGTGGTCTTTTGTCCACTTCAGAGTAGAAGGATACCGTTGGTTAAACGTATGCGAGTTAGATGGTTCTCGTAAGCTTGAAGAAGATTCAGCTAATTCCGTAGCAAACGGGTTTTCAAATAAGTCTTCATCTAACGTTGCATCGTTTTGGTTTTGGTTTTGCTCATCAACTGCTGGTAGAACGGGTGCAAGAACTTGAGTAGATGTAGATGATGTTGATGGAGTTGGTGCATTGGTTTCGACCGTTGTAGATGCATCTTCTGTTGGTGGTGGAGGATGATTTTGAGCGGGTGCAGCGGAATGATGGTTTGATGCATTTGTCGAGGTTCCACCATAGTATTCATCGAACATTAACTCGAAGAAATTCTCCCATTCTTGTTCTTTAGGATTTTCAAACGAAGTTGATTGAGCTCTTTGAGGTACGAGTCCTGAGCTGATATGTCCAGAAGTCTGTCGGTTTAGTGCGGGTTCTAGAGCGAGTCTCTCAGAAGCCATATGTGAAAGTTCATCAAATTTCACATTCATCGTCTCCATGATCCTCCTAGTTCTTCTGTTATACACCCTGAATGCCCTCGAGTTATCTGAATATCCAATGAAGATTCCAATATCACCTTTAGCTTTCAATTTACCTAGATCTTCTCTGTCGTTCGTCGGATTGAACAAAGCACCAAACACGTGAAAGTAAGAGATATCAGGTTTTCTGTTGTTCACAAGCTCATACGGGGTTTTATTGAATCTAGGATGGATTAGGGATCGGTTCTGAGTGAAACAAGCAGTGGCAACATCATCAGCCCAAAGAAATAACGATGCACCAGAATAGATTAGCATTGTGCGAGCAGCTTCCACAAGAGTTCTATTTCTTCTTTCAACTACCCCATTCTGCTGTGGAGTTCTAACAACCGATGTCTGATGTGTAATTCCAACATCTTCAAAATAAGTTCTTAACTCCTGATTAGTGAATTCTGTGCCGTTGTCTGTTCTTACAACTCTTACTGGAGCTTGAAGAAGTACTTGAATACGCTTCAGAAAGGTGATGATGATGCCTGGTGCTTCGTCTTTTGATCTAAAAAACTTAACCCATGTATATCTCGAATAATCATCGACGATAACAAGAATATACTTTTTCCCATTAATGCTTTCAACTCTCATTGGGCCACATAAGTCCATGTGCAACATATGCAACCTTGCTTCCGAACTAGGTATGGTTTTGGGTTTATATGATGCTCTTTTGCTTTTTCCTTGTTCGCATGATGGACATAGGTGATCCTTGGTGTATTTGAACTTTGGAAGTCCGTTGACGATGTTGTCTTTGGCAAGATTGTTGATGGTGTCAAAATTGAGATGGGATAACCGTCTGTGCCACAACCAGGACTGAGTTCCAGATGCTCGTGTCATGAGACATATTGGTGATGAAGAGGCCATTTGATTGATGTCGATAGCATACAAGTTTGTATCACGATTCCCAGTTAAGAGATCAGTGCCATCCAAGTTTCTAACGAAGCAAGCATTTTTCCTAAAAGCAACCTCTAAATCTGCATCACAGAACTGCCCGACTGAAAACAAATTATGTCCCAACCCTTCGACATAGTAAACCTGAGTGATCAAATAATTTCCAAACGGTAGATCTCCATAACCCATGATAGCTGCTACATGATCATTTCCGAAACGTACGGTTCCCATGAATTTCCAGACGAAATTGATCAGCAGCTTCAGATTCCCGGTCATGTGCTTGGAGCAACCCGAGTCGACGATCCAAAGACAAATTTCGATAACCTGCCAGTAACAGAAAAAGAATATTGTGGAAACCGTTTTGATTTAGGTTCCTTTGGGTTAGAGGTAAAATCCTGATCACACTCAAAGAGGTTTTCTACAGGGAGTTCTGGTTTATCACTTATTTTACCATTCTGGAGTGTGAAAGTTCTACCTGTGGGTTTCCAAATATCATCCCTAAAGTATACACTTTGGTTCCTGTCAGTAGTGTAAAGCCTAAGTTTTGCAACTAGTCTTCCTACTCATTTAGCTTAAGATCTTTTTGGGACGTTCTTCTTTACAGGCTTATCATTCACATGCTTAGAAACACAATCATCTTGAACATTAATTAAAGATTTCTTGCAAGTTAAACAAAGAGATTCAACACATTCATTAGACTTAGCAAGTTTCACAGGTTCAGTACATTCAGATGAAATGTCTTTCTTATTCAAAAGCGGTAAATTCCTATGGTGTTCTTCTACTTTCTTCTCTTTATTCAAGCTACTACTCCTAGAGGCATGCGAGACTCTATTGTTCCTTGTATTGCTCTTAGGCTTTAGTCTGCTGCTCCTAGAGGTGCTTTCTAGTCCTGTAGAAGGTAAGGTACACGCATTAGGATTCACATTTTTATGAAAGGAGGTGGTTTCAACTTTCCTAGTCTCTTTAGAGTGCTTTTCTAAACTTATGTCGTTTGTTCCATATGTTTTAGATATGGAGGCAGACGCATTAGTGGTACTCATCTTAAAAAGGCCAGGTGCTAAAACTTTTGGTTTCTCGATAACCGCTTTTCCCTTATCAACGTTTTGTTTAGGTAGGGTAGGTGGAGTGACTGGTTTTGATGAAACATTTTTCTCATTGACTTTTGGAGGAGGCATAGAAACATACATTTTTGGTTTGGAAACCGGTTTGGGAATATTTGCTTTCTCCGCAGTCAATGGTTTTTTAATCACAGTATCCACTGCCTTTCCTTTTTGACTTTCCAGCTGAGCCCTCAAAAGATCATTTTTCGCTTTCATGTCATTGTAGGCACGCTCATACGACAATTTGTCATACTTGCATTCCTCAGTTTTTCGATCAAGTTGTTTAAAATATGAGATATTTTCCTTTTCAAGTTTCTCAAGTGCTTTTTCATATTTTGAAACAATTGCGGAGGTCTCAGACTGGAGTCTTTCATGATCTTCAACAGAATATGTTTGCAAAATGATGGACATAATATCAGTAGTCAGAACATCTTCGAAGAGAGAATCATTTAAAATTTCCAAAACTTTGATGTGTTCAACACTTTCATTAGCTTGCTTTACCAGGGATTTATGGTCCTTGACAAAGTCAGCTGTTTCTTTCAAGAAGGCTTGTTCAAAATAAATTACCCTTGAGTTGATGTTATTCAGCTGAGGGGCAATTTCAGTTTCAAAAAACTTTTTTTGTTCAATATCAAAACTATTAAACCAGATGTTGGTTGTAATATGAGTTTTAGTTTTAACAGTCTCCTGAAGTCGCCCAATTCTAGTTTTAACATCGTCTAAAATGCTTCGCGCATCACTTGTGTTAAAAGGATTGTTTGAAGACATTTGTTCAATGTTCGAAAGAGATTTGGAGACAACAACTGGTTTTGAAACTGATTTTGAAACAGGTGTTGACACTTTGTTTGAAACACTTGGTTTGGTGGAAAACGTTGATTGAGAAACAAACGAAATACCATTAATTTTGTTCCATTTGTTATAATCAATTGGTTTGTTTTCCGGATGTTTTTGTTTCATTTTGATCTACTCTCCTCAGATAGTTCCAACGTTTCAAGAGAATCATGCACAATTATAGGTTCATGCAAAGGTTTTCCATTGTTCAACACATTCCGTTCTTTCTGAGCTTTCTTGAGGAACGAAGGAGGTGAGTTACCAAGAGCCATTTTTTGAGTAGTATGAAAAATCGGATTTACTTGATTAGAAAGCATCTTGTTTGTCTTAGCGGAATGACCCGTTGTATGAAGTAAATTATCCAATTTTTTGATAGTTTCATTTTTATCCAGAATTTCATCAAGAAGAGAATCTTCTCGTTTTGAAAAATCAGCGATCAACTGTTTCTTCTCTTTTTCAAGTTCAGAAAACAGTGCTTTTTGTTTAGAAAGTTGGTTGTTTAGATCAGAAATTTCCTTGTTTAAAGATTTTATTTTCAAATTCAGATTCACATCAAGTGTATCGTATTTGAGTTGCAATTGTTTTTCTCTTAAAACAGAATCTCGGTAACCAATTTCTAATTCTGACATTTTGTTTGTATGAAATTCATAGGCTTTGGCGTTCTCTTTGTAACTCTCAAGCTCAGTGGTCAATTTAACATTCGCGACCTTAACTTCGCGATTGACCTTACTCACTTTCTCAATTTCAATGCCACAGTTATTGATTAATGATTCAAAATAAGCACGTGTTTCCTCATCAGTCTCAGTATTTTGTGCCACACAGCCTCCACTAGGATCCACATCTGGAGTTTCAGAGTTAGTATTGCTACAACTCGGATTGTCCAGGTATGTATCATAAGTAGGTGCTGGCATCACAGAATGATGTTCGTCATGAGTAAACACATCAAATATGACATTGTTTTAGCATTGATCAATGATTGGTACCTCAGATACTGCGTTGGCGTCATAGACAGGAGGTGTGTCAGATTCAGTGTCGTACTTAGTCTCCTGAAGATTTGCCATGAAGATGCAGTTTGCATTGATTTCCTCGAGGTCTTCCAAATCATCCACAATAGCAAAAAAATAATTTTCCTCAGCACTCAACTGCATCCCTGCTTCTTGCTTTTGTGCTAACAGCATAGCTTTCCGAAGAAACTCAGCATTCTTCTTGTGTGGCTTAGTGGGACAGTTTCGTGCCATGTGACCCATTCCTTGACAGTTATAACACTTAACCTGATTACCCTGATTCACATTACCATAATTCCCAACGACTGGAGCTGCAACATTCCCATTCTGATTACCCACTGCTCTATTCCCAACATTCTGACCCAACTGATTACCCTGATTCGGAACCGCCTGATTACCCATGCGAAATCCAGTAGCATATCCCTGATGATTCCCAATAACTCCAACCATTTGACCTTGATGACCCATATTCACTCCCGGCTGTGCAACTTGCCTGTTGCGAGTGTTTGATGAAATCCGTTGGTTGTTGTTAGTTGGTGTGGAATAGCGACCTCTGAATGCTTTACCCAATAAAGAGAATACTTGAGCCAAAGCTTCTTCGGGTTCCATTTCAAGATCAGTGATTCCTTGTTCCTGGTAATGTTGTTGTTCAGGTGGATAGTTTTGTTGTTGTGGTTGTGGAATGTATTGCTGCAAATTGTTGTGGTTGGAAGATGATGAAGCTTGTTGTTGTGTATTCACTGAAGGTTGAGTCTTTGCAATAAGTGCCAATGGATCATGATTCTTTGCCAATCTTTCTTTCCTGACTTCATTCGCTTCAGCTTGGTTTTGTTTCAGAAAATCATTCAGTTGATCAAAGTTCACCTGATGAAGGTCTTTTGTTTGGTTGACAATAGTGACATATCGTCCCCATTCTTCTGGAAGATTGTTCAGGAACTTGATGTTTTGAACGATAGTTCTGGGTGCTAGCTTGTTTCTGATTAGCTCATTCATCAAAGTGCAAAACCTTCCATAGTAGGATTCAATGGATTCTCCTGGAGTTGAAGTAAACTTTTCCCATTCAGTTAGCAGCTTGTTCTCCATGTCTTGTTGACCAATTTCTGTTCCATGACAAAGCCGTCTAACACGTTCCCACATATCGAAAGCAGTTTCACAACTGTCTACCGCAGCAAATATGTCTATTGGTAAACCCAGTTGGACAATATGAATTGCCATGTCATCTGCATTGACTTGCTTCTGATCCTCTTCAGTGTATTCTGATTCAGTTTGAGTATGATAAGATGGTGGGACGTCAGGAGTTCCAGGGTCTAGGATTTGTCGAGGCTTGAAGGGTCCATTCGTAATGGAGTTAATCATGAGTTTTCCATTAGGTTTGGTCTTGATGTAGCGAAGCATAGGACTTTTCCATTGAAGATAACCACCTTTTGCAAACATAGGAGGTCGGTTTTCGGCACCGGCTGCATGAATGTCTTGTTGAGTTGCCATTGATGAAGGTATGATCTGATAAAGTTGATGTAGGATCGATTCAACGATAAAGGAGTTGTGGTTGATGAAGATTAAGCTCGGTTGAGGTGTTTCTGAAAGTCGTACTCGTAACCTTGGTTCTTAAAAAATTTTCGCCCAAAATTTGAAATTCACTATAAAAATCAATTCTAAGGTCGTATGAAAAATTTGAGTTATGACAATTTTGACGCCAAATTTGACCCGAAAATTTTGAATTTAGGCCCAAAAATTTGAATTTTTGACCAAAATTTTCACAGTTAAACCAAAATTTGAATCTCGCGTAAAAATTGAACGTTTAGTCTCCTCAAAAATTTAAATTTACGAGTAGACGAGGCTTAGGCGTAGGATCTTATGCGTAGGAAGCTTAGGCGTAGGAAGCTTAGGCGTAGGATCTTAGGCGTAGGATTCCTTAGGCGTAGGAAATTCTTATGCGTAAACAGTATCTTACGCGTAACCTTAAGCTTATGCGTAGACAAAAAGTTACTCGTAAACCTTACGCGTAATTGTGAAGTTATGCGTAGAGTTAGCTTATGCGTAAACTATGGTTAAGAACCAAAAATCATTTACACTGTCACAGCGTAAGGGATATCCACAAGTCGAATTGTTCCACACACTTATCCAAGTGAGGGAAGCACTGAGTAACCGTTATAGCTCGAAGATTCTTCACCAAAAAGTTATGAGTAGAAAACTAGGGTTTTGACTTTTTGACTTCTACTCGTAAGAAATTTCCAACGATTCAAATGATTTCTTTTGCACAGATAGCCTTAAAAACACTCGAATAACCCAAAAATGTTGACCTTTTTCACCCAAAGTGCTTAGGAAAGTTACGAGTAGAAATGACCAACGAACCAAAAACGAGTTTAAAACTTAACCAAAACGCGTAAAGCTTCGAACTTTTTGCAAAAAACTGAAACTTTAGCACCAAATAAACCTTAAACCACAAGAATCTTGAATTTTTAAGTGCAAAAATTAAAGCTTTAAGCGTGACAAATATGGAACGAAGCTACGCGTATCACTATTAAAAAACTTCAACCAAAACACTCCTAAACCATTGTTAGGCGATTGATACCAATTGTTAGACCCCTTTATCACGTATACCTTATCCCAAATACTCACGTTACCAACACAACAAGAACACGTATAATATAAACCACGTTATACACAAAGATGTTGTGCATAATATGAAGCAAAGAAAGATTAAGATGAGAACATGGTGACTTGAATATGTTATGAATCCGTGTATGTGTTTAGAGAGGTAGAGAGAAGAAAGATGAAATAATAAGATGTTATATTGCTCCAAGAAAAACACACACACTCAAGCACACCCCTCAAATGACATACTTGAGGGGTATTTATAGTACAAGTAGAAGATGCCCTAATGGGCTTGGCATGGGCTCGTTTGGATTGGATTGGACATGGATTGATATAAGGCTAGCTTAACATAACTTCTAACCAATTAGCTTAGCCCAATCCACGAGCCCGTTGACTATTCTATCACGATATCTAACATGCGTTACAAATTTCATAAACGTGAATGACCATCACTTCTAATAAAACTATTAAGGCTAACAGGTCTCGTCTACAAAACCCACTATGAATAATAAACTCTTACTCTAAGGCACTCTTTGGATGGTTTAGCTTACAACTACTCAAGGAGTCATATTCTAAGGTTCACAAAGATTTAATCAAGCATTAAGTACACAACGAATGACCTATCGCATTACTAGATCATTAATCAACTAAGATAAGAGACAACCAATCAATATTCAATAATTAAGTTTCATATTCCCTAAGCAAACACATAAGTAAATTAGCCGGACATGGAGAACATGCAAGCATACACACAAATAATCAAAGACATAATTGTATTAATGAAGTAGAACACTTATCTTGGTGTAAGATAGGGTTTGAAACCCTAAAATACTGTACAAGACAGTCTTGGTTCGGTTTAGGTTTTTACTCCAAAAGACTACACACTAAATACTGAAAAATTCGGATTCTATATATAATATTACATATGCGACGGCGTCACCTTATGTTTTATGACGCCGTCGTGTCGCCGTCATTGGGGTTTCGTCTTGGCCACGTTAGACTTGCGACGGCGTCACCTTATGATTGTGACGCCGTCCTATTTAGCTTCTGACGCCGTCTGGATTACATCTAGGCCGTCTGAGTTGCGACGGCCTACTCTTTTATAACTTGACGTCATCACTTGAAAATAGGAGTTTTGGCTTCTGTCCCGTCACAAAAATCCTCCGACGGCGTCGCAATTAACACCTGACGTCGTCACCTTAGGTTTACAGCAGCTTTGAGTGTCTCGATTCTGACTTTGGCCATTTTCTTCGTATATTCGCGCCTTTTCGTCCAAATAAGTGCCATTCCAGCATTTTGCCTTCAAGAGACCTAAAAAGTGAAAAGGAACGATATTAAGCAATAACGGATACAAAAGTGATCAAATAAGGGCTTAAACGACCCCTCAAAAAGGTACATTTTAAAACCTTATCAAATATCCCTACACTTGGTATTTGCTTGTCCTCAAGCAAATGTGCTTTTAGCCAATTAATTTATAAGTTAGGGGTCATGAAGCATTCGTTCAAAACGGTCCACAACACATATAAACCCCGAAAAAGTCATAACAAGCACGGAAATCACATACTAGCACCTCACATGGGGTGTTTGGATACTCACATCTCTCTCGGGTGTATATGAAATATAACAAATTGGAAATGGAAGATTAAACACTCATTAACCGGTCCTAGTACATAGATTACTATAGGCTTGAGAATAGATCAAACCTCCATCGCTTTGGCGTAAGTACCTAGGAAAGACTATCAAATAGGTCTTTAAAGGGTTGTAATGTTAGGCTTACGGTAGGGAAACAAAGGGTTTGGTGGGATAGGCTATTTAGTGGTGGCAAGTCAAAAATCTCTTATGTTACAAGCATACGAAGAATGGCGTTGCTAAGCCAAGACTCGACACTCTAAACTTTAGCTAACTGAAATAAACAAACATAAATTTAAAGGATAGATGTAGGATGGTAGCCCGTATGTTTTTTTTTTTTTTTTTTTTTTCACTCTATTTTTTTTCTCTTTTTCTCTTTTTTTTGGATTTTTTTTTCATACACTTTTACTCTACCATCCTCTACGGTAACATCAAAATGATAGGGATTTATAGGCACATCCCTACACTTGAGTTTTTATTACTCTAACACTAATTTGACCCGAATTGAAAAGATCAAAACACTTGGGGTACATTATTACGCAAACAAAGGGAATTTGAATTTAACGTTCCCTTCCCGTCATTTCATAAACTTTAACTTTTCCCATGAATCCCAATCGTCCCAAAACTGTATACAAAGGATATGACTCGACTTAGCAACTCATGCAAGCAACTAGATAATTGAACTAAGGGTTTAGGGTGATAACAATAATGCACTAAAAGTGAGTGCATACAGGGTAGGCTAAGGCGATTTGGGTGTATATTTGGGGGTGGGGTGTAAACAATGTTCTTCATTGATATTATGGAAAAACCGAAACATCACGAGAACCGCGAAAAGGATAGGCTCTGAGGGGTTAACTAGGGGTATCGTGTATTAAAGATGAGTACAACGCAAAGGGTGTGGGGGAATTACTCAACCGATGTGGAAGAAGTAATTATATTACGGGTATCAAACAAGGGTTGTCCTAATGCCTCTTATCATTTAGTTATTCCTAACTACACAAGTGTAGTCTTACTAGCGATCTCGGAATGCATCACAAAACAAGTTCTAGAATCTAATATACTACCGGTTCACACTCTAAGCATTAAAGATGAATGCTTTTAATTCCTACTAATCTAAGGGTGATCCTCACATTTTGGGTGGAATTTAGGTGGTAAAGGGTTTTTGTGCTAGTCATGCAACTTCCTATCCGTGAGACGCTTTTGTTAAGACTAATGGCCCACTCCTATATGTCATGAAAAATTTTAAATTTGGTGCCAAAATTACCCTAACCGACATTTTCTCATGGTTTATTACACAAATACAATTGGACAAAGCAAATAATCAAGGATAAGCATAGTTTCAAAGTTCCCGTTTTATTTTCCCTCCCTACACTTAAACTGAACATTGTCCCCAATGTTCCCCGAAAGTATAAAAGTTATGATAATTGGAAGGTAATTAAAAACGAAAGAAACTAGTACTCCCCTGATTAGCTCGGTAGGATCCGTGTGTGAAGTAATGGTTAAATCCTTTCCAAGAAGAATTTATGTGTGAAAAGCTCCTTCCAATCGTATGTAACTTCTTCTTGATAAATTAAACCTGCACACTTGAAGAAACAAACGAAACATTCGCGTAAAATCGGCGGTAATAATAGATATAAGACTCGATTTAAACTAGGATATAATGCTTGTGGAATGGATGTTTACAGAATCTCTGGAAAATTAAGACCTGGAAAATTCAAAATTTTTTTTAAGTAGCTCAGAAAATGAGAAAAAAGTAATCTGTTGTTTTTACTCCTTCCTGACGCCGTCAGGTTGCGATCCTGACGCCGTCAGGTTATCCTGACAAAAACTGGTCTGCGATTTTCTGGAAAATTTACATCTTTAGAATCTGGAAAAATTTCTGCAAAACATCCATTATGACTCGATACAAGCATTTGACTCGAACAAACACACAAATATATCTTTTAATGAAATGTTATTCTCATGTTTACGTTTCTTTTGAAAACGTGTGTAATCCTCCCTACACTTATCCCTTATGTAAAATACCTTTATATGCAATTAAGACGAGGTTAAAAACAAAATAAAGCATTTTTACAAAATTAAACATGAGAATAATCAATCAATAAAAGATATATGACACTAACAAGCAAACAATTAAGCATGGGTTGCCTCCCACGAAGCGCTTTTCTTTATTTAAGAGTCTTGTAGCTAGACTCGTAGTCGTGCTCCTACGTTGCCTCGCGCACGCTCACGTGCTCATACTTAAGCCATTCCAACGCTCTTTTATTCTTTTTGTAATCATCTCCTAATTCAAGGCATTTTTTTGTAATACCACTTAGTTTTCTCATATGGGTGCCTAATCCCACTTTGCTTATCCCTTTCACTAAGCAATGGAATAGGGGTCATTCTGTTACAAGCCTCAATATCCTTATGTTTAAACCTAGGATGGGCGCGTGGCATTTGGTAGATAAAATCTTCAACTTCATCAGAGAATGTAATTAGACCATCAATCATCCGTTCATTCAACCTAGTCAATTTTTTGAAAGGTTTTCCAAAAATTACTTGAGTAAGGTACTTATCAATAAATTCTCCTAAGTCTTCTAAGACCATGAACTCTACCAAATAATCAAAACTTCCAACAAACACGTGCAAATGAGTGACTGCTTCAACAACATTGTTCCCTTGATAAGTTAACTCATTGATCTTGATTTTATTGTATAGGTCCATTGAGATTAAGTTCAAAGGTAAGAATGAATTCAAATAAGCATCGAACCCTTCTAGTCCTATTTTGCAAGGGAATTGCATGTTAAAGGTGCCATCTTTCTCAATCCTACACCTAGGGTCAAAACATGGGGAGGGGTCTTCCTTAATTTCAAAACTAACTCCATTAATGACCTCCTCGCTATCAAGTGCTTCACCATAATCAAGTTCCTCATCGGAATCTGAGTCATAGAAAGCACTTTGTTGTTGCCAATTTATCTCATTATGCCCTAGGTGATTTCCAAAATGGTGAATGGGTGAAGGGTTTTGTGGGATTGCGTTCTCAATTTCGGGATTGGGAACGGGTAGAGTGAAGAATCTTCGGCGGAAGATACGTATCATGGTGAGTGATGGTTTTTTTTTACGAACAAAAGTCACGAAGAAGGGGGATAGACTACGAGAAAGCTAAAAATGAGAAAGAAAAAAAAGTTTACTTGATAGGAATCAAGTAAAGAAACCTAAACGAGGTGGACTACTAACTAGCTATTCTATTCCCTGGCAGCGGCGCCAAAAACTTGATAACGCTACACGCGTCGTTCGGGGTCAAAGGAACTTCCTTTTCGTCGAGCAAGTTTTTCAACACCTTATGCAGTGAACCTAATCGTTGTAGTGTAGTATTATGGTAAGCCACGGGTATTGATATCGTTTTCTAGGGGAATAGGAATGCTAGTGAGAAGTTACTACGCTAAGGTTGGGGTTGAGGAAGATTGTTTTTGTATTTTTTTATATTTTTATGAAATGGAAAGGTATGAATCTCGGGGTTTGAATTTGGGGGGTTGGTATCGCTACCAATTATTCTACTTATCTAATTATCTAATCTAAGGTGTATGTAGTCTATGTCTAATTATTGTGTGCTCGTATGATAGTTTAAAGATGTGTTTACTTAGGTTTTACTACTCCTTAATTATCTCCTATTGGTGGTTGAATTGTCACGTCCTCATTCCTAGTTGCGTTGTGTGTCTAAGGTTGTAGGGTATGCGTTTCTCCCTAACTCTTTAAACTTACCAAAGGGTCTCGTCTACAAAACCCACTAGGGATAATAAACTCTTACTCTAAGGCACTCTTTGGATGGTTTAGCTTACAACTACTCAAGGAGTCATATTCTAAGGTTCACAAAGATTTAATCAAGCATTAAGTACACAACGAATGACCTATCGCATTACTAGATCATTAATCAACTAAGATAAGAGACAACCAATCAATATTCAATAATTAAGTTTCATATTCCCTAAGCAAACACACAAGTAAATTAGCCGGACATGGAGAACATGCAAGCATACACACAAATAATCAAAGACATAATTGTATTAATGAAGTAAAACACTTATCTTGGTGTAAGATAGGGTTTGGAACCCTAAAATACTGTACAAGACATCCTTGGTTCGGTTTAGGTTTTTACTCCAAAAGACTACACACTAAATACTGAAAAATTCGGATTCTATATATAATATTACATATGCGACGGCGTCACCTTATGTTTTGTGACGCCATCGTGTCGCCGTCATTAGGGTTTCGTCTTGGCCACGTTAGACTTGCGACGACGTCACCTTATGCTTGTAACGCAATCCTCTTCAGCTTCTGACGCCGTCTGGATTACATCTAGGCCGTCTGAGTTGCGACGGCCTACTCTTTTATAACTTGACGTCGTCACTTGAAAATAGGGGTTTTGGCTTCTGTCCCGTCACAAAAATCCTCCGACGGCGTCGCAATTAACACCTGATGCCGTCACCTTATGTTTTCAGCAGCTTTGAGTGTCTCGATTCTGACTTTGGCCATTTTCTTCGTATATTCGCGCCTTTTCGTCCAAATAAGTGCCATTCCAGCATTTTGCCTTCAAGAGACCTAAAAAGTGAAAAGGAACGATATTAAGCAATAACGGATACAAAAGTGATCAAATAAGGGCTTAAACGACCCCTCAAAAATGTACCTTTTAAAACCTTATCACAACACAAAAAACACCTTCCAAAAGAGACTTGATCGTGGGAGATAAGCGGAAAGAAAGAAACCAGGCTTCCCAATCCGAAAACGAAGAAAGCTCCTGCCAACCTAAATCCCACCAACGACATACCTTACGAAGAATAGATTGAGCCAACTCGCAACGGAACAGGACATGTTGAATGTCATCCACAGCCGCACCACAAATGGGGCATAAAATCGAGTCCAAAACAACACCTCTTCGACTAAGATCATATCTCGTCGGCAAGCTATCACGACGAGCACGCCACACGAAGATATTAATCTTTAACGGAATACATTTCAACCATCTCGTAGCAACAGATATAGAAGGAAGAAACATATCATCAAGAAAATTACGAACCACTTTAACCTTAAACTCACCATCTCCTGACAAGTCACAAATCCGTCTATCCTTAGAGGACGAAAGAAAAACAGAGTCCACAATTGAAATAAGATCAGACCATTGATGTCTCTCAGCACCGTCCCGTACCTCCCTACGAAACGAAGAAGCAATCGACGCAACACCCAACTTAACAGCAACCGAGGCATCTTTGTCCATCTCTAGAGCGAACAAACGAGGAAAACTGTCTCTAAGAGGTACGTCTAAAATCCACACATCAGACCAGAACCGAGTGCAAACCCCATCCCCTACACGCTTCTTACAGTAAGAAAATAAGTCAAAACCTTTACCTTTCAAAACATGAACTTCACGTAAGATAGAGCACCAAATCGAAGAATAAGACACCGAATGCGATATAAGATTCGAACCATACACCGCATTGATAACCTTGAACCAAAAAGATCCATCTTGAGAGATAAAATGCCATACCAATTTAAGCAGAAGAGCACGGTTTAACGCATGAAAACTCGACACGCCAAGGCCTCCATTTTTTCTAGACGCCAAAACTTTATCCCAAGCTACCCACGTAATCTTTTTATCGTAGGAGTCCACTCCGTAAAAGAACTTACACCGAATCGCTTCCATATCCTTCAAAACTCCTTTAGGAACCTTAAATATGGACATATTGTATAGAGGAGAGGCACCAAGCACAGATTTTAGGAGAGTCAACCTGCCACCAATCGATAAAGTTTTGATCTTCCACTTAGAAAGCCGAGATTGTAATTTTTGAATCGTGTCGACCCAAGCTGACCTCCGAGACATACATCCACTGACCCTCACTCCAAGATATCGAATATGACTATGCATAACAGTGCACCCAATCGAATCAGCAACCTCAACAACAGTACTATGAGGAACCCCAATACCCAAAACTTGGCTCTTTTGAATATTGATCTTCAAGCCCGACGCCAAAAAGAAGCATTGAAGAATAATAACGATGTTATGCAAATTCAAGTCAGACCATTCACCTATGAACATAGCATCATCAGCGTAGAAGAGATGAGAAATATTACATGACCCATGCAATTGAATACCATTGAATAACCCATCAGCGACTGCACGTGAGAACGAAATATGTAAGGACTCCATGATATAGATAAAAAGATAAGGAGACAAAGGATCTCCTTGTTTAAGGCCACAACGTAAAGGAAATTCAGACGTTGGACTCCCGTTAACCAAAATAGAAGCCATAGCGGAGCTAAAAGAACCACGTATCCACCTGCACCAGTTAGACCCAAAACCGAAAGCATGAAGAACATCTAAAAGATAATCCCACCTAACCGAGTCGTACGCCTTAGCAAAGTCCACTTTAAAAAACATAGATTGCTTCCTATTCCTTTTACACCAGTTAATCACCTCGTTTAAGATAAAAGGGCCATCCAATATTTGCCTATTAGAAATGAAAGCGGACTGAGTTTCATAAACTAGGTCAGGAATGACCATAGCCAACCGATTAGCAAGAACCTTCGTAATGACCTTGTAAACACATCCAATCAAACTAATAGGACGAAAATCAGAGACGAACTTAGCATCCGTAACTTTAGGAATCAAAGCGATGAAAGACGAGTTGGATCCTTTTGGAAAAATACCATAAGTAAAGAATTGTTCAACCGCACCGCAAAAATCAGGCCCGACGAAACTCCAATATTTCCTAAAAAATTCAAACGAATACCCATCCGGACCCAGCAATTTATTCTCTCCACAATTCCAAACAGCCCTACGAATTTCATCCCTCGAAACGCCCCGAACCAACTCCTCCACTTGGTCAGAAGACAACCTTTATACTATACCTTAAACATCTCATAACGTTTTTTTTGTAAGATATTAATTTGCATATCCAAAAAATTGACAAAATTCAAAGCGCTATGTTTAAGAAACTACTTGAAAACGCAACAATAATACAATAATATCATTATTTCCCAAGGTTATAAATAGCGTATAGCGTGAGGCGTGGCGTGGCGGCATGACCAAGCCTCACGTCTTTGCGGTTTAGATGAAGCTTTTGTATTTATAAGGCGTGACATAAGGCGGCACAAAGTATAAAAATATTTATACATTTATATATTATAATTCATATATATCGAGTTTACAAAAAATGTGTCATAAGGCGGCGTGGCGGCATGGCGTGACGGCATGACCAAGTCTGACACCTTTGCAGGACCTTTGCGAGCCTTTTAGAACAATGCTATTTTCTCATGGGTTGGTTTTAACTTTTCCATCAAAAAAGCTGAAATAAAGATAAGAACGTCATATTTAAGCATTCCATTAATTAAATCAGTTTCTTTTTTGGTACATATCATGTCTAACTAACTTGTGCTATAAACGTACATGTTGAGAGTTAATTAAGACACGTAATATTTTGTTGGTTTTATGGACAATAAATTAATAAACGTGAGTTAGGATCGAACTCGAGACTTTGGGATTGCACACTTTACGTATGAGAATTTAAAGTTAATAATTAAATATAAATGTTGTATTTATTTATTTATTAAACGAAATAACTAACGGACGTTAAGTAATTAATGTAATGGACTAATGGTCGTTAAATGTTTATGGAAAAGGATCAAATTGCAAAAGTTGGGAAGGTTCCGGAATCCATAAGGGATACCTAGAACCGATCGGCCATCAAGAAAAGGAAACAAGGACCAACTTGTTCACCAAGTTTACTTGGGTATATATACAAGGCTAGGGGTCTTGTTTTTCCATCTCTTGTGCTCATAAGCTAAACCCTAAAATCGTTTTGTGTGTGTTTTTGTCTCCAAAACCGATCGTACACCTTATAGGGGTCGATCCAAGTCTTTTCCACAAAACAAGTTATTTGTTTGATAAAAACTAGCGGTACTTTAATTCGGTTTAGTACGTGTGTACAAGAACTTAGTAATAACATACTTTTGTTATTATCTTGGATTGAATTACAAAACGGTAAGGGGTAATTCATATAATCCTATAAACCCTAATTAGGGTTCATCCTAATTGCTAGTTTGTGGATTTGATTCTTGTTCGGCTAGAATCAAGAAAGGTACGCATATTTTATTCTTTAGTTAATTAATTATTCATTATATGTTCCTATACGCTTCCGCACTTACTTTGATGTTTATTGTTTATATTTATGATTGTCATGTTATATAATTCCAACATATTTGAGATTGTGTTTTCTTAACATTGATTTAGTTAAGAAATGTAACTATGGAGTTATGGTCTTTGGTGCAAAACTAGGTGAATTGGATTGGAATGCTGCTGTGAAGATTGATGCAGTGTGTGCAGATGATTTTGTTGCATGTTTTTCTCTGATAGTGTTCTCAGAGTTATGTCTACTGTTACCTGATATGGGAAAGTCTTGTATAGAGATGTTAGTGACTTAGTGTTACCAAATGTTTAATATGTTACTGCAGTATAAAATGTTTGGTTCATGTGCTTCTATCACAAACAAATACTCTTATTTAATTTGTTAAAACTGTAGCATTGCTTTATGACTAAAAAAATGGCGAAAAGTTTTTCATTTGTGATATTGAAAACTTTTTCTTGACAATAAAGTATGCAAAATTTATATACTATGTTACTTCAAATGTATAAAACGAGTATTCGGTCATGCTTTTTAAGGTGGTAAAAAGTAAGTACCATTTGTCAAATAATCTGATTTAGGGTGTGTTTGGTAAAAGAAGCAGCGAGAAGTAGCTGTGAGCAATAGCCACAGCTCACAGCTCATCGCTCACAGCTTCTTAAAGAAGCATTATAAAAATGAGCTTTTTTAAAAAATAGCAAAGCTCACCGCTCATTTGCCAAACGAACAATAAAAATCAAAAAGCTTATTGCTCACCGCTCATCGCCCCAAAAAGCTCCAAAATGCTGCGCGCCAAACATAGCCCGAGATGCTACAAAATTCGTCCATATCTATATAGGAATTCAAGAATAAAAATGCAATAACTCACTCGGGAAACATCTACAACCAAGTTAAAAAATATAATAAAAAAATAAATAAAAAAAAATAAAAAAAAAATTAAAAAATGTATCATACTTACCGCCATTTTCTTTTGTGAGTAGCGAACAATTTTTTTTGCTTTGGTGGGTATTTTTTTTTTCAATTTTTATTCTTTTTAATAGAATTTTTTTTTCACGAAGGGCAAAAATGTCACATAGTACCCGAAAAAGGATGAATTTGAAAGAAGAGTACCCACAATAGCAAAAAAATTTGTTCGTTACCTACAAAAAAAAATAATGGTAAGTATGATACTTTTTTTAATCATTTCCCAAAAAAAAGTGTAATAACACGGATTGAATGGTAACTGTATTTACTTTTTGAAAAGATAAAATTGTTAAAAACGTACTTTTATGAAATATTTTTTTCAAAAATGTTTATGTTTTTAGAAAGATTCAAGTGGGTAAATAATGTGCAACCACGCTCCATCATTATTTTTTACTGAAATAATTGAGTTGCAGCAATGAATAAAGGTTTGAGTTATACAAACTTTTTTTATAGATTAACCATACAAACTGCGAAGTACATAGTATAACATCGCGATATATACAGATAATTCTTTAATACTTGCAATGATTAGAAACTCCTCCTAAAAGAATAAAAAAAAATCATCCTTTTATTACATGATATTGAACTACCAAATATTATGGTGCGTTTGGTTTGAGTCGTGAAATTACAATAGGTATTGGTTTCGAAATAAGTTTGAGTAAGAATGAGTTTATAATTCAAAATTTATTGTTTAGCTTTAGTTAGTGGGGATGAGAATCATGAAAGAAATGTGAAAGTCATCTCACGTGGGTGGTATAGAATATAGCTAATATTTTCGTTTGAATCTAATATTTGAAAGTCATACATCTCAACCAAACATCTGCAATCACAATCATTGTCATTCCCTCATTTTCATTCCCCCATACCAAACACATTTTTTGAGTGCTTTTTCTGACTACTTTTGAAACAAGAGAATACATAGTAAAAGTAATTGTTTGTTATGTGAGGTTAGAGCTAAAATAAGGATTTAAAACTATTGTTTATAATATTTTGAGAAAATAGACAAACATGTTATTAAAGTTTGCCAAAATTTTCATCTATGTTACTAAAGTTTAAAATGTTACAAATAGGTTACTAAAGTTTGATCTCCGGTTATATAAATTACT
Organism: Chrysanthemum seticuspe; assembly: GCA_019973895.1. Lineage (NCBI taxonomy): Eukaryota > Viridiplantae > Streptophyta > Magnoliopsida > Asterales > Asteraceae > Chrysanthemum > Chrysanthemum seticuspe. Next base: position 287,747,071 of record BPTQ01000001.1, read on the forward strand.
GAATCTTTTAAATTACGACCTTGCTTATTTTTTAAGTATAAAAACGGTCCTTGTGGTTACCCTGGTTTCACAAATTTAGTCCATAAACCACGTGTTTTTTTTTATAAAAATGCACAAGTTTTTCAAGTTTTTGTGTTTATTAGTTTCAATCAAATGCACAATGTTACTTTTAGTCATGAATCCGTCACTTATTTTGTGACTAAGTAAGAACATGTCATGTCATGTCATCTCCAAGATGAATATCACTATTTATAATGATAACTCGTTATCATCAGATTTATATAGTTTTGTAAAGCTTTAATGCCAAATCATTCTAGACATTTTAAAATTTTTCTTGCACGGTATAACTTTCTATTATATTAACTTGGACTAATAACCTTTTAAAGCATTATATTGTCAAGAATGACAGTTCTGCGTAGCGAACTAAAAAATAACTCTTTTAGACATTAATATTGACATTTTTGTCTTTCTTTAAGTATTATGACCATTTTACTCTTTCTAAATTTTTTTCGAAATATTTTTTTTTTTTGAAATTTTTTTTGATTTTTTTTTTCGAAATACTTTTTTTTCGAAATTTTTTTTCCAAAGTTTTTTTTTCAAAATACTTTTTTTCAATTTTTTTTCTTTCTGAAATTTGTTTTTCTAGAATTTTATTTGTAACACGCGAAAAAAAAAATAATTTTTTTTTGTAATATTTTGTAATAAAAAAAAATTCGATAAAAAAATTCACTCGTGACAAAAAAAGATAATCAAAAGTGAATAAAAAACAGGTGAAAACGGAGTAAAAAACTTTTCTGATTTTTTTTTTCGAAATTATTTTTTTAGATTTTTTTTGTGACATGCGATTTTTTATTTCATTTTTTAGATTTCAAAAATTTTCTGATTTTTTTTTCGAAATTCATTTTTTTTTAATTTTTCGAAAGGTAAAATGATCATAATACTTAAAGAAAGACAAAAATGTTAACATTAATGTCTAAAAGAGTTATTTTTTTAGTTCACTATACAAAACTGTCATTCTTGACAAATATAGTGTTTTAATAGATTATTAGCCCTATTAACTTTAAATAAAAAGAAAAGATGTTTTTTTTTTTAAGCACATCATTCTTTAGAATAACACAATAAAAATTCCACATTTCTGCTTTCTGTAAACGTCACCATAAAATTATTTTATAAATTGTAAACGAGAATTCATCAAAACATGACACATATACATTGAACTGTTCCATAAAAAAATATAAAAACTAAATTGTTACGTAATTCATAACTCAAAGAATAATCTGAAAAAAATAAAAACTACTGTTCGTAATGGGCTCTATTTATCTCTTTGCAAGAAACGTTACGTTTCTAATTTCGTCCATAGACTTTACAAGGTTTTTAGCCCGCGCTTCGCAGCGGGGTGTTTGAATACAGAAGTATTATTTAACGTTTGAGCTAAGTGTATTCATATTAGATATGTTTAGTATTTTAAGCGTGAGCAATATAATTAAGCGGTTGCGAATTTACCAAAAAGTATGTTATCAAGCCTTGGCTGCGTTGCGTTTTATATAGAGCTTTTTAATTAAAAATGATAGAATGTCGTTATTTAACAACCGTTAAGTAACGGCGGTTAGTAGGACTGTTTGTGTAACGAACGTCTAACATAAAGGACCAATTATGTAAGTTTTTTTTACATCGTTAGTCCCTAGAGGACCTATTTTGCAACGGAAGTTAAACCTCAGGGACTCTTGTGCATTTTTGGTTTTTTAAAAAGTATTAAATAAAATGTAACGACCGTTAGTAGATAACGGTCGTTAACTAACAATTGTTAGTTACTTTTACATCGTTAGTCCCTAGAGGACTTATTTTGCGACGCAAATTCAACCTCAGGGACTGTTGTTGTATATTCGTTTCTTTTAAAAGTATTTAAAAAAAAGTAACTACCGTTAGTAGATAACGGTCGTTAATTAACGACCATTAGTTACTGTGCATCTCACTGTTCACTCACTTTCTATTGGGTGTGGCAGTAGCACAAAGTAACCTGCCTATAGCCACAGTGCTAAATGTACTTTAGTAGAAATTTCATTTTAACGGTGTCTTTTTTTATGATTAAAAGGCTAGGTCCGCAAACATGCACTAGAATATATTTTTTTCAGGAATTTTTTTCTTTTAAATTTTTATTCTTCATTTTTTTTAACATTATGCTAATAGAGACAAAAAAATATATATATTTCTCTAGCAATAATATTTTTTTTCAAGAAAAAAAAAATAAAACTTAAATAATTATTAAAACAAAAAAGAAACAATGCCAGGCAAAGTATCCGTGTTTCACTATATTTGGGAACTACATTTTATGGCCCACTTGATTATTTAAATAAAATAGTGGTCTATCTCACTTTTTTTTTCTTTATAATGGAACAACTAATAAAGTATCCATGCAGCTTTGTAAAAACTTATAAACCAATGCTAATTTTAAACACAAAACCTGATTTAGAATGAACCTAGCCAACCTCCTTTTGGCTCACTCTTTTATTAATGAAATCAATTGCTAAGACAACAAGTATGTTTACAATACAGAAACTGAAGATACAAAACAATTGAAGGGTTTCTCTCAAACTCACAATCATAACAGAACAATGAGAGAGATACACGCTCAGAAAACACACAGAGATATGTGAAAGTTATGAGAAGAATAAGCTTGACTTGAGCTTTTATACTCTTGACTCCAGATGTTACACTTTGCTCCCTTGAAGAATAAACACCGGAACATCTTTAGCACTTCATCTTTGGAGAAAGAACATGTAACATATTAGTTTTCATAAACACATCAAATCATATTGAATAGAGGCGTGTGAATTGAGTTTTAGAGAGAGAAAGTGAAATAGTTTAGGGAACTTAGTGAGACAAAAGAAAAATGATATTATGAAGCTCCAACCCTATACCTTGGGAGGTAGAGGGTATATATAGTTTCTTACAAGACTCGCCTCCTACGGGCTGTGGATCAGGCATACAGTGGGTAAAGACCCGTCCGTCATCCACGATGTTACTTAACAAACTACTTATTAACATTACTTGACTACGACTACGAGCTTTCTAACGAATACATATACTTGAGGTGACCTACTCTTTAACTACCGGATTTTCTAAATCCTAACAATCTCCCCCTAAGGGAGGTCACCTCAATTTACATTGAACACAAACAGATATTACATTTTGATTGTTCTTGGATTCTTGATTAAGATCTTTGCTCTGTAGTCCGTAGCCTTTGATTCTTCATATTCCCCATGTTTTGTTGACTCAAGTGGAGGTCTTTAACTGATCCACATGATGGTGTTTGTTGAGCCAGCATTGAGATCATCTGCCACCATAAATCTCTGACTTATCCTTTGAAGTGTTGCCATCATGTGAAGTTGTGACTTTTGGACCGACATGCTCACATTCAGATCATGATATCTTCTCATCAGAGTAGCGGAAGCTTTTGTTGATTCATAATATTTCCTGCAGCGTAGCAGAAGCATGGCGAGAAAATATCAGAGCCAGTTGATGACGATATGCACTCATCATGATTTCTTTAGAAATGAATGTGTTGTGTGAGCATGCGGCTATGGATTGACTTCTCAATTCTGATCAGCTGCAAACGTTGGGTGTACCTGCATACAACAGTTAGCAATAAAGCGCACGAGCGTGTCTTTGATCACTTTCGTTGAATTGAGGTACACGGCCCACGGTTCCCCGTTGATCAGTACGAGTACTGCCTGTGATCAGGTTTAATTTCGAAGAATCTCCTTGACATGGTTTCCCAGCTGCTCTAGCTGTTCTCAAACCGGAACGTCTCAAAGAAGACAACACGGAGAGAGTGAACCAGCGAATTGAGATTCACTGATTGATGAAAAAGATTTGAAAACAATCGTGTATTGCTTAATATAAAGTGTTTTGCAATACAACGAAGGTTTTAAAGAAAATCAATTATCAATCATAATCACCTTTTATTTTGAATATTAATACACAGTCGATGTGCTAGAGAAAAGAATTTTAAGCACAACGACCGGTTTTTCAAAGGTATCCGTCAATCCATTTCCTAGACCAAGGTTGATTCAATATTGAATCACCCCATCGTTTTAATCCAGTTGTCACAAGTTTGATCTATTGGATAGATCTCACATGTCACCCACCAAGAGCTTGTTTGATGTTGGCTCTAGAATGATTTCCATCTTCATCGTAAATATTTTACATATCACTCAGATGTTCTGGCAATACCACAAGGATAATGCGTAGGACTCTTAAGATATATTCTCACTTTCCACATTGTGTGAAACAGTGAGTCTTCATTGATTGTGTCCTAGTGAGATTTATTGATGATCTCGAGGCTCTAGACTCAATTGTGCACATTTGGTTCCTATGCCGGAGACTAGGGAGAGGGTCTCCTTCTTCAATATCAACAATCTCTAAGAGAGAGTCGATAGATTATGTGGGTTTCCCGTGAGAATGAAACAAGTCATTTTAAGAGGAACTTGAGTAGCTTGGGAAGTTGTAGTGCAGTGCGTCACTAGGTCCATGACGTCTTGTCTTCAATACTGGTGTTACCTTGGTAACCACCAGTAGCATATGAATTGAACCCGGTTTCTACCCTAAGGTTGAAATAATGGAGGGCTATTTCTTTTTACCCTTTTCTCATTTATTTCTTTTTCATTCTTCAACACCTTCAGTGCTTACCGAGACTTCATTACTAGAACCTTGTTGGGTTTATTCCAGTTCTAGCTCTATCTCAGTCCGCACTCTTCCCATTTCTCACTTTTCTCCTTTTTTTCATTATACCTAAGGACTTTTACACTATTTAGTGGATTGTCCCTGGGTAGATCCCTCCGGCTCTAGCGGGATCGTGGGAACGAATACCTAACCTAACCATCCTTATATCTCCATGCATAAAGTAAATTTGGTCGGTCTTTTTGGTATTGTTCTTCTCCCAATGAAACCAATTGAAAACCATTTGAAAAATCAATCCAGGTATGTGTGATACACGATCAAATCATTTTGTACCTGAATCGTTTTTGATAATTTTAGAAAACGCTCCCCCTCAACATGTTCTTCAAGTGTTTGAAATCATTTTAGCACATGGTGGCAAGAGGACATTTGAAATCTTAGATTGAGAATGAAAGATCCAATATCGGATTAACATTTTCTAAAATAATCATCACCACTTCCCGATCAAATCTAGTAATATAATTACATTGGACAATATTTGGGGAAGGATGAGGTTTTCTTATGATTGCTCTCCCTCAATATGTGCATCGAGATTCGAAAGTGTTTTGCACATATTAGAGAGAACCTGCACTTAGAGACAATTCAATCACGTTTAAATTCTTTTTGGTTTGAGATAGATGCTCCCCCTCAACATGTGCATGGAAAAATTGAAATCGTTTGGCACATGTAGGGAGGAGAGCTTGTTAATATCTTTATAAAACCACTTATTGAATTATCAGTTTATATCTAATTTAAATCACAAATTCTCCCCCGATCACAATTTTAAAATCCTTTGAGATATGTGATCTCTATTGATTTAAATTGTTTTTGAAAGCTTTTGATGAGAATTGAGACTAGCTTTTAAAGTATTTAACTGATAAGGATCGAATTCAAAGACTTTAGACTCAAAGGATTAAACATGCTTAAGTATCTTATGAAAACACAACATTAGACTTGGTCTGGATCCAATAGTACAAAAACATTGTTCTTTTTGATTATCCAAAATTTGACCTTGCTCGATTACGTGTCAATTGTTTGAAAAATAACTTTTTGATTTGATTGAAATCATTCTCCTCCTCAATCAATGACATAAGTTGTTGATTGAGTGTTAGAGATTTTGACAAATGATAAGTCCAGATGATTTTTAAAAATATAGTCCGAGTTATTGTCAAAGCAATTTTGTTTTCATTAGATAACAAATATTTTTCAGAAGAATAATTAGAAGGAAAAATATTTGTGATGGAAACATTTGTCTTTTTGGCGACAAAAATTTGTATTAAGAATCAGAGCATGAGGTTTCAAAAATTAATTTAAGTATGGCTATGTTCTTTCTTTTAAAACTGGTTATTGCCTGAAATGACAATAAACTATCATTTTTCTCCATCCCATTTTTTTTAAAGACAAATTAAAAAGGTATTTATTACTTCAGTTCGAACTTCATCTAAAGACCCGTGCCATTTTTGAATGACATATCAAAGTCCGTAGATGTTATCGAATACATATAACATGAAAAGAAAAAACAATATTTTTGGACTTTTTCAAAATTTTCTAATTTTTATGGGTTTTGAAGATTTTATAATTTTCTATTTTCTTTTTGTTGGTTTTATAATTTTATATTTTGCTTTTTGATAAATCTATACAAGAAGATAAATTAGTTCAAGAGGATGATGAAATGAGTACCGAGATAAGGAAATCGTTCAACACTTTTTAGAAGATATAAGTCATCATCTCTTAAACTTTCACCACCAAAGCATTTGAGGCTCTCGAATCGTGGCAAGAACTTGAGCCTTCTAAAAGTGAATCTTTGGCAGCTTCCCCCCAAACCGACAATCCTCGTAAAAAGACCATTTCCACCAAGAAGAAGAAGTGAAGCAAACAATCTAATTGTATGAAGCGCAAGAACCCGAAGAAGACGATAACAACGAAGTAACAAGTTAACATGGATCATTTCTGCGGTTATCAAACCCGAAATAAATGATTAAGCCCAATCACATGATCCTGTTATGCGTCCTCGATGTACACATTACTCTTCGAGTTTGAGCAGTTGTCTATTCGGGAGAACAATATATCAGCATCTTCATTTCACCCAATGCATTCCAGTTATCTAAAATATAACCAATCAACCCATAATGTACACATGTACCCAACAAGAGTAGAGACGATGACATCCAAGTAACATGTTGAGTCACTGATTATCTCTACGGATGTCAACTTCGGAATAACTGAATTAGCTCGATCAAGTGAACATGTTGTGCATCCATGATGTACACATATCTCACCCCTAATTGTTGCGATCTCATCGGAATCATCATTACAATGTGTACATGAAGCAATAACCGGAAGCACTACCATAAATCATAAAGAAGATGTCGATAAGCAATATCATCTCACGCTCCAACTATTCTTCTCATATTTCTTCCTATTGAAGGCTGAGTTACCACATACCAAAAGTGTCAAGAGACCACTTACCCCAAATAGTTGGAATAATACATCCTTCCCCCAAATAGTTGGAATGATACATCCTTACCCAAATAGTTGGAATGATACACCAAAGGTTTTCATCAAGTGTACACGTTGTGTATCCAGATGTATGTATCCTTCCCCCTTGCTGGTTTTGATACATCAGAATTAGCAAAATATAATACACTCATATACTTGAAATAGATAAGAACACGATAAGCTCAAATGTATCCTGTGAGAATCAACTGCAACAAAAACTCTCTCTGACTATCTTTATCAACCCATATGTAGACAATTTGAAGTGACCACTGAAGAAGAAAGCCCGATATACCAAACTTGAAACTGAAGACGAATTCCCCGCATTTGTATCTTAAGCTTGCATTAATGTTGGAAGAACGGTGTCGAGAATTCATGCTCCAAGAAAATCTCTAAGTACTCAATACTCAATCAAAGTATGAGACATTCATCCATCCAACCAACTTTGTAGTGATCAATTATCCAACCAACCCCGAATTCAAGATAAAATAAGAACACGCCTTTGTGAAAATCAACTTCATTATCAAATAAGTGATTCGGGATCAACTCTTTAGTGATCAATTAGTGTCAAATGCCCAACACGTGAATGAACATACAGTAAGACGTACATTAATCCATATAATGAACCGGAGCAATTGATTCCTCAACATCAATGCCATCTTCCTAACGATATACATGTAGAGACTCATCTGGAAGATTCACCAATAATGTCTTAGCGGATGAGGTAGTAATTTTTCTTATTGTTCAGGTGGTTGATTTACAGAATGCACATTGAGAGGAACAATAATCCATGAAGATTTGGCAAAGGAATACCAAAGAGCGGATCATTATTCATGAGTACAATTCTTAGATGGTGAACCAGTTGAGTCAGTAGGAACCGGAGCATGAGCTTCAGAAACTGGATGACCAACATTCGTTGGAGGTTGGAAGTACTCATCAAAAATATCTTGAAAAACAACGAATCCCAAATAGTAAATCCCAGTTATCCTTAGTGAGTGAAGACATTAGGTGTTAGAGAGTCGTATGACCATAACTCAAGCATCCATCAACATGTAGTATATTCACTCTTCTCCCCCTCAAAAATTGCAAATGAAGTTTGCCATTTTTGATTGAGCAAGTGAATAAGAATATATACCAATGAACGGAGATCCACTTGAGGATTGAATGAGCATGGAAAAACATGAAGCTTATTGATGAAGAATGTCGGTGAGAATGGTCATAAAAATAAAGATTTCTCTTCTTCTGAAGATAAAGCGCACTGAGGCGTACACTTTTATTTTCTTTGAGGAACGGGGCCTGAAGTGTTATCTACGGACGCCATAGTGTTGAAGAACGAGGCCTGAACTGATGTGAACATATGTCATTGTTTAGAACCCAGTTATATGTTTAGAGCCGCCCGAATCCAAATACCAAGGGACGATTTGTACGACCTGCTTTGTACAACAGACGAAGACAAAGAATTGGAAATATTGGATCCCCACGTGCTAATGAGGTCCTTTTGGTTAGCACAAACAATCTTTGAATCAGCAGAAACCCTAGGTGCAATGGCATTATCACTAGGAGCTGAACTAGTAGATGCATCAGACTTAGTCGAAGGAAATTTTGTGCTTAATGGGATTATTCTACCAGTTGGCTTCCAAACATTAACAGGCACTACTCTAGGCATAGTGGATTTTGTTAAGGGGCAAGGTTTGCCATTCGTGAATATTCGACATGTTGGCTTCCACTGAAATCCTACATTGGTAAAAACATTCCCTGTAGGTTTCCAAGATTGCTTAATCTGTTTCACTTTCCAAACTTTCTTAACTGGGGTTTGATTCTTAGATCTCAGAGATAGCACACCACATTTATCATGATTACCAGAAGATAGGCATTCTTTATAGGTTTTGCAGACAGCATAAGACTTCGAATTAATTTCAGTAAGCTTAGAGCTAATACTAGAACCAACACGATTCTTTTTGTTCAAGTTAAACTTATTTTCCCTATGGTGTTCATTCACTTCCTTCTCATGATCACTTTTAGTCAGTGATATTTTATCCTTCTTTGTATTGCTTCTAGGTTTTGACCCGATAACTTTAGTGTCAATTTTACCATCAGTAGAAGTGATGATGGGAACCTTAGTTTGTTTTACTGCCATTTGATTTTCTGGTCTATAAGTGCTGGGTTCTGAGGCTTTCAGAGGCACATCAAAGGTAACATGCTTGACTTTAGGCATTGAAGTGGCTGCAACTATTCTATCTCTCCTAGTACCAGTTTTAGGACATGTGGCAATGACATATTCTAAGAGTTCCTGAGATCGTTTGGCATTCATGCAGGCATAGGCAATAGCACTATCAAGTGGTTTATCTATTCTATCATCTTCGACGATCTCACGGAGACTCTCTAAACTATCCTTAAGGTACGAAAGATAGGCTTGATATGCAAGTTCATTATTCCTAAGAGGAGGAGGAATATACAACACATCAATAGCATAATTATTACAAGCAGAAACCTTTGGAACAGAATATTTGCAAGTGGGAATCTGCACTTTTCCATTTACCATACGCTTCAGATTCTCAATTTCGTTAAGCAAAGAGGTTATCTTTTCAATGTGTTTATCATGATTAACCTTGACTGAATCACATAACTCTTTGTTTTGCAATTTAACCTTTGAAATTTCAGCTTGAAAACATTCATTTTCTTTTTGCAATTTATTGATGATGTTTTGAAGTTGGAAATTCTGAGAATCTAAAGGCGGAGGTATTTGAGTGCCAACCACTTCATTCCTATTTCCCTTCAATTGGGAAATTTGAGCTTTCAACATTCGGATCGTGTTGCAATGAGCTTGAATACGTTCATCACGAGAGCTTATTTCAAAATATGCATCAAACTCAGGAGCATCCGAAGATGTCTTGGCATTTGAGGTTTTAACACCTTCTTTAAGATGTTGATATTGTAATTGTAAATCAAGATATTCAACTTCCAATTTAGAAAAATGCCTGACCATGTTATCATGATCATCATGTTCGATTTTATCATGCAATTTTGAATTTTTGGTCTCAAGCTCAATGACACGATCCTGGGAGACTTTCAATGCAACAGACATTTCATGAAATTGAGAAGCAGTAATGGAATAATTCGTAACAGTGTAAAACACATCCTGAGCAACACATCTAGAAATCAAGTTATTATTTAAGATATGCAGATTTTTCCTCTCAATTTCATTACTTTTAAGCTCACGTTCATAATCTTTGACTTCAATTTCCATTTCATCAAATACCTTTTCCAAATCTTTAATCTCTGTATCTATGCCCTTTTGAAGACTCTCAAATTGAATTTTCAGTTGTTTAAAGAAAGGCATGACCTCAGTTAAATAGCATTCTTTAGTTTGTTCAAAACCCCTTTCCCCTTCAGTTATCCCTGTAGGTGTGATTCTCTTCTTACATGTTTTCTCAAAATCAACGAATAGTTGGTAAACAACATATAGGCTGATTAAGGTCTTGCTTTTAGTGGGAAGAGTTCTAGGCACTAAATGCATTGGTGTATTTTGAGGATACACAGTAGCTGAAGGCACTTTCCTAAGGGGAGGGTTCTTTTCAACAAGTTCATCAGCTTTTTGCTTATCCATGTCTTTCTTCCAAAAAACTTGTTCTGGGGTTAATTGAGTTTGAGGTCTAAACTTGTTCAAGGCAATCCAATTTTCCTTAGTGTAATCATGGGGTTTAAGCGTTATATTATACACTTTACACCAAGGATCTTTTAATTTCTTTTCCATTTTCTCCTTAGAGGCATCTTCTAACTTTCTATCCTCTTCAGTGCCCTCTATACATGATGGTGTTTGTCTAGGCTTAAGGATCTCATTACCATCATATACGACCTTATGAGCAGCTCTAGCCTTCTTAACGAACTCGGGATTTGGTTCCTCTACAAGGGGAATACTATGCTTATCGCTTAAGACTCTGTGCTTAGTGATCATGTGAGCAGTCTGAATGGTGTTCCCTTGTACGTACAGTTTGTTTTCAAGTTAGTTTTTCAAAGTTTTTAGGTTGGAAAAGTCATTTAAAAGTTTTGATTCCTTAGCCATAAATTCCTGTTTAAGCACTTTTACATTTTCTTGAAGTTCTTGCTTTTGCTTAACAGTTTTATTGAGCTTATCTTTTAAGGAGTTTAACTCTTGTTTTAACATTTCTTCCATACAGTTACTTTTTCTGATAACTGTACGTATTTGGTTATCCATCTCCTGCTCACGCGAGGTCAGCTCAAATTTAGCACAATGTTCATAGATGGCAACTTGATCCTTATATATGTTAAGCTCAGTGGTTAGGGAATCATTAGGGATAAATGCAGAGTACTCATGCAGCTCATAATCATCATTTTGAGTAGAAGATGCACATCTAGGTACATCAGAAATTTTCATGCAGGTTTCCTCTGCATTAACGTGCACAGGTTGTGGCTGGTGCATCTCTATCTTGGGTACATCCGAAGCTTCCATGGAGCGTTCCTTTGCAATAGCTTGCACAGGTTGTGACTGGTGCACCTCTCTCTTTTATGAACATGAGCACCAAGAATCCATTTTAGCATTATCAGACTCAAACATGATAGTCTGCTGTACATTGTTGGGTATCTTCTGTTCATTGATCACGTCGTATAAATTGAGTATCTTAGATACAACTGAATTTGAATCGTTAGGCATGATGTTGACGTGCACTGTATTTTACAACTATATGATTTAAACCGCGAAATAGAATCTTTCGCGGGATTTTACAAAATCAAGAAGAAACCGTTAAGCAATGACCAATAGAACGTATTAAGATGATTGATGGATCGGCATAATGATAGAAAATTGTGTGTTAGGACTTATGATTGTTTGTAGGATTAGCTGAGATGTTGTTTAGTTGAGATTTGGATTGGTTGTTGCACGATTTTACAGAGAATTTTAGGTCTAGAAACTTAAAAACCTCAATAACTTCCTTTCGGAGGGGATTTGGGCCTCAAAAAATTCGTTTTGTGACATCGTGGTGAAAACTCACAATATTCAAGTTGTTCAGTTCGTTTTGAGGTATTTCGCTGAAAACGGAGTTACGGTTCAAAAGTTATGGCCGTTTGAAGTTTTGACGTAATAAGTCAACTTTGGTCAAACTGCTTCTTATCAAACCGCACAGTTGACAAATCGCACCCAAGACAACTCGCACCCAAGACAACTCGCACCCAAGACAACTCGTACCCCAGTCAACTCGCAGTCATGACAACTCGCACCCTAGACAACTCGCATCCAAGACAACTCGCACCCTAGACAACTCGCAGCCAAGACAACTCACACCCTAGACAACTCGCAGCCAAGACAACTCGCACCCTAGATAACTCGCTTAAACGACAACTCGCTTAAATGACAACTCGCTTAAGCCACAACTCGCATAAGCTGACAACTCGCATATAGGATAACTCGCTTCAATAAGCAAGCTCAGAATAGACAACTCGCTTCACAAATCAGGACAACTCGCATAGAAGAAGTGCACAACGAGACTCAACTCGCATCCAACAAATATTCAAAAAACACCACTTTTCAATCCAAAAACAACCCAACTACGATGATTCAAGCCTTCCAAATCAAAACCTAAACACTTATAATGATTCTAAACACAAAAGTACAATCAAAATCCAAACTTTAACACTAGAAATTATCCAAATGATGCAAACTACTCTAAACTCATTCAAAACCAAAAACCTTATGAAAACCACTAGAAATCCAAGAACATGAAAGATGAGTGATCAAACCATGGCTCTTGATACCAATTGTAACATATTGGTTTTCATAAACACATCAAATCATATTGAATAAAGCCATGTGAATTGAGTTTTAGAGAGAGAAAGTGAAAGAGTTTAGGGAACTTAGTGAGACAAAAGAAAAATGATATTATGAAGCTCCAACCCACTACATTAGGAGGTAGAGGGTATTTATAGTTTCTTACAAGACTCGCCTCCTATGGGCTGTGGATCATGCATACAGTGGGTAAAGACCCGTCCGTCCTCCACGATGTTACTTAACAAACTATTTATTAACATTACTTGACTACGACTACGAGCTTTCTAACGAATACATATACTTGAGGTGACCGAATCTTTAACTATCGGATTTTCTAAATCCTAACAGAACATTTAGCCCCTTGTAGATATAAGATAAAGCTTATAATTCAACACTCCCCCATAAGCTTTAGCCATCCTGCACTCCCCCATGAACATTAGCTTGTCTGCACCTCTTCACTAGACTTAGAACCTACAAACACATTCAGGAAACCAAGAATTTTGCAAAACTTGTTATGGTCAGGAATACCAAGCCCCTTAGTAAACATGTCTACAATGTTATCTTCAGACTTGATCTTTTTTGGCTTCAAAAAACCAGAAGCAACTTTTTCCCTTAGGAAATAAAAATCAATTTTAAAATGTTTACTCCTTTCATGAAGCACAGGATTCACAGCTATTTGCATATCTGAACTATTATCACACCACATCTCAATAGGCAACTCAACATCAACATGCAGATCTGCTAAAATTTTAGCAATCCACATAACTTCACAACACACATTACACATGGCTCTAAATTCAGCCTCAGTAGAGGATCTAGCCACAACAGCTTGTTTTTTACTTTTCTAGGATATCAAGTTATTACCCAGAAACACTGAGTAACCAGTAACAGACCTTCTTGTTTCTTTACATTTGGCCAAATCAGAGTCCACAAAAATATTCAAGCGAATATCACAACTATTTCCAAAAGTTAACCCAAGACCAGGTTCTTTTTTAAGATACCTCAAGACTCTGAAAGCAAGTCTCAAATGAGACTTCATAGGATTATGCATTACTTGACTTAAACAATGCACAACATATGAAATGTCTGGCCTTGTTAAAGTCAAGTATATCAATTTTCCTACCAATTTCTGATAATGAGTGATACCAGATAAAGGTCCATCATCACCAAACTTAGAAATTCGCTTCTTATTATCAGGATTAACCTCTATAGGGGTGCTACAAGGTTTACATCCCAACATACCAAATTTAGTTAGAAGCTCAGTGCAGTATTTTCTTTGAGTTAAGCACAACCTATTTTCAATATCCAAAACTTCAATTCCCAAAAAGTATTTAAGTTTACCCAAATCTTTTATTTAAAACTTAGAACTTAAAAACTTTTTGAACTTTTCAATTTCATCAACATTATTTCCAGTAATGATTATATCATCCACATACACTAGTAAGACTAACATAACATCTTTCTTATGCTTAACAAACATAGAAAAGTCATTAGCACTTTGAACAAACTCATTCCCTTTAAGCACAGATGTAAGCTTTTCATTCCATTTCCTAGGAGCTTGTTTTAACCCATATAAAGATTTGACTAACTTGCAAACTCTTTTATCATCTTTGTCAGAAAACCCTTATGGTAAAGACATATATACATCCTCTTCTAAATCACCATATAAGAAGGCATTATTAATGTCAAGTTGAAACTGATAAGGATTTAAAAGGTACACTTTTGAGGGGTCTTTAAGCTCTTAATCGATCACTTTTATATCCGTTACTGCTTAATTTCGTTCCTTTTCATTTTTTAGGTCTCTTGAAGGCAAATTGCTGGAATGACACTTATTCGGACGAAAAGGCGCGAATATATGAAGAAAATGGCCAAAGTCAAGAATCAAGACACTCAAGCTGCTAGAACAGAAGGCGACGACGTCACTGCCAAATGGCGACGCCGTCACAACACGATCGAGACGACTCAGAGAACAAATTGCTATTTTGCACTTGACGACATCAGGTTTTAAAGAGTAGGGCGTCACAACTCAGACGGCCTAGATTTGGATCCCGACGGCGTCAGAAGATGAAGCCGACGACGTCACGACCATAAGGTGATGCCGTCACAGAGTTGACGTGGCCAAGACGAAAACTTAATGGCGGCGACCCGACGGTGTCACAATTAAAGAGTGACGCCGTCGCATATTGTAACTCTATATATAGAATTCGGATTTTCAGAATTTAGGGAGGTAATTTTGTGGAGTAAAACCTAAACCGAACTTTGGCTGTCTTGGGCAGTATCTTAGGGTTCCATACCCTATTTTACAACAAGATAACTGATTTACTTCATTAATTCAATTATGTCTTCAATTGTTTGTGTGTATGCTTATGTTTTCCATGTCCGACTAATTTACTTGTGTATTTGCTTAGATCTATGAAACCTAGGTATTGAATATTGATTGGTTGTCTCTTATCTTAATTGTGATTGACCTAGTATTACAATAGGTCATTCGTTGTGTTTTTAATGCTTGAGTAGTCTTTGTGAACATTAGTTTATAATCACCTAGAGTTATTGTAGTCTTAACATCCAAAGGTAACCTTAGAGTTAGTTTATAAATCCTAGAGATTTCGTAGGCAATAACCTTAAGGTAGTCTCAAAGAGTTAGGGAAAAACGCATACCCTACGACCTTAGAAGACACAACGCGTTAATATTAACGACGTGACAATTCAACCACCAATAGGAGATAACTAGGGAGTAATAGCATCTAGGTAAACACATTTTTAAATTATTATACGAGCACACAACAATAGACATAGACTACCCCTTAACTTAGTTAATTAGAATAGGTAATAGTAGAGTAATCGGTAGAAATACCGCCCCCCCAAATCCAATACCCCGAGATTCGTAATTTCCATTTTCTAAAAAATATAAAAAAAGATAAAAAATAATCTTCCTCAACCCCAACCTTAGCGTAGTAATTTCTCACTAGCATTCCTATTCCCCTAGAGAACGATACCAATTCCCGAGGCTTACCTTAATACTACACTACAACGATTAGGTTCACTGCCTAGGGTGTTGAAAAACTTGCTCGACGAAAAGGAATTTCCTTTGACCCCGAACGCGTGTTGTACGCGTATCAAGTTTTTGGCGCCACTGCCGGGGAATAGAATAGCTAGTTAGGAGTCCACCTTGTTTAGGTTTCCTTGCTTGATTCCTATCAAGTAAGCTTTTTCCTCATTTTTAGCTTCCTCGTAGTCTATCCCCCTTCTTCGTGACCTTTGTTAGTAATCCTATCACTTTTCATCATGGAAGGTGATAATCAACCACCAAACCTGCCATTTCCCCCCACCAATCCCCTTAGACAACTTAGGACCCGAAAGAGAGCTAAATAGGCGAAGAAAAGCTCTCCATGAGTCGGAACCTCAAGGCACCACCATCAATTTTGATGAAGCCGCAACTGACGAAGATTCCACTCATTCCCCTAAGTCCCCTGAAGCCATCAACATTGACAATCTGAGCCAACAAAGCGAGGAAATCCCCGCTACTTCGGTCAATGGACCCATCAATAAACCAGAAGCAAAAGCCCTTAGGGAGTACCCTTCTCCCTCCACATCTGGATTTACCAGCGCCATTGTCTACCCTTCTGAACAGGTCAATGAGGTGTTGCATGCCACCGAAATTTGGCTTATCCAGAATGCATGTCAATTTCACGGATCCCACAGCGAAAACCCCATTCATCACATCAAACAATTTTTAAAATTTTTGGATACTGTCTATGCTGACGGAGCATCCAAGGAGACATCCAGACTCTGGTTTTTCCCATTTTATATTCAAGGACAAGCCAAGGAGTGGCTCGATAAGCGTCCTCCAAGGTCCATCTTCACTTGGGAACAACTCACAACCAAATTCACCAAAAAGTTCTTTCCCCTGGGAGAACTGCATCCATCAGGAGCAAGATTCTTCATTTCCATCAAACAGATGGAGAATCTATCGTCAACTCCTTGACTCATTACAAATATCTCATTCAACAAGCCCAACACCATGGTATCAACCTGATAACGCTACACGCGTCATTCGGGGTCAAGGAAACTTCCTTTTCTTCGAGCAAGTTTTATAACACCCTAGGCAGTGAACCTAATCGTTGTAGTGTAGTAATTAGGGTAAGCCACGGGTATTGATATCGTTCTCTAGGGGAATAGGAATGCTAGTAAGGAGTTACTACGCTAAGGTTAAGGTTGAGGAAGATTATTTTTTATCTTTTTATGTTTTATGAAAATGGAAAGGTACGAATCTCGGGTATTGGATTGGGGGGGGGGGGTTGGTATTTCTACCGATTACTCTACTATTATCTAATTATCTAAACTAAGGTTGTGGGAGTCTATGTCTAATTAATGTGTTCTCGTATGATAGTTTAAAGATGTGTTTACTTAGGTTGTATTACTCCTTAATTATCTCCTATTGATGGTTGAGTGTCACGTCTTATTCTTAATTGCGTTGTGTGTCTAAAGTTGTAGGGTATGCGTTTCACCCTAAATCTTTGAACTTACCAAAGGGTCTCGTCTACAAACCCACTAGGGATGATAAACTCCTACTCTAAGGCGCTCTTTGGATGGTTTAGCCTACAACTACTCAGGTAATTATATTCTAAGGTTCACAAAGATGAATCAAGCATTAAGTACACAACGAATGACCTATCGCATTACTAGATCATTAATCAACTAAGATAAGAAACAACCAATCAATATTCAATAATTAAGTTTCATATTTCCTAAGCAAACACACAAATAAATTAGCCGGACATGGAGAACATGCAAGCATACACACAAATAATCAAAGACATAATTGAATTAATGAAGTAAAGACTTATCTTGATGTAAGATAGGGTTTAAAACCCTAAAATACTGTACAAGACACCTTAGGTTCGGTTTTAGGTTTTTACTCCAAAGACTCTCCACGCAAAGACTGAAAAATTCGGATTCTATATATAAGATTACAATTGCGACGGCGTCACCTTATGTTTAGTGACGCCGTCGTGTCGCCACCATTAGGGTTTCGTCTTGGCCACGTTAACCTTGCGACGGCGTCACCTTATGTCCGTGACGCCGTCCTCTTTAGCTTCTGACGTCGTCTGGATTGCATCTAGGCCGTCTGAGTAGCGACGGCCTACTCTTTTACAACTGGACGTCGTCACTTGAAAATACGAGTTTTGGGTTCTGGACAGTCACAACATTTTTGGGACGGCGTCGCTATTAGCACCTGACACCGTTGCCTTTTGATTTCAGCAACTGTGAGTGTCTCGATTTTGACTTTGGCCATTTTCTTTATATATTCGCGCCTTTTCGTCCAAATAAGTGCCATTCCAGCATTTTGCCTTCAAGAGACCTAAAAAGTGAAAAGGAACGATATTAAGCAATAACGGATACAAAAGTGATCAAATAAGGACTTAAACGACCCCTCAAAATGGTACCCTTTAAAACCTTATCAAATATCCCTACACTTGTTATTTGCTTGTCCTCAAGCAAATGTGCTTTTAGCCAATTAATTTATAAGTTAGAGATCATGAAGCATTAATTCAAAACGGTCCACAACACATATAAGCCCCGCAAAAGTCATAACAAGCACGGAAATTACATACTAGCACCTCACATGGGGTGTTTGGATACTCACATCTCTCTCGGGTGTATATATGAAATATAACAAATAGGAAATGGAAGATAAACACTCATTAACCGGTCCTAGTACATAGATTACCATAGGCTTGAGAATAGATCAAACCTTCATCGCTTTGGCGTAAGCACCTAGGAAAGACTATCAAAGAGGTCTTTTAAAGGGTTGTAATGTTAGGCTTACGGTAGGGAAACAAGGGTTTGGTGGGATAGGCTATTTAGTGGTGGCAAGTCAAAAATCTTTATGTTAAATGCATACGAAGAATGGCGTTGCTAAGCCAAGACTCGACACTCTAAACTCTAGATAACTGAAATAAATAAACATAAATTTAAAGGATAGATGTAGGACGGTAGCCCTTTTTTTTTTTTTTTTTTTTTTTTTTTTTTTTTTTTTTTTCATACACTTTTACTCTACCATCCTCTACGATAACATCAAAATACTAGGGATTTATAGGCACATCCCTACACTTGAGTTTTTATTACTCTAACACTAATTTGACCCGAATTGAAAAGATCAAAACACTTGGGGTACATTATTATGCAAACAAAGGGAATTTGAATTTAACGTTCCCTTCCCGTCATTTCATAAACTTTAACTTTTCCCATGAATCCCAATCATCCCAAAACTGTATACAAAGGATATGACTCGACTTAGCAACTTATGCAAGCAACTAGATAATTGAACTAAGGGTTTAGGGTGATAACAAACATTTGCACTAAAAGTGAGTGCATAAGGGGTAGGCTAAGGCGATTTGGGTGTATATTTGGGGGTGGGGTGTAAACAATGCTCTTCATTGATATTCCAGAAAAACCGAAACATCACGAGAACCGCGAAAAGGATAGGCTCTGAGGGGTTAACTAGAGGTATCGTGTACTAAAGATGAGTACAACTCAAAGGGTGTGGGGGAATTACTCAACCGATGTGGAAGAAGTAATTATATTACAGGTATCAAACAAGGGTTATCCTAATGCCTCTTATCATTTAGTTATTCCTAACTACACAAGTGTAGCCTCACTTGCGATCTCGGAATGCATCACAAAACAAGTTCTAGAATCTAATATACTACCGGTTCACACTCTAAGCATTAAAGATGAATGCTTTAATTCCTACTAATCTAAGGGCTATCCTCACATTTTAGTGGAATTTGGGTGGTAAAGGGTTTTTGTGCTAGTCATATAACTTCCTATCCGTGAGACGCTTTTGTTAAGACTAATGGCCCACTCCTATATGTCATGAAAAATTTTAAATTTGGTGCCAAAATTACCCTAACCGACATTTTCTCATGGTTTATTACAAAAGTGCAATTGGACAAAGCAAATAGTGAAGGATAAGCATAGTTTCAAAGTTCCCATTTTATTTTCCCTCCCTACACTTAAACTGAACATTGTCCCCAATGTTCCCCGAAAGTATCAAAGTTATGATAATTGGAAGGTAATTAAAAACGAAAGAAACTAGTACTCTCCTGATTAGCTCGGTAGGATCCGTGTAAAGTGGTGGTTAAATCCTTTTCAAGAAGAATTATTGCGTGAAAAGCTCCTTCCAATCTTATGTAATTTCTTCTTGACAAACTAAACCTGCACACTTGAAGAAAACAAACGAAACCTTCGCGTAAAATCGGCGGTAATAATATATATAAGACTCGATTTAAACTAGGATATAATGCTTGTGGAATGGATGTTTACAGAATTTCTAAGAAAATTAAGACCTGAAAAATTCCAAAAATTTATAAGTGGCTCAGAAAATGAGAAAAAAGTAATCTGATGTTTTTACTCCTTCCTGACGCCGTCAGGTTGCAATCCTGACGCCGTCAGGTTATCCTGACAAAAACTGGTATGCGATTTTCTGAAAAAAAATTCTGGAAAATTTACATCTTTAGAATCTGGAAAAATTTCTGCAAAACATCCATTATGACTCGATACAAGCATTTGACTCGAACAAACAAACATATATTTCTTTTAGTTAATTGTTATTCTCATGTTTACGTTTCTTTTGAAAACGTGTGTAATCCTCCCTACACTTATCCCTTATGTAAAATACCTTTATATGCAATTAAGACGAGGTTAAAAACAAAATAAAGCATTTTTACAAATTCAAACATGAGAGCAACAATTAATAAAAGATATACGACACACAAATAAAAATGAAAAACAAATACATGGGTTGCCTCCCAAGAAGCGCTTGTTTTTGTTCGAGTCACGAGCCTGACTCTACCCTTATTTATCAGATAAAGGGGAAGTTTTCCCTACACTAAATTTTAAGTGAGGGTGATAGTAGCAATACACACCCTCAGGGTGGAAATTTGCTACGTGAGGAGAGGGTGATGGGTGATTTATATGCTCAAAGGAGTGTGCTCTATTCATTATAACCTTACCTAAGTCTATTGGTGTAGCGGGTGAATCAAATCTCTCTCCTAAAAATGGATCATTTTCTATCAACTTCAAAAGATTCCTAGTTAAGGATCCATCTTGACCTAATAAACCCGGTTTAAACCCATAGTGTTTCTTGTTATCAACCATGAATGGGTGATGTAAGTGTGTAAGGTCATGGGTTACTCCTATATTAGCTTCTACTCTACATGGCCTGGAATCTACCACCTTTATCAAGCAACTACCCGGACTATCTATTTTGATGGGTGGATTGGGGCCTAATTCAATTCCAAGATTCACATCTAAAGATGGAAAATTGGGTAAGGTTTTTGGTTGAGGCTCCGGTTCATCAAAATTAGGAACTTTCCTAGGACTAAGAGAGAGGTCATGACAACAAGCATCTAAACCTATATTCCCTAGTGGCGTTTGGCCCAAAGGTTCTACAATCGGGGTTCCTATAGTCTCTTCTACTTCTTCCGGGTAAGTTATAGGCGATGTGTGTTCCTCAAGTGATGGTAGGACTTGTGGGTTATCCGATGGGATTGGATTTTCTATTCTATCCTCCATCTTATCAAGATCACCTATGTATTCATTTTGTACTGTGGTAGTGCCTAACCATGACATGCACCTTGGTACCTCAACTCTAATCATCTCCTTCCTAAACAACCTTTCCGACCGAAGTTTCCAAATTGAAAATAGGTCTAAAGATTCGTTTTTTGGGTCCCATGTTCCACTTCTAAATTGGGCGTGAATCTCAAAGGTTTCCCATGCATTTCGAACACCACGTCCCCAAATATCCCCATCCGCTACATAGTCAAGTCTCCTTTGGGTTTCGTGGGCGATACGAGTGTAAAAGAATTGTAGTGGAAATAGTAAATGAATACCATGATAAAGGACTTTTTGTAATAAATATTTAATTCGAGTCCACGCCTCAGGAAAGGATTCATCATGATATTGCTGGAACCTCAAGATCTGATTTTGGAGTGGAAAGGGTAGATTATGTAGTGGATTTCGTTGATTTGGTGACATTTTTGGCAGATTCGCGTTCTCCATAACGGCTAACGGAATAGCTAATGAAAATGGTTACGAACAAAGGTCACGAAGAAGAGGGATAGATTATGAGGAAGCTAAAAATGAGAAAAAAGTTTACTTGATAGGAATCAAGCAAAGAAACCTAAACGAGGTGGACTACTAACTAGCTATTCTATTCCCCGGCAGCGGCGCCAAAAACTTGATAACGCTACACGCGTCGTTCGGGGTCAAGGAAACTTCCTTTTCTTCGAGCAAGTTTTATAACACCCTAGGCAGTGAACCTAATCGTTGTAGTGTAGTAATTAGGGTAAGCCACGGGTATTGATATCGTTCTCTAGGAGAATAGGAATGCTAGTAAGGAGTTACTACGCTAAGGTTAAGGTTGAGGAAGATTATTTTTTATCTTTTTATGTTTTATGAAAATGGAAAGGTACGAATCTCGGGTATTGGATTGGGGGGGAGGGGTTGGTATTTCTACCGATTACTCTACTATTATCTAATTATCTAAACTAAGGTTGTGGGAGTCTATGTCTAATTAATGTGTTCTCGTATGATAGTTTAAAGATGTGTTTACTTAGGTTGTATTACTCCTTAATTATCTCCTATTGATGGTTGAGTGTCACGTCTTATTCTTAATTGCGTTGTGTGTCTAAAGTTGTAGGGTATGCGTTTCTCCCTAACTCTTTGAACTTACCAAAGGGTCTCGTCTACAAACCCACTAGGGATGATAAACTCCTACTCTAAGGCGCTCTTTGGATGGTTTAGCCTACAACTACTCAGGTAATTATATTCTAAGGTTCACAAAGATGAATCAAGCATTAAGTATACAACGAATGACCTATCGCATTACTAGATCATTAATCAACTAAGATAAGAAACAACCAATCAATATTCAATAATTAAGTTTCATATTTCCTAAGCAAACACACAAATAAATTAGCCGGACATGGAGAACATGCAAGCATACACACAAATAATCAAAGACATAATTGAATTAATGAAGTAAAGACTTATCTTGATGTAAGATAGGGTTTAAAACCCTAAAATACTGTACAAGATACCTTAGGTTCGGTTTTAGGTTTTTACTCCAAAGACTCTCCACACAAAGACTGAAAAATTTGGATTCTATATATAAGATTACAATTGCGACGGCGTCACCTTATGTTTAGTGACGCCGTCGTGTCGCCGCCATTAGAGTTTCGTCTTGGCCACGTTAACCTTGCGACGGCGTCACCTTATGTCTGTGACGCCGTTCTCTTTAGCTTCTGACGTCGTCTGGATTGCATCTAGGCCGTCTGAGTAGCGACGTCCTACTCTTTTACAACTGGACGTCGTCGCTTGAAAATACGAGTTTTGGGTTCTGGACCGTCACAACATTTTTGGGACGGCGTCGCCATTAGCACCTGACGCCGTCGCCTTCTGATTTCAGCAACTGTGAGTGTCTCGATTTTGACTT
Source organism: Chrysanthemum seticuspe (assembly GCA_019973895.1). Classification (NCBI taxonomy): domain Eukaryota; kingdom Viridiplantae; phylum Streptophyta; class Magnoliopsida; order Asterales; family Asteraceae; genus Chrysanthemum; species Chrysanthemum seticuspe. The sequence goes on from BPTQ01000001.1 coordinate 287,770,566, forward strand.
TGGCCATTTTCTTCATATATTCGCGCCTTTTCGTCCAAATAAGTGCCATTCCAGCATTTTGCCTTCAAGAGACCTAAAAAGTGAAAAGGAACGATATTAAGCAATAACGGATACAAAAGTGATCAAATAAGGACTTAAACGACCCCTCAAAATGGTACCTTTTAAAACCTTATCACAACCTTTGGTTGCTTGTTTAAATCTTCTACGACAATGTCTCCCGCGATGATCAAAAAGGGATTGACTTCTCAACTGGCCAAAAAATCTCCAATATCAATGCGAAAGAAGGATGGGACCGCATTGAGGAGTATGTCCAAGACCAAGACAACACTTGGAATGAGCCAGTAACTGTTATGAGTGTCTCTGCTGCCTCAAATAAAAGCCCATTATCTCTCGATGATCGGATGAAGAGGGCGCAAGAGAAGCTTGCATACCTTACAAATTCGCAAGGATCTAAGAGGTTGTTTAACCCATACCTTATATGCGACATTTGTGGAGGGTCACACGAGAGCGATGAGTGTGATGATAACACACGCCAAGAGCGCACTTTCCTTTCCAGTCATGACATTTATGATGACCCTTCCCTTCTCATATTCTATCACAACGATGAATGCACTCCTTGGGGTAATCTAAAATGGAAAACTGAGGGAAAGGAGGGTTCTGAATACACCATCTGTGATTCCTTTGAAAAAGAACTCGGGAAATTTACCATGGAGGGGGTAATGCTTTTAAAGGGTCTCGAAGGATTCATTCAAAAGCAACAAGCTGAATAGGAGAGCCAGTTCGCCGAACTCCACAAAAGAATAAGCGAACCTGGTCCAACCCAGCACGATCCAACTTGTACCATTACTACTCAATCAGGAATTACTACCAAGGATCCCCCATACCCTGACCAAAATCCCACCGTCAGGGAGCCTGACTTAGGTAATGGAACAATTCCTGAACCTCCTTCGACTCCCCACGACCCCCCTCGACAAACATCAACACCTGTCCAGCACCCGACTCTCGCAAGGATTCCTTATCCCTCGCGTTTAAAAAATCAAAAGGCTGAAGAAGACAATGAGAGAATATTTTCTTACTTAAAACGGACTTCCGTCAACATACCACTTCTCGACGTATTCTATCATATCCCTAAACATAGCAAATACTTCAAGAGGTTGCTATCGAATCGGAAGAAGCTTGAAGGGTTGATATCATTAGGAGAAGAGTGCTCGACTATCATCCAGAAAAGCCTGCCCAAGAAGAAAGAAGATCCGGGCAGCTTCACCATTCCTTGCTCTATAGGGGCACTCTCTATGAAAAACGCCTTGGCGGATCTCGGGGCAAGCATTAACTTGATGCCTCATTCCTTATTCCTCAAACTCGGGGTATTCAGGGCTGAAACCAACTAGAATGAGTATTCAGTTAGCTGATCGATAAATCAAATATCCCATTGGAGTTTGTGAAAATGTTCTTGTAGGAGTAGGGGAGTTCAAGTTTCCGGTCGATTTTGTGATCCTAGAAATAGATGAAAATAACTCAGTCCCGATAATCCTTGGAAGACCATTCTTGGCTACAGATCGTGCAATCATCGATGTTCATGATGGTAAACTCACTTTACAGCTTGTGCCTCCTCTTATTTTGTCGAAGAAGTTGATGAATTTGTTGATGACATAGATGGCTGTATTGATGAGTATCTATTAGACGAATTCATGAATGATGACAACAACATGATAGATAAAGATGAAGAGGCTGAGATGGTTGGAGCTGTTTCCTTTTACCTGCGTAGGGAAGAAATTGAGCCTCTTGAACTTCAAAAGCCGGAAAACAAGCTAAAACCATCAATCAAGGAACCTCCTACCTTAGAATTGAAAGATCTCCCGAACCATTTAGAATATGCCTTCCTTCAAAAAGAGGATCAACTCCCTGTCATCATAAGCTCTTCGCTGACCACTGAACAGAAATGGAAGCTCTTAGAAGTTCTAAGAGAATACAAATGAGTGATCGCATTGAGTGTTGCTGACATTAAGGGTATTGATTCTACTTTCTGCACTTACAAAATTCTTATGGAAGAAGATTACAAACCAACCGTTCAACCTCAGAGGAGAGTTAACCCTAATATCAAGGAGGTAGTAAAAAAGGAGGTCGCCAAGCTTCTTGATGCCGGCCTAATCTACCCATTTAAGATAGCCCTTGGGTCAGCCCAGTCCAAGTGGTTCCAAAAAAGGGAGGAATGACAGTTGTGAAAAATGAAAAGGGTGATTTAGTACCGCAAAGAACGGTTACTGGATGGCGTGTTTGTATCGACTACAGGAAGTTAAATGATGCCACCCGGAAAGATCAATTTCCTTTGCCATTCATCGACCAAATGCTCGAAAGGTTAGCCGGGCATGAGTACTACTGTTTTCTTGATGGTTTCTCAGGATACTTCCAAATCCCCATTGCTCCTGAAGATCAAGAAAAAACTACGTTTACATGCCCTTACGGGACTTTTGCTTATAAGCGAATGCCCTTTGGGTTATGCAACGCCCCCGCTACCTTTCAACGATGTATGATGGCCATATTCCATGAATTAATTGAAGACAACATGGAAGTCTTCATGGATGATTTCTTAGTATTTGGAAACTCCTTCGACCTTTGTCTATCCAACCGTAGGAAGATGCTGAAATGGTGTGAAGAAACCAATTTAGTCTTGAATTGGGAAAAATGCAATTTCATGGTAAAAGAAGGAATTGTCTTGGGACATAAAGTCTCCGGAAATGGAATCGAGGTCGATAGGGCAAAAATCAAAGCAATATCTAAACTACACTATCCTACTACCGTTAAGGCCATTCGAAGTTTTCTCGGTCATGCGGCCTTTTATAGAAGGTTTATTAAGGACTTCTCTAAAATTGTCAGGCCAATGACACAACTTCTAGTCAAGGACGCCCCCTTTGACTTTTTGGAAGAATGTAAGGAAGCATTCAATCGCCTGAAGAAAGATCTTACCCAGGCCCCGATAATGGTTACCCCTGATTGGTCCCAACCATTCGAGATCATGTGCGATGCTAGTGATTATGCTCTAGGCGCCGTGCTAGGCCAAAGAAAGGAGAAGCATTTTCAACCAATTTACTATGCTAGCAAAACCATGAATGTAGCACAAGAGAACTATACAACCACCGAGAAAGAGCTTTTAGCTGTGGTTTTTGCCTTCGATAAGTTAAGGAAATATCTCATCCTTTCTAAAACTGTCGTCTTCACAGATCACTCCGCCTTACGATACTTGTTTTCCAAACAAGATGCAAAACCCCGACTTATTAGGTGGATTCTATTGCGCGAAAATTACCTATAAGGCCTCTGCACGGACCATTTGTCCTGCAGAGGTCCTATTTTTTTCCTCTATCCAAAAAGGCCTATCAATTCGCTTCAAATTGGTAGAGAAGTCCTTGAAGGACACGTGTCAACACCCCATGTAATACAACTGAAAAAAAAAATAATAATAATAAAAAATAAAAAAACATCTCGCCTTAAATTTGAAGCGAACTCTGCTTCTTGGGCCCCACCATTGTCAGGTAACCGACAGAAAAAAACCTACTCGCCTCCTTTTTGAAGCGAAATTCTCACACCTCTAATATGCAAAAGACAAAAGAAATTCTCAGTGTATTCTTTTTAACGCTAAGTTATAACCAACTTGACACCCTTTAATGTAATATACATTGTTCTGTATCACGAGTCTATATCAGACTCCGTCTCATGTTTCATGTAATAAATTACACAAAGTTAATGACACTGGTACAAGGTATGAACCTACTATGTGAACATCTTCTTATTATTAGAAAAAAGTTGAGACATTGCGTTTATTAGATAAAAAAGCTTGATTTCTTATAATTTGTTCCATGTGTGTAAATAAATAGTCAAAGAGGTTTCACTTTTTAGACATTTTATACGTACATATAAATCGGAAATATTCAATGCAATAAATTTATTTATACTGCATTTTAAAATATTAGAGGCTTTTTATAAAAGAAATTCTTGTTATTTTAATAAAAAAAATTATTATAAAAAAATTAAAAAATTAATGTAAAAAGTAATTGTGTAAAAAGGGTTTATGAAAAATAAAAAAGGGTAAGATTTGGCATTAAATCGGTGGTTATAAGTTTAATGACTTTTTTTATTTTTTTATAATAATTTTTTTTATTAAAATAACAAGAATTTCTTTTATAAAAAGCCTCTAATATTTTAAAATGCAATATAAATAAATTTATTGCATTGAACATTTTCGATTTATATGTACGTATAAAATGTCTAAAAAGTGAAACCTCTTTGACTATTTATTTACACACATGGAACAAATTATAAGAAATCAAGCTTTTTTATCTAATAAACGCAATGTCTCAACCTTTTTCTAATAATAAGAAGATGTTCACATAGTAGGTTCATACCTTGTACCAGTGTCATTAACTTTGTGTAATTTATTACATGAAACATGAGACGGAGTCTGATATAGACTCGTGATACATAACAATATATATTACATTAAAGGGTGTCAAGTTGGTTATAACTTAGCGTTAAAAAGAATAAACTGTTGTCTTTTGCATATTAGAGGAGTGAGAATTTCGCTTCAAAAAGGAGGCGAGTAGGTTTTTTTCTGTCGGTTACCTGATAATGGTGGGGCCCAAGAAGCAGAGTTCGCTTCAAATTTGAGACGAGATTTTTTATTTTATTTTTATTATTTTTCAGTTGTATTACATGGGGTGTTCACACGTGTCCTTCAAGGACTTCTCTACCAATTTGAAGCGAATTGATAGGCCTTTTTGGATAGAGGAAAAAAATAAGACCTCTGCAGGACAAGTGGTCCGTGCAGAGGCCTTATAGGTAATTTTCGCTTCTATTGCTTCAAGAATTCGACATTGAAATTCGAGATAAAAAGGGGGCTAAAAATCTTGCTGGTGATCATCTGTCACGGTTAGAGAACCCAGACCTAGAGAAATTAGACAATACCAAAATTCGTGACTCTTTCCCTGAGGAACGGCTAATGGCCATTAAGGATATTGAGCCATGGTATGCAGATTATGCTAATTATCTATCCAGTAGGGTCCTGCCAAACTACATGACTAGGCAAGACAAGAAGAAATTCTTCACCGCACTAAAACACTATTTTTGGGATGAGCCCTTCTTATTCCGTACATGCCCCGATCAGATCATTTGACGGTGTGTTGTTGGGAGGGAGATTGATCGGATTTTGAGAGAGTGTCATGCGGGACCGTCTGGGGGGCATCAAGGTGTAAATGTCACGGCACAAAAAGTTTTTGATGCCGGATTCCACTGGCCTACTGTTTTCCTTGACGTTAAGAGATTAGTTCAAACGTGCGATGCATGCCAACGATCGGGAAACATCTCAAGAATGGATGAATCCCCTAAGAACTATATCCAAGTCTGCGAAATATTCGATGTTTGGGGTATAGGTTTCATGGGACCTTTTCCATCATCTGGAGGAAATGAATACATTCTAGTGGCTATCGACTATGTGTCCAAATGGGTGGAGGCCCAAGCCCTTAGGACTAGCGATGCAAGGGTAGTCATTGATTTTCTTAAAAAGCTCTTCGCGCGATTCGGGATTCCCAAGGCATTGATCAGTGATAGAGGAACCCATTTTTGCAATGCTCAAATGGAGAAGGTGATGAAGAAGTATGGTGTTCCGCATATATTCTCTACGGCGTATCATCCCCAAACCAATGGGCAAGTAGAGAACACAAATAGAGCATTGAAGCGGATACTTAAAAAAACGGTCCATCAGAATAGAAAAGATTGGGCATTCAAACTGGATGAGGCACTCTGGGCATTCAGAACAGCTTATAAAACACCTATCGAAACAACCCCTTTTCGCTTGGTATACGGGAAAGCATGCCACCTCCCTATAGAACTTGAGCAAAAGGCATACTGGGCACTTAAGGCCTGTAATCTGGACTATTCTGAGGCAGGGTTAAATAGGTTCCTACAGCTTCAAGAACTTGATGAATTGAGACTTGAAGCTTATGAATCGTCGATCACATATAAAGAAAGGGCGAAAATATGGCATGATCAACGAATAAAGAATCCTAAAGAGTTTGTGGAAGGAGATAATGTGCTCTTGTATAATTCAAGATTGAGATTATTTCCGGGAAAAATCAAATCAAGATGGTATGGGCCCTTTTCGGTGAAGAGGAAAATGGACAATGGGGTTGTGATACTACTAGACCATGATGGAAGAGAATTTACCATGAATGGACAACGCGTGAAACATTATCAGTTGGACAATAATGAAATGATCAACGATGAGGATATTGTTTTGGAAGAAGGTGACGGTAATGAAGTAACGTAGGGGCACGACTTCGAGTCTAGCTACAAGACTCATAAATAAAGAAAATCGCTTCGTGGGAGGCAACCCATGCTTAATTGTTTGCTTGTTTGTGTGTCGTATATCTTTTATTGATTGTTTATTCTCATGTTTGAATTTGTAAAAATGCTTTATTTTGTCTTTAACCTCGTCTTAATTACATATAAAAGTATTTTACAAAAGGGATAAGTGTAGGGAGGATTACACACGTTTCTTAAAAAGAACGTGAGCATGAGAATTACGATTATTAAAAAGATATACATGTGTGTTTATTTGAGTCAAATGCTTGTATCGAGTCATAATGGATGTTTTGCAGGAAATTTTTCCAGATTCTTAAGATGTAAATTTTCCAGAATTTTTTCAGAAAATCGCAGACCAGTTTCTGTCAGGATAACCTGACGGCGTATGGTCGCAAGGAGGATTAGAAACAGCTTCTAACTTTTTCTCATTTTCTGTGCTACCCATAAATTTTTGGAATTTTCCAGGTCTTAATTTTCCAGAAAATATGTAAACATCCATTCCACAAGCATTATATCCTAGTTTAGTAGAGTCATATATATATTGTTACCGCCGATTTTACGCGAAGGTTTCGTTTTTTTTCTTCAAGTGTGCAGGTTTTATTTATCAAGAAGAAGATACATAAGATTGGATGGAGCCTTTCACGCATACATTCTTCTTGAAGAAAGATTTAACCACTACTTCACACGGATCCTACCGAGCTAATCAGGGGAGTATTAGTTTCTTTCGTTTTTAATTACCTTCCATTATCATAACCTTGATACTTTCGGGGAACATTGGGGACAATGTTCAGTTTAAGTGTAGGGAGGGAAAATAAAACGGGAACTTTGAAACTATGCTTATCCTTGACTATTTGCCTTGTCTAATTTCATTTGTGTAATAAACCATGAGAAATATCGGTTAGGGTAATTTTGGCACCAAATTTAAAAATTTTCATGACATGTAGGAGTGGGCAATTAGTCTTAATAAAGCGTCTCATGGATAGGAAGTTATATGACTAGCACAAAACCCTTTACCACTTAAATTCCACCCAAAATGTGAGGATCGCCCTTAGATTTGTAGGAATTAAAGCATTCCTCTTTAATGCTTCGAGTGTGTACCGGTAGTATAATAGATTCTAGAACTTGTTTTGTGATGCATTCCGAGATCGTTAGTGAGACTACACTTGTGTAGTTAGGAATAACTAAATGATAAGAGGCATTAGGATAACCCTTGTTTGATACCCGTATTATAATCACTCCTTCCCCATCGGTTGAGTAATTCCCCCACACCCTTGCGTTGTACTCATCTTTAGTACACGATACCCCTAGTTAACCCCTCAGAGCCTATCCTTTTTGCGGTTCTCGTGATGTTTCGGTTTTCCGGAATATCAATGAAGAGCATTGTTTACAATCCACCCCCAAATGTACACCCAAATCGCCTTAGCCTACCTTGTATGCACTCACTTTTAGTGCATTATTGTTATCATACTAAACCCTTAGTTCAATTATCTAGTTGCTTGCATAAATTGCTAAGTCCAGTCATATCCTTTGTACACAGTTTTGGGATGATTGGGACTCATGGGAAAAGTTAAATTTTATGAAATGACGGGAAGGAACATTAAATTCAAATTCCCTTTATTTACGTAATAATGTACTCCAAGTGTTGTGATCTTTTCAATTCGGATCAAATTTGTGTTATAGTAATAAAAACTCAAGTGTAGGGATGTGCCTATAAATTCCTATTATTTTGATGTTATCGTAGAGGATGGTAGAGTAAAAGTGTATGGGAAAAAAATCGAAAAAAATAGAAAAAAATAAAAAAATAGAGTGGTGAAAAAAAATAAAAAAATAATAAAAAAATGAAAAAACATACGGGCTACCATCCTACATCTATCTTTAAATCTATGTTTGTTTGTTTAATTTTATCTATAGTTTAGAGTGTCGAGTCTTGGCTTAGCAACGCCATTCTTCTCATGCTTGTAACATAAATATTTTTGACTTGCCACCACTAAATCGCCTATCCCACCAAACCCTTTGTTTCCCTACCGTAAGCCTAACGTTACAACCCTTTAAAAGACCTCTTGGATAGTTTTACCTAGGTGCTTACGCAAAAGCGATGGAGGTTTGATCTAGTCTCAAACCTATGGTAATCTATGTACTAGGACCGGTTAATGAGTGTTTATCTTCCATTTCCAACTTGATATATTTCATATACACCCGAGAGATGAGAGTATCCAAACACCACTTGTGAGGTGCTAGTATGTAATTTCCGTGCTTGTTATGACTTTTGCGGGGCTTATACTTGTTTTGAATTGTTCTAAACTAATGCTTCATGACCCCTAACTTATAAACTAATTGGCTAAAAGCACATTTGCTTGAGGACAAGCAAATACCAAGTATAGGGATATTTGATAAGGATTTAAAAGGTACACTTTTGAGGGGTCATTAAAGCCCTTAATCGATAACTTTTATATCTGTTACTGCTTAATTTCGTTCCTTTTCACTTTTTAGGTCTCTTGAAGGCAAATTGCTAGAATGACACTTATTCGGACGAAAAGGCGCGAATATATGAAGAAAATGGCCAAAGTCAAGAATCAAGACACTCAAGCTGCTAGGACAGAAGGAGACGACGTCACTGCCAAATGGCGACGCCGTCACAACACGTTTCGAGACGACTCAGAGAGGAAATTGCTATTTTGCACTTGACGACATCAGGTTTTAAAGAGTAGGGCGTCACAACTCAAACGACCTAGATTTGGATCCCGACGGCGTCAGAAGATGAAGCCAATGGCGTCACGACCATAAGGTGACGCCGTCACAGAGTTGACATGGCCAAGACGAAAACTTAATGGCGGTGACCCAACGACGTCACAATTAAAGAGTGACGTCGTCGCATGTTGTAACTCTATATATAGAATTCGGATTTTCAGAATTTAGGGAGGTAGTTTTGTGGAGTAAAACCTAAACCGAACTTTGGCTGTATCTTAGGGTTCCATACCCTATTTTACAACAAGATAACTGATTTACTTCATTAATTCAATTATGTCTTCAATTGTTTGTGTGTATGCTTGCAAGTTATCCATGTCCGGCTAATTTACTTGTGTGTTTGCTTAGATCTATGAAACCTAGGTATTGAATATTGATTGGTTGTCTCTTATCTTAATTGGGATTGACCTAGTATTGCGATAGGTCATTCATTGTGTATTTAATGCTTGAGTAGTCTTTGTGAACATTAGTTTATAATCACCTAGAGTTATTGTAGTCTAAACATCCAAAGGTAACCTTAGAGTTAGTTTATGAATCCTAGAGATTTCGTAGGATTTAACCTTAAGGTAGTCTCAAAGAGTTAAGGAAAAACGCTACCCTACGACCTTAGAAGACACAACGCGTTAAGAATAAGGACGTGAAAATTCAACCACCAATAGGAGATAACTAGGGAGTAATAGCATCTAGATAAACACATTTTTAAATCATTATACGAGCACACAACAATAGACATAGAATACCCCTTAGCCTAGTTAATTAGAATAGATAATAGTAGAGTAATCGGTAGAAATACCACCCCCCAAATCCAATACCCCGAGATTCGTAATTTCCATTTTCTAAAAAATATAAAACAAGATAAAAATAATCTTCCTCAACCCCATCCTTAGCGTAGTAATTTCTCAATAGCATTCGTATTACCCTAGAGAACGATATCAATTCCCGAGGCTTACCCTAATACTACACTACAACGATTAGGTTCACTGCGTAGGGTGTTGAAAAACTTGCTCGACGAAAAGGAAGATCCTTTGACCCCGAACACGCGTTGTACGCGTATCAGAAACAAAGGGCAGTTATTATTTACAGCAACACTCAGAACACATCTAATAGTAACAATTTTCACAACAAGTGAAAAAGTTTCATCATAATCTATTCCCTCTCTTTGATTATACCCTTTAGCAACTAACCTAGCTTTAAACCTTTCAACCTCACCATTAGCTTTGTATTTAACTTTAAAAATCCACTTATACCCTATGGCTTTCCTGCCATCAGGTAACTCAACAACTTCCCAAGTACCATTACTATTTAATGCTTTAATTTCTTTATTCATAGCTTCTACCCATCTGCTATCCTTAACTGCTTCTTCATAAGTAGTAGGTTCATGTATTTTATTTTGACAAGATATAAAGACAAAGTTATCAATACTTAGATTAGAATAATTGACAACTTTATCTATACTGTACTTATGTTTTTTTTATCAAGCACATAGTTTTTATACTTAGATGGCAAAGCAGTCATCCTACTAGTTCTTCTAACAGTTTGACCTACTGCTGGTTCAGGTGACTCAAACATTTGCTCAAGAAAATTTAAATCCTCACCCTCAGATTCATAATTTTCATCAAGGTCAATAACACTCTGTATACCATCAGAAACCATAGTTTCTGTTGCATACTTAGACTTTATGTCCTTCCTACTAGATGCACTACCTAAGATATCCTCATACTCTGTATCAGCAGTTCCTGCTGATTTAGCAGCTTCTGTTGTATCAAATATTGGAGTGTTATCTAAAGTAGCTTCATCTACAGTGCTGACACAAGGAGCACTATTATCAGGGACAGACTTGTTACTGCTATCTGCACTATTTCTATTATCATCATAGGGCTCATCAGATTCAAGACTACTTTGGCTGCTCTCATTATGTTGATCATAAAAATTCAGATTATTCAAATTATGTTCTTCAAACACAAATTCTTTAGCAAAATAATTATTTTTAAGAGGAAAAACAGTTTCATAGAATTTCACATCCCTAGAAAAAATAAACTTCTTTTGTTCAAGATTAAACAATTTATACCCTTTCTTATCAAAAGCATATCCAACAAACACACATTTGTCAGATCTATAACTGAATTTATCAGACTCATTCAACACTGTTGAAAAACATAAGCAACCAAAGCACCTTAAATTTGACAAATTGAGCTCAATTTCATAAATCATTTCAAACGGACTTTTACCAGACAACACAGCAGTAGGTAACCTGTTAATCAAATAGGTAGCAGTCAGAATAGACTCAGACCACATGTTCAAAGGTAACCCCTCCTGAAACATGAGGGCTCTAGCGGTGTTCAACAAAGGACTATGTTTTCTTTCAACTACACAATTCTGTTGGGGTGTATAAGGACAACAAGTTTGGTGAAGTATACCATTACCAAGGAAAAAACTCTCAAGTTTCTTGTCTACAAATTTTGTACCATTATCACTTCTGAAAACTTTGATAGTTTTTTCAAATTGATTTTTAATTAGATTAACAAAGTTCACAACATTATCATATACCTTCACTTTTATTTTTCATAAGAAATACCCAAACAGCCCGAGTGTAATCATCAACTACAGTAAGAAAGTATTTAAAACCATCCCTACTGGTCACTCTATAAGGTCCTCAAACATCTAGATGAACAATATCACCCAGAGACTTAGTTTTATGATCACTCAAAGGAAATGATTCTCTTATTTGTTTAGCTTTATGACATATTTCACAAGGACTAGAACTGGTAGTTTTAATATCTTTTATTTTATTTTTTAACACTGTTAAGATTTGATCAGAGGGGTGTCCAAGTCTGTTGTGCCAAATACAATTTGACATAACACAACTCTTAATATTACTATTATTAACCCTCTTACCTTCATCAAGAAAGTAAAGACCACATTTCTCACTACCAGTCCCTATTAGGAACTTTTGAGTTAAATACTGAATTTTACACATAGAGTTATTAAAGCTAACAATCACATCATTATCTTTAGAAAACTTATGAACAGATAACAAACTGGCATGATAACCTGGAACAACCAACACATCTTTAAGAATCAAATTATTGCCACATTTAAAACTGCCAATTTGTTTGACTAAATCAACTGTCCCATTAGGATGTGCAACAGTTAAATTTAAGTAAGAAACATCCATTATATCAAAAGAAATGTTGTAGAAAAAGTTATATGCTGGCTAGCTCCTGAATCAATAATCCACCCAACATAAGTACTATATGTACTTATATAGTTATATTAGAGTTGAAATTAAAAAAATATACAAGAGAAGAAACTGATAACACAATTAGAGGTCATGATAGTACCTGCAACACTAGTATGAGCCTTGCTAGCATCACCTGTACTACTAAGTAAGGACATTAATCTCTGATACTGATCACTGGTGAGAGTATGAGAGGTACTCTTACTAGTATCAGTCACATTATTAGCACTGTTTTGAGACATATTTCCTTTTTTTAACAAAACCAGGAGGATATCCAACCAATTCAAAACACCTATCAATAGTGTGTCCATTCATATTACAATACTTACAGACAAGGTTAGATACCCTGCCAAACCTTCTATTATTATTGTTGTTTCTATTAGAGGTCCAGTTGTTGTTTTGAGAAGTGACAGTATTAGGCTTAGCAGCAAAGGCTGCAACCCCATTTTTAACAGTTTTATTAGTCACATTACTATTCTTGTGTGATTCATCTCTAGACAGAGTAGAAAATGCAGATTTAACATCAGGTAAACGATTAGTAGTGAGAATAATACTTCTTACAGAACTGAAACCATCATCAAGACCCATAAGAAATTGCATCAGCCTCAAAAGATCTGAATGCTTTTTCAAAGTGGGAGCAGTTTCACAAACACATGTGGGCAGATCAACAAGGGAGTCAAACTGCCTCCACAATGCATTAAACTCATGATAGTATTCAGATAAACTCATACCAAATTGAGTTAGAGTACGAATTTTATGATGCATATTATAAATCACAGAACCATCTTCCTTATTATATGTTTCACTTAATTCATCCCAAACAGACTTAGCATTAACAGAGAACACTTGACCTTTATAAAGATCATGTGAAATACAACCAAGAATCCAATATAACACAATAGAATTACACCTATCCCATTGTGTCTGATATAGAACATCGTTGGGATCTCTAACACACTTCCCATTAATAAAACTGAGCTTATTTTTATTGTGTAAAGCCAACTGCACAGCAGCAGACCAGACCTTATAGTTCTCAGTACCTTCAAGTTTGAAGGTAATTAACTGAGCGCCAATGTATTGAGGGTGCAAATATAAAGGGTCATATATATCCAATTTTAATTTACTACTTCCTCCTTGAGGACCCTTACCCCTATCATCTTGACCATCAACCATGATGTCAAGACAAGAAATCACAAAAAACTAAAAACAAACAAAAACAAGACAAACAGAAAGCAACAACACAAACACCTTGTACCTCCTCAAGCACAAATAACCACCAACAACCACAATCAACACCAATCAACAAATCCTTTAAACTACTCAACCTCCGAACAATCCTAATCAAAAAACCTAACAAAAAAACTAAAGGAAAAGAGTAAGAGGTGTTACAACCACGCAAGCTTCCAACCAGATCAAGAAGATCTAACAGAATCAAATATGCAGCGGAAACACAAACCTGAAACACAATGTAAAGAAACAAGAATGAGTAAGATTAAGTGTAAATGATATGAATCATAAACAGACAAACAAAGAATATCAAGAACCCCTATCTTAAACACCCAATCACAAAAAACAATCCTGAATTAGGGTTTAATACAGAAAAACCTAATTAAACCAATTTTCAAGAAAACAACACTCCGGAACTCGATTGAACAACAACATCAATGATCAATTGAATCAAGAACCACCAGAATAGTAAAACCCCCAAAAATTAGAAAACCTTCATTTTTGGAAAATCAAATTAGTCTTCACAACAGAACGATCTAAACACAAATCTACAGGAACAACCTTCAAAACAACCATATCTAAACAATAGATCAAGAACCCCCAAAATATGAAGGAAACCCTAGTTTTTAAAAAAATCTTTTAAAGCTTTGGTATAGAGCAACCTGGCTCTGATATCATGTAAAAACTTATAAACTGTTGATCCCAGTTGAGCAAACGATCCTTTATAGATACTGACTAAACAAAGACTTATTAAATATTACACGGAATTTAATACTTAATCTTAAGAAGAAGAACAATAAACATTCAACACCTCAATATTATTATTAATACGAATACTCTAACCAGTATTAGGGTTTTACAACCTTGAAGTGTACCGACCTTAGATATAAAACATACGTATATCTAATCTAACCTAAGACCTCCTTTTATAGGCTAAGGAGTCCTTTACATAATACAATACGTAACCTACAAGATAAATATCTTTTCCATATTTATCTAATACAAAACTAGCAGTGCTTATAATACATTAGCAATGGTTCTATATTACTACTAGCCACGGTTTCTCATCAGCAGTGGATTCATTCTTCTGTCCGTGGTTCCAACACTTAGAATAATTCATGATCTGAGGAACCTAAAACCCAACAATCCTCCCCTAAACTTGATACATCAAATAGAATTCTCAAGTTTCTTTTAAGCTCAAAACACCTGAATTGGAGGATGTATCCAAACACTTACCAGTTTTAAGAATTTTCTCATACTTTAGCAACAAACTGTATGCTTGATCATCATAGGGCTTCAGCATCTTTAAACCACCAGGCTTCACCATCTGAGTAATAACTTCTGGATAATTATTCAGTTAAGGATAATCACCTTCTACAAGCATATGAATAACTTCTCCAGAAACAGTTAGAACATGAACTCCACAAGATTGATATAAAAACCATCTTGTAACATGACCATTGTAGAGTCCTTTCCATTCAGGTTCATCATGAGTAGGTTCAAACAAGATCTTCAAGTGATGATAAACCATTTTCTCATGATAGTCATCTGGACGTACATCACCAAATTTATTCTTATAAAGCTTCCAAAGATTTATCAAATCATCTCTATCCAGATATTGAAGCATCTGTGAAAATTTCTCAAACTCAGAAACTTCATTACTGACTCTTTAAATTTTCCAACATCCTTCACTTCCATTAAGCTCAAATGTATAAGAAATAATTTGATTACCATCTTCATTCACTTCTTTCATTCTTTTATAACCAGATGTCTCCTGAATCTTAGATTTTCTCTTTTTACTACTTTTAATCCACTCTTCTTCTTTTTCAGAATTCATTGGAATAAAATCATCATTATTAATCCTCATACACATCAGATAAAGCTCATGAATTCTCTTAATTGAACATTTACTAAGATTTTCAGGAATATGAATGCCTGAATTCTTGATTATCTTCATCATTACATTTCTCATCTCACCTTTTGTAGGAGGTTTCTTTCTTTGAACTTGCTTCTTCTCCTTACTGATCCTCCTTGCCCATTCATGAGTAGTATACTCATTATGTATGTTATAGAAGCTTGAAGATAGTTTTGTGTTTCATTCCATTCAGCTAACCATTTCTGAGTAGCCTCATCTTCTTCTTGCTTTTCTTTCTCTGCAGCTGCTTCTTCTTCAGCTTGCAGACCTCTTGTATACTCTTCATCATAAGCAATATGTTCTTCTCTACTTTTAAACTTCAAAACTGGTGCTGCAATACCTTTACCCTTTCCAATGTCTGGTTGAGCCACCTTTTTCTTCAAAGGCTCACCAATAATTAAACTTTTACCTAAGGGTTTGGTTGCAGTAGATTTAAGAGATAATAGAGAAGGTGCAATGATGGGTGTAGGGTTAGTTGAGGTTTTGCTTAGATTGATCAATGTACTTGCAACTTCCTTCTCAACTTCTTTTGATTTAGGTGGTGATACAGAGATGGTTGTAACAATCGTAGAAGTGGTTATGATAGCAGTGGGTAAGTTTAAAGTGGGAGTGGTTATGGTTACCTTATCTGAAACTGCAGCAGTGGTTTCAAGAATACTAGCCGTGGTTGCAGACACACTGTCAGTGGTTGTGTCCTGCATCACCTCATCTTCTACCACAGTCTTTAAACTTTCAAGAACAGCTTCATTCCCATCTTTATCAGATACCAAAAATTGTTCTGCTTGATCTCCACTATCCACATCCTCATCCATATGCACATCTACAACTTCCCCTGAATTCATGCCTTCACTCCTCCCCTGTTTGGGTACATTCTCCACATTCACAGCTGGAGAGGAGTCCACTTTCTTTCTCATTTTCCGTAAATCATCAACCTCAGGTCTCTCACTTTCTTCAGTACAAACATCCTGTGCTTCAGCCTCCTAATCTCTTTACCTTGAAACACAGCCAACTCCTGAAGACTTGAGTTTGTGTCCTCTATTTTGGTACATTTAGCCGTCAATTCATTTAAGTGTTCAAGAATATCCTCCTCACTTCGACCTGTGTTAACTGGTCCGAGAGGTGGTTCATTGGAAAAGTCAGCATGTACTAGTTTAGGATCCGTCAATTCATTTGCATGTTCCAAACTATCCCCATCACTTCGAGCTGTGTTAACTGCTCTGAGAGGTGAATCCTTGGATATAGAAAACATAGCATCAGTACTTGCCTGATCATCTATGCACCCTGAGTGAGCCAGTTGGCTAGGGATTCCTCCACCTGTGTTAAGTTCCAAGGAATTCTCCACATTAGGAGTTGCCAAAGGTTGGGTCTTAATGATGTTTCCACTATCCTGACCAACATCTAAGCATGAATCAGTAGTGGAAGCCCTTCCAATCATGTCACCTCCACAACTTGTGACAGCCTCATGAACAACACCACTAACACCAGCCTGAGGTAGCTTGGTGCCCTTCCTCCTCCTAGTCCACAAAATGGGTTTAACAGTGTTTGGGGTTGACTAGCACTGAGTTCAGTTGCACTAGCAGTGGGTTGAGATTCACTAACAGTGGGTTGAGGTGTACTAGCAGTGGGTTCAGGTTCTATGGGTTGGGATTCAAGACCTTCATCAAACTCAGGAATAGCAGGCAAATTAATCATATGTGGGAATAAGGGAACATCTCTTATTTGAAAATTAGGGTTCTGATTCCTCATATGTGCAAAGACCTTAGGAAGCATATAATGCACTTCATACTCCCTAGTATGCTCAATAGGGTCTTCTATTTGACTTTCCACAATAAGCTGCACAAACCTTGGATATAAATAATATTTACCCTTCTTCCTAATATTCTGCACAAACCCTTCATAAATCATCCTAGACCAATTAAACTTCCTACCCTCAGATAGACATATGACAGTAGTAGCAATTTTGGAGGGAAAGTCATCAAATCCAGTGGTCTTACTACTTATACACATCAACAAGGTATGAATCAAAAACTTCCATTGTTGAGAAAACATTCCCTTAAAAATTTTTACCTTGTCTCCCCTGTGAGTATATCCTAGCCTCTCTAAACCTTCAAAAATCTCAGCATCAGAAAGGTTAACTACACCATTAGCATCATCTAACTTAAAAACCCCTCGAATAATCTCCTCATCAACTAAAATCGCATTCTCATCCACCACAGTACTAAAAATGTCTACCCCATCTACCTCCTCAATCTTAGCATTTCCCCAGAATTGATGTATACAGGCTTTAAGGATGGTGGGTGCTATAGTTAATGCAAAGTGAATAGGACTGTGAATAAGGAAATCAATCATTTGATGAAAACATTCGGATCGATTGTTTTTTATCAAATTAGCAACTAGGTTATGGGTGTTGGAGTATTGGTTCGGCATGAGGATTGATGATGTGAATGATGTGGGATTTGTGAATTGAACAAATGGAAGTGGTTTGGGTTTATATAAAGCGGCAATTGGAAGTGATTTGAAGATCAATTAAATGATCTATCAGTGATTTGGGGATATAAATGCGTTTGCACCAAAGTTACCAAACAACCCCTCAAGTATCCAAAAATCAGCAATATGCTAGCAGTGATTTGAAAAACTCTAGCAGTGGATACAAAAGAACACTCCAATCTGTTGACCAAAATTTACAGCAATCAAATCTTTGTAAAAAATAGTGATATCACACAAAAATATGAAGGATGACAAAACATTTTTTTTTTAACAAATCAGCAAAAGCTCCAAAGTATACAGTAATACTTCATACCTGCATATCACAAACATAAACCAAACAATGAAAAGATGGTTAAGGTTAGCAGTGGTTAGAGAAAACAAGAAGTGGTTCCATATACTGTGACAACTCGTAATTTCAGGTCATTTTACAAACTTTGAAAAATTTACTATTCACGAAACACTATTCATTCCCAGAGAAAATCACTATTCATGATTCACTATTCATCATTTATTGTAAACTAGGTTTACGAGTATCAAATTCGCGTAACCTTAATGGTTTAGCTGCGAATTCATGAACATCATTGAGGACATTTCATATAGACTAGAATTAGTCTACATATCATTAGTAACATCATCATCATATTAGTTCATGCATGGTTTTGCATTTTACATTAAACGTATAATTTCCTATTAAATAAACGCTATCGCGTAATCATTTATTTTGAACATTTGATCCGACACTTCCAAAAATTATTCTGATATATTTTTATACTCATTTTAAGACTATAAAAATCATATTATTAGTTTACCCGATGTTTTAAATTTATTTTGTATATAAATTGTTATATTTATATAATTACGACGGTTTTCGTAAATACTACTCGATAATTATTATTTCACTAAATTTTTGTAAGAAATGTATTTTTATAATTTTTATGACTTTGATATATTTTATTTTGTTCCGTTAAAATTTATTTTTAGCTAACGCTACTCTAAATACTTAATTATATATACACATTACCAACTATACTTACACAACTACACATTTACTACTACACTTATACACTTAATTAAACAAAATACACCAAGTCTTCTTTTTCTTATGTATGTCGACACACAAGGATGACACACCATATTTGAGTACAAAATATCTATGTATACAATTATACGAGTTTGGTTCATTGTAGATCACATTTTTATCAAAGATCAAATGGGATGATCTTCACCCTTCATTCCCTTTGATCTAATGGTTGGGATTCAAAAATAAATCATAGAGGAAAAAAAATCGGAGGACAAAATAGTCAAACACACAATTTTATTTCATCCAACAACCCACACACTCACACACCCGTCTCTCTCTCTCTTTCCTCTTAATTCCAGTCACACACTCACACACACTCATTCATCTCACCTAACTTCTTCAAAATAAAAAACACACACTAATTCACCTCACCTAACTTTCACAATCTCTGATTCAACACACGCAATCTTTCATTACGTTTCCCCCAAATCTAATCGTGGATTCTTCATAGCGTTATAATGCCTAAGCGAAAGAAAGCGCCGACCGATTCTAGCACTTCTGGTAAATTCTAACTCACTATTTATGTATTTTTTAAGTATTTTAGCTTGCTAGAAGGATTAGGGGATAGAAGGCTCAGAGTGTTTGATTATTGTTGTTTTTAGGGTTTATGATTTGTGAAGTTGTGGTTTTCATTATGATTTTGTACTGTGATATGGTTAGGGTCAGGATTAGGTTTTGTAGCTGTTACTTAATGTATAGGTGTTAGTTATTGTTGTTTTCAGCTGTTTCGCCCAAAAATGATGGTTTTCATAATGAATAGTTTTTGTTGTTTAATTTGTAGTTGTTAGTTTATGTGTAGCTGTGGGTTGGTCTGTTGTTTTGTTCCTGGTTCGAGTTGGTGTTGTGTTTGCAAATGGTTAGGGTCAGGATTAGGTTGTGGTTCGTGTGATTCAGCTGCGAAGTTCAATTGTTTAGATTTGTGGGTAGAAGTTCAGCATAGCGTTTGTGGTTACGGGTCGAGGTCATGGTGATTTGTGGTCGAGAATCGTGTGTTTATTTTGGTAAGGTTAGGACCAGGTTTGTAGTTATAGTTACGAAGGATGGATGGAGTTGGCGTTGAGGGTTTTATGAGCTTTGAGGCATTGGTTTTAATCTCCATTTTTGTGTTTAATTGTTTTGATGCTCCAAGGTTTTAAAGTGTCGCAACTATTAAGTTTATATTTGGTTGTTCAGTATTAAATTGATTTGAATCTGATTCTTCTTATTGGTGATAGTAATTGTCATTTCTGGCGCAAAGCGCATAAACCTTCTGGTTTTACATAGCTGAAGTTGTATTATGCTTTTACATTTCAGTCTATAGTAGTCTATTTTGGTGGAATCTAATTACCAATCGCTTTGAATCTAGTTAGAAATGAATATCTTTTGGTCTCAGTTTCTGTTTTTCTTTTCAGTCCATAGTCGATAAATTCTTTTGCATATCGATTTTGGTTATAATTAACTGCTAACTATATGCTTGTTTTGGTTTTTGCGTTTTAACCTTTGATGTTGATGACTTTGCAGACGATGATACTGGACTTGATAAGCTTTTGAAAACAACACCTTTTTTAAAGGACAACGCTTCAGATACAACTACTGATGTTCCGAAAGGTATTTATAGTCACATATCATCTTTACTTTCTTATCTATCAAGGCGAATGCAATTATTCGTTTTGACCTTACTTTTCAGACAAACATACAAATTGTAGCCACACTCATAAGTGGAGCTGATTAGCCTACATTACATTTTCCCTTCGGGTCAGGGAAAATCACTTGTGTGTATTTACAATCACAACTGATTTGGACTGATCACTTGTGTGCAAATCACAAGTGATTTATGCAAATCACAAGTGATTTATGCAAATCACAAGTGATTTTCCAAAAACACCAGTAGTTTTCCCTGATCAGAAGTGAACATGCAATGTCAGCTAATCAGAAATTACTTACAAAAACTTAAACATTTTATTTTACTTTTAATTAAAAGTAGTTTATGTTTTCTTATAAACCTTTTCAATTGTTTTATGCACGTGTCACAGATCCTAAACCATCTAAAAAGAAGTCCAACCCATCCTTACCTCGCATCAGTGAAGTAAGTGAGGCTGCTGATAGTCCTAAAGCGAATCCTGAAACAAAGTCAAAGCATGATGCAAAGCAGAAGCATTCTGAGGCGAAGCCTGATGCAAAGGAGAAGCATTTTGAGGTGAAGCATTCTGAGGCGAAGCATTCTGAGGCGAAGCATTCTACAAAGGAGCAGCATTCTGAGGCGAAGCCTTCTCAGCCGCCTATGCTTAATGTTGAAAAACAAGACAAAAAAGTCAAAGGAAATGTGCATCCGCCACGTATTGATTATAAACATAAGCAGGCGGCGAAGCCGCAAGTAGAGGCACATCCTTCTGGCAAGTCTAAGTCCACTTCTGAGTCGAAGGATCAACTTGAGGTGGAACCTTCTGGGAAGGACAAGTCTAGGAAAAGAAAGACTTCAGATTCTTTTGTAGCGGAAGAGGAGAAAAAAGAGAGTGTTAAGAAGATCAGAGCCGTTGCTAAGGATAAGGGTAAGCATGTTGTAGAGGTGGAAACTCTAAAAGCTGTGAAGAAGGAATATGACTCTGGTTCCGAATCTAGTTTACAAAAAGGTAAGAAAAGGCGGAAACAAAAGGGTCCAAGTGAGGCAAAAATTAAGAAGGAGTTTCTTGATAGTGAATATCCTGGTATGCGTTCAAGGGTTGTTCCTGTTTCGCCTTTTAAAGCAATTCGTGGAAACTCTAAACTGAATATGAAGTCATTTTTGGATAGTATCGGTTTTGGATCGTTATATGGAGTTAATATCGAAGTAATTCCAGGGAGATTGGGTCATTTGGCTGTGAAATTGTTTGATAGTAAGGAGTTTTGTATGCGTTTAAAGAAAGGAACTATTCCTGTGAATGCGGACAAAGTTCATGATATGTTAGGAGTTCCTAATGGTGGAAGATCACTTTTGTCTCTAGATGTGAAACCTAATTGGCCTGAAGATCCAGTGACGCAAGAGTGGCTTAACCAGTTTGATGTGCAGATTGGAAAAATCCGGGCATCTCATATTGCTGACAAGATTACAACCGCAACCCGTGTTGATTTAATGTTCAAGCTTAATTTTCTTGCGCTTGTCACCAACACACTTGGCAAGAATGAGACAACGAATGGGGATCTTTCATTTGATGTCTTGAAACGCATTCGTGATGACACTCCGATTGACTGCCTGGATTGGTGTGGGTATATTTCCAACTGTCTTTATAACAGTAAACTCCCAGAGGGTCGTGGTCTCTACTACAATGGGCCCGTGTATTTCCTTGTTGTAAGTTTTCTTTTCATCTATTTATATTTCAAGCTTTATGTGTATGCTGTAAGCCAATGTAAATCACTTGTGATTTGCCACTGTAAACCACTTGTGATTTATATTTGCAATGTCAAATCATTTGTGATTTGACACTTTAACCTAATACATATTCTTAAACTTTTCTATAAAGCTGATATTTTAATATATCTTTTGTATGTTATTATAACTAGCTTTTGTACTTGGATTCAACCAAGTTTGAAGCCATGCCATACATTCGTTCACGTCCAGCACTTAAAGACTGGACTTCTACTCTACTGAAGAATAGAATGGATCTTGAGATTGATCAAGGTGTATTTGGCGACTTGGAACTACAGGGAGAGTGGACTCCTGAGGAGGCTGGGGTAACAGAGGGTTTTTTTGAAACTGATGAAGTACGCGATTTTACCAGATTGTCTTATCCATCAGCACCGACCACCCAAGAGGTAATATAGGATCACATGTGATTATATACTTTTTATTGTAGTAATTTATGAACTTTTAGTTAATTAACAGATACTTTTTTTGTCAACTGTTTGTAGGGATTTTGCAAGAAGGTTGAAGCGAAGTTTTCCATCATTTCTGATGAGATGGAAGACTTAGAAGAGACCCTCAAACAATTCAAAAAATTGTTCCCTGGTGATGCCAAGCTTCGTGATTACCTTGACAAGTATGGTCAACTCTTCAAGAAGGTAATGAATCTAGATGACGAAGTCGATCAGGAAGACGACGATGGATCTGAGGATGAATCGAGTGACGACGAAGAAGAATCTGGTGACGAAGAAGAATCTGGTGAGGAGGATACTGAGGAAAAACCAAAAGCAGTTAGTGAGGAGGATCATGTTGATGAACAAGAGAAAGAGGATAGTGAGGAAGATACTGAGGAACACAGTGAGGAGAGTGATGGCGAGGAGGAGAGTGATGGTGAGGAGGATGGTGATGAGGATGATGGTGAGAAAGAAGAAAAGAATGATGAAGAGGTCGGTAAGGATGGTGGAGATGAAGATGAGAAAGGCGCCAGTGAGGAGAGTGATGGCGAGGAAGATAGTGAGGAGGATGATGGCGAGGAAGAGAGTGAAGAGGATGATGGCGAGGGAGTAGAAAATAAGGATGAAGAGGTCACTAACAAAGATAGTCAAGAACTTGATGCTGAAACTGAACAACTCTTTCAATTGCTCGACAGAAACAGTGATCAGATTTGCAACGAGGTTGATTTTCTTGCTCTTAATTATTATAAACAAAATTGCCAAACACCCATGTGGCTTTTAACATACTTAATTTTCCTTTTTTTGTATTTTTTCATTTAATTAATAAGTATTTTGTTTTTTATTTCAGCATCATGAGCGCCCCGTAGTTGATGCATCTCTAAAGGCTCCTGCGAGACGCCATGCTGCTAAACGAGCTCTCCACCTTTGCTCTCCTTATCTTAATAAGAAGACTGTCGTTGACTCTATAATGATGATGGACGAGTATAAATTTTCCAACTACTTGTTTTCGATGTTTGGCGAGAATGGGTAAGAATACTACTTGCGATTCGTACCTGCAAACTACAAGTGATTTGTATGTACAAATCACTTGTGATTTGCAGGTACGAATCACTTGTGATTTGTACAAATCACAAGTGATTCGTACCTGCAAATCACAATTTTACGGCTACTTTCTTACAACCACATTTTTAATACAGCGATGTGGTCTTTGAAACGAAATCTGGCGATTCTTTGATCAGAGATCAAATGGAGTCATTAACACCGCGTTTTCATGTGGATTCTGGTGTCATTGATTGTTGGTCTACTTTGCTTAATTATGAGGAAAAATTCAAAGAACCAGGAGCTATGTCGAGGCATTTCTTTCATACGGGTTATGTTGTAAGTTTTCGATCTTTTTAATAAAGTTGGATTAAACTACATAGACATTTTTATTCCTTAAGTGACTTATTGTTTTATTAATACAGACAAGGAATATGTGTCATGGCGGACTCACGTGGGAGCACCAGTGTGAAATATTTGATGCACAAGTTGCATTTAGTTTCAAGGACAATACTGATGCCTCTAATCTCAAGGACGTTGATTTGGTAACTTTTTTATTTTTTACAGTTTAATAAAGAAGATTACTTTCATTTATTGATTGTTTGTTCTTTGTATAACAGGTGTTCTTCCCCATTCTCGGTTCTGAGTGTTTTTATGTTCTTGTTATTAATCTGAAAAAGACGGCTATCAATATCCTTAACAACAATCGTGACGAGACAACATTATATGAAGCTTACAAAGACATATGTGATCTATTGGTAATTTACTGGTCAAAATAATTTCTCTTTTTTTTCTTCTTTGACTTTTGGAACCATTTTATAATGATTTTGTTATTTACTAGTCTGACTATTTTTTAACATTGGCTTTTTTGTAGATAAAGTTGTTTGCAAGGTACCTGGAAAGTGTTGGCCACAGAAAGAGTCAAGCTGTTGCGACTGCAGTTCCACACATTCCGAAACTGAAATGTTCCACGACAGAGAATAATATCGAAGACTCTGGTATCTACTGTATGCATCATATGGATATGTACATGGGAGAACCATTTTCAAGGTGGGACTGTGAAATTGTGGGAGACTCGGATAAAGAACATCTCTTGTTGCTCTTGAGGGTCAAGTATGCAACCAAGATTTTGTCACATGACATAAATTTGCATGCTAGGAAAAATATGAAAGACTCTGAGGAATTCCATGTGAGGTTTATACCAGTGACAAAGAAGGAGATGATTAAGAATGCTATCCAGGCTAGGGCAAACCGCGAACGTTATAATTATGACTTGTAGTTGTAGTAATGAACTGTTTACTACTTGTGTTTGTTTTTAAGGTCTGTTGTTCATGTGTCTTTATGGACAAGTGTTGGTCATGTCGTTATCCTGGCAGGTGGATTGACTTTTCAAATTTTGTTGGTCATGTGTCGTTATGGACACGTGTTTTGGTGGATCTATGAAAAGTCATCTTGTAGTTATGGACAACTATTTAGCCTATTTAAATAGATTTTCTTATTAAGCTACTGTGAAAAGTGAGCGTGTAGTTAATGTGACTTATTAAATTTTTAGTGGTTATTCACTGGTGTGGGCAAATCACAAGTGATTTGATCCAAATCACAAGTGATTTGATCCAAATCACAAGTGATTTGTGACAAATCACAAGTGATTTGTGACAAATCACAAGTGCTTTGTGACAAATCACAAGTGATTTGATCCAAATCACATGTGATTTGATCCAAATCACTTGTGATTTGATCCAAATCACTTGTGATTTGTCACAAAGCACTTGTGATTTGTTACAAATCACTTGTTAATACAACTTGAAATTATATCAATACTACTTAATAAAAAAAGTGCAAATTTAGATCCAACTATCATTTTTATTCAAGAAGTAATCAGCAGATCAAAGTTTTTATCTCAAGTAACAATCAACATCTCAGTTACAACTGAGGTAACAATCCACAAATATTTAAAACTTAAAGTATGTAAAGTATTTATAAAGTAAAAAAAATCACTTAGTTTGAAGCAGTGTTATTCATCGATTTTTCAGCTGCTGCTTTTGCAACCGCTATTGCCTTTGGACCTAGAGGACAAGTTTTTTTGGTATGTGTATTAGTTTTCACTCCACATTATCCGCATTTCCTCTTTGGCTTTAAACTTGCATCTATTGCTTTCTCTCTCACACTCTTCCTACGTACCTCTCTTGTACCACCTTTGTTTTTAGCACCTGATGGGTTGTTGACGTCAATTTTTTTTGGCTTTGGAACCCCGATAAATTTCTCCATATCATCTTTTTTGCTTGGAGGATTTGGCACAGCAATGTCGACCTTCTTCTTCAATGTTCTAATCTGCTCTACAAATTCAGCCATCTTTCCTTCATCATTGCTCAAACGATGTAGGCACTCGTCTACTAAACAAGTTGACTCATTTGTGAGTCTATCAATTGTTTCATTCTTTTCACCATATCGGTTTCTCTTTCTTCTCAAATCAGGAGGTATTATATCCCTTTTCCAACGCCTCAAAATGTACTTCTCGGGAATCTTTTCAATGTCATTATTCTTGAAAACACAAAATATGTGGCGACATAGAAACCCAAATCGAAGGAAGTGCCTACATGTACAGACCACTGATCCATCTTCCAAATTGCCCAATACCTTAGCAGAGCAAAACACACAAAAATGAATAATGTGACAAAGAGTCACAAATGATTTGTTTCAAATCATAAGTGTTCTATACATTGTGCAAGCATAAAAATGAAGAAAAACACACAATATTAAATTAAAAGAGCTTTTTTGTACCTTATACATTGCCTGAACACGCGCCACCTTTGGTTTTTCTACAGCCTCACTTTTGCCCTTCTTTTTTTCCTTGTATAGTGTTTTATATTCACCAGCATTCTTATCTCTAATGAGTGTTATCTCACAGCCGTCTCCAGTTTGTACATTCTGTATCTGACAATCCCAGATTCCTTCATTAATTTCTGTTTGAACTCGTAGAAAAATTGTCCTTGTGTATACCAAAGCAGCATGTTTTTCAATCATCAGTTTTGTTTTTAACTTGGGCATCGAATCCATTGAATCAAAGTCTAACTGCTCTTGAATGTGTCTTTGCTTTTCCATTGCAGATTCGAAGCAGATCATGAAGTTAATCAGTGTCGATCCTTCGTTTGTGAAATGCGAGAAGAACGAATTTTCACTTTCTGACCTTGAAGTAGTCCTCATTAACCCAAACAGTGGCGAGTCAAGAAAATAAGCAGGTATCCATGCTGATCGCATATTAAACATCTTCGTCATCCACTTATGATCTTTTAAGCCAAAATCTTCAATTAATTTTCCCTACTTTTCCTCAAATCCCCTTGGTTCCAAGAACATATCCCATACAATCTCGTTGAAGCGCCTTTTGAAGTCTGTTTCATCATATATCTTCTTACAAATCTGTCAAACAATTCCACTCATCAATGCTACAAGTCCATAGGCTTAGTGATGGTACAACTTTATGTAAAATCATAAGTGATTTATTAGAAAGTACCTTAGCCGGAACCTTTTGGGTGATATGCCACATGCATAGCCTGTGTTTTGACTCTGGGAGAATGGCTGCAATAGCTTTCTTCATCGCCCCATCTTGATCTGTGACGACCATTGTAGGTTGCTTGTTAAATGCTGACATGAATGACTCCAAAAGCCAAATGTAGGATTTGGTGTCTTCACTTTTCAGCATTCCCGCAGCAATTGTCACACTCTTTCTGTGGTTATCCATTGCAGTAAATGGAACGAATACCATGTTGTACCTGAAAGCATATAAAAACACATGGAAAGCATATATAAATAAACACCTTATGTGAGAAATCACAAGTGATTTGGGTCAAATCACAAGTGATTTGATCCAAATCACTCGTGATTTTACTAAATCACTTGTGATTTTCTAATGGCATCTGACAGATAACAAGTGATTTTTACTTTATTGATAAAGTCAAAATAGTTGAAACTTACTTATTAGTCCTGAACGTCGCATCAAAAGAAATGATGTCGCCAAATTCTTCAAAGTTACATTTCATTACTTCGTCTGCCCAAAACGGTGCAACTAGTTCGCTGTCTTCTACTTTGTAGTGAAAAGAAAAGTTTGGCACATACGCTTTTCTGTTTTCCATCTTGTTAATTAGCATTTGAGAATCCCCTTCCCCTATGAAGCAGTTAAGTTCCCTAAAATAGTTCTTAAAATCCATAACCTGCCCGTGAACTAGGTCATACCCTTTCATGCTACTATAAATATGGTGAGCTACATTAGCACCTATATTTGCGGTTTTAGCTTTCATGACAAAGAGCTTTTCAGAGCAGACCATTTTTCTTTCCGTCTTAGAGAGATGTCGATATACTTCCGGACAAAGCGTATGGTTATGCCTAGGATTGAATTTTGCTAGTATGTATTTTCCAGAAACAGGATCCAAATCTAACTTGACACGTGCCATACAACCTGTTACCCGTAGGTTCCTGTTTCGAATAGCCTTATCATTTCCTTGGCTTTTTAAAGTATCTATGTTGATGTTACTAAGTTTTCCTTCACGGTTACACATCAGATACTTGTGTTGTACAAAACCACTTCTAGTTTTCCTTCGTGATGAAAGCTTTATTTCAAATCCACCTCTAAGAGCGTAAGCCTTATACATCCTAATAGCCTCATCTAGTGTGTCAAAGTAAACACCCTCTTTCGGTATTAATTCTGGTTCCATATTAGGTTGCCAATAAACTGAACCCCCAAGTGTCTCCTTATGAATTACTAAACTCGCTTTAGGTGTTGTCACAGCTTCTGAAAAATATACAAGGTTGAAGTTTGTTTTAATCATATTTGTTTAAATCATTTGTGATTTATGGTAAATCACATGTGATTTATGGTAAATCACATGTGATTTATGGTAAATCACATGTTGTAAATCACATTTGCTTTAGCACAAATCACATGTGATTTACGGTAAATCACATGTGATTTACCATAAATCACATGTGATTTACCATAAATCACCTGTGATTTACGTATATCTCATATTTTGCCTCAAAACTGAAAGAAATTTAACAAAAGTACAAATGACTTGCCGTTAACATGTGTCTCATTTTCATCATCTGTTTCACCACTTCTGATATCATCTTCAACAATAAACCGAACTCTTTCAGCATCACCGGCATCATTCATTGCAAGTAAACCTTCTTCAACTATCCGAACTCCTTCAACATCATCAACACTCATAACCTTGCTACCTTCTTCAACTATCTGAACTCCTTCGACATCATCAACACTCATAACCTCGCTACCTGCATCACAAACACTGCCTACACTACCTTCAAAAACCTAAACATAAGTGATTTCTCCAATATTGTCCATGTGTGTGTGATTGTGTGTGTGACTGTGTGTTTTGAATGATTTTGATGTTTTCTGGATCGGATTTGAATGTTTTTGATGATTTTCGACCTAATTCGACCTAATTTTTGGATCGGATTTGAATGATTTTGATGTTTTCTAGATCGGATTTGAATGATTTTGATGTTTTCTGGATCGGATTTGAATGTTTTTGATGATTTTCGACCTAATTTTGGGATCAGATTTGAAGAATTGATGAATTTAATTGATGAATTTTCATAATTGGATCGTGTTTGGTGTGTGTTTGTAACTGTGTGTTTTGTCAGTTTTTTTGGATCGTAGAATGAGAAGTGTATCTGAGAAGCGTGATATGATATCACCAAATGGACAAAATTGCCCCTATAGTGTAAATAGGAGATTTAATCTTGTCCTTTGGATGAAGGTAGATTGGATGGCTAGGATCATGCCATTTGATCTTTGAAAGTTATCTGCACTATACGGATCCCACCCCACAATTATACTTACATCTTTTAATATTATACTACAAACTTATCACATAGAAGCAAATATCTCAAGGTGAAAAACATAATACTCTCTCTTTTTCATTCTTTAGAACCGGCCATAAGGAAGACCAAGCAAGGAATCCATATTTTTTCAAGAACAAGTTAATTACACAACTCTAGTATACTCTTAATCAAGGTTTTGAAATAAAACCTAGGGTAATTAGGAAAAACCCTTGTTCCTTAAACCTCATCACATCACTAGTAAGCATTTCATGATCATTTTTATCTTCCATATTCATACTTTGGTTATTTTATCATGCTTGAGAAAAATATGCAAGTTACATGTGAATCTATACCACTTTTAATGTTTTTAGTACTTATAATGAATATATATCATCCTATAATTAATCCCTTGAAACATATCATTTTTTATGATGTCTAGGAACCCATGACACCCTAAGAAGGTGTATGGTAGGTTTAGAATAGCTTTGGCGTTGATTTGAAGTGGTTAGAATAAGTATTACGCGAGAAAAATCCATTTCGACAAATATAAATAAGGATCTGATCATTTTTGCTAAATCTGGAAAATTCGAAAGTTTGTAAAATATTTTGGGCTATTAATTCAGAAAATATACTTTAAAACGAAAACGTGGCCGCTTGAACGGGTTAAAACGGAGTTATAACGAAGAAGTTATGCTATTTTCAAGTTTAACGACGAAAACTACATTTCTGAAAAACTGCATGCTGTCAAGAGTTAATTTAAGGGCAAAAATGAGTTTTAAACATTATCTAAATGAGTCGATTTGTCAAAAATATATTAGTATACTTTAACACGAAGCTAAGGACATATAAAACGTAGAAAACAGACTTATAACGACTAAGTTATTCACATTTTAAACAAGTTGTCGTAACTTTTATACAAGTATAACTTATATATTTTCCTATTAGACAAAAACTAGTTGCCGCTAAGGACCATGTTGAGAGTCGTTTTTAACATCGATGGAGTACTTTTTAGAAAACGATGTCTTCTAGTAAAAGTAAGTTCACCTAGCCTATTTTCCAAAATATTTAATCGTTCATCAAACGGAGTTGTAACGAATAAAATACGGTCACTCAAACTTTGCCGAAAACTACCCTTAAACAATATTTTTGGTACAAGTACCCTACTTTACCTATGTTTTTCTCCATGATCGGAACCTCTGTGATGAAAACTTAAAAGCTAAGACTTTGAGATAATGCTACAAGCTTCCCAAAACCGTTGAGTTTGTTTTCTAACACTCGATATTCACTATATTACGACTAGCTTTTCGAGGCCATCTAGTCACTTTCATGAATTGTCAAATGACAATGTTTTACGACGAAAAGTTATAATTTCATAATAAATCACTAAAATGACTATCGTATGATATCATTTCAACATAAATACTTGTAAAGTAATTTGTAACTTCACAAGACGTTATAAGATTATTTTTCGACGATAAACATTATTTTCAAATGTACAAGTGGTATGGATATCATATGAGTTTGCATGCACGACACTGTTTCATGATTTACATTAGAACATATCATTCATAATAGGTCGCGGTTAGAGATTTGCGCTACATTTCAGTGTACTCACTTTTGCCATCGCATCATTGTCCAAGTGAGTTTTCATAGCCCCACTTTTAATTGTTTTGTACTATTTTTGGGGAGATACATGCTCAACTACTTGCTTTCATTTGCACAAGTACTTTAAACTTTTACGGATTACCGTGAGTTTCGTAGCCCCTACTTTTATATGTTTTGAACTATTTTGGGGGAGATACATGCTTAACTATTTTTCACAAGTACTTTAGATTTTTAAGGATAACTTCTATCATGATCACCATCGTTTCAAAAACCGAATGTTGTACTATATCAATTGTTCTTGTTTGTGTGCTATAGTTCTACGTCGAATAATGTGCTATATCAGTTGACTACTGATACATTGAGTCATGTACTATTGATTATGTGCTATGGTTCTACGTCGAGTTAGGTACTATTGTGAATTCATTTGACATCATGTGCTTGAACATAAACTATACATATTTTGGCAATGGGTTGTGAACACACAAGTTGCAAGTTTTGTATGGGCGGAACTTGGAACTGAGTGGATTTGCAATGCCTTTGTTCCATGAACATTCTTTAAAGGTTTTCTTCATGGAAACACAAACTCTATGAACTCACTCAACCTTTGTGTTGACACTTTTAGCATGTTTTATCTCAGGTATCTAAGGCATACACTTCATGGCATGCATGTGGAATTATCATAGAGTCGTGGTGACGACGTGTCTTACATGGGATTTATGCACTTTAAAAACATCGTTTGGCTTGTATCAAATTTATTTCCATACATATTGACTATCATTTGGGACCTATACTTTGTAAACTCTGATTGTTTTATTAAATTAAACAATGTGTTTTCCAAACGACACTTTAGGTCGTTCAATATAACTGTGATTGTGATGCTATGACAGTCAACCCCCAGGAATTCCATTCCGCTGCAAAACATGTAATTTGGGGGTGTGACATATACTTAGCAGTGGGTAGCCAATAGTGCTAAGTTCTAAGTCAATATGGTCTACTTCTGTAATTAAATCGGTTCCCAAAGTCAAAAGACTTCATTTACTCCTCAACCACTTACACCTTCCCCTCATTAACTTCCTCATTCCATCTTAACCTCTATTTAATACCTTTAGACTCACATACTTCATCACACTAACACTTATCTTCTTCTAAAATCTCTGAAAAGCTGCATTATCAAAAATCACCATGAGCAATTCCAACCCAATCAATCACTCTTCAGACAATTCATTCTCTGATAGTGCATGGGATGACTTTGTGTTGAACAATCCAAGCAGAGTAGAGAAAGAGGAGTTTAAAGAAGTTTCATCTAGAAAGAGAGCTCATATGTCCATGAGTATCACTACAGCAGTTGCTGGTCCATCAACACTGCAACCACTCTCACAAGATGCTATCATCAAGGAAGATAGCTCTGACTCTATGTCAAGCTACATCTCACCATATGAAAGCACAGATGATGACACATCTTCAAGAGTTTTGATTTTCCCTCCCCTTGCTGCTGTACTCCCAACTGAAGAGCTCCAAGCACTACCTGTAAGAGCATTGTTAGCAGCACCACCACCAGAGGGTCCTTCATCATCCTCTCCACCTGTCAGAGGAACTGTGTTGGGGCTTGCATGCCCAAAGGTGTGGAGAGTGATTGATAAGCGTGGGGCACCTAAAGTGATGCCTGATTGGGCCTTTCCAAGGAAGGCTTAGGTAGGTGTAGGGTTAGTTGTGAAGCTTGTTATCTGTGTTGGTTGTTGTCAGCATGTTGTGATGTATTCTCCCTTTAGATTGTAGCCATAGTTGTAACCACTGCATTGCTAAATGCAGTTTATGAAATATGAATAAGAGAACCATGTCTTTTCCTTTTAAGTCTCTTGCATCATTCAAACATTGATTAACTTCCATATCTCTGCAAAATGGTTAGTGGGGACACAAAGAAACAAACAGTGGTTTAACCACCTGTAAGAGCATTGTTAGCAGCACCACCACCAGAGGGTCCTTCATCATCCTCTCCACCTGTCAGAGGAACTGTGTTGGGGCTTGCATGCCCAAAGGTGTGGAGGGTGATTGATAGGCGTGGGGCACCTAAAGTGATGCCTGATTGGGCCTTTCCAAGGAAGGCTTAGGTAGGTGTAGGGTTAGTTGTGAAGCTTGTTGTCTGTGTTGGTTATTGTCAGCATGTTGTGATGTATTCTCCCTTTAGATTGTAGCCATGGTTGTAACCACTGCATTGCTAAATGCAGTTTATGAAATATGAATAAGAGAACCATGTCTTTTCCTTTTAAGTCTCTTGCATCATTCAAACAGTGATTAACTTCCATATCTCCGCAAAATGGTTAGTGGGAACACAAAGAAACAAACAGTGGTTTGAACATAACTAACAGTGGTTAGAACAAAAATAGCAATACTAAGATCACCTAATAATAGTACAATGCTTATACAAACTTTTATAAAACAATTTGAGATTTAGAGATTAATCATTCCAATACTAACTACAAGATATTGAAACCTCCCCACATCAAAAGCTTTAGTGAGAAGATCAACAACATTGAAATCAGTATGGATTTTTACCATTTGAATCAACCTTTTCTCATTACAATCTCTAATAAAATGATGCCTTATCTCAATATATTTAGTTCTAGAATGTAAAACAGGATTTTTAATGATGCAAAATGTACTGTTATTATCAATGTAAATCTTAGTATGCATAAAATTGTACCCAAAATCCAGCAATTGATTCTGAATCCAAAGAACTTGACCACAGCAGCTAGCAGCAGCCACATATTCAGCTTCAGTTGTAGATTTTGCCACTATTGTTTGCTTTTTACACTGCCATGAAATTAGTCTGCTTCCCAAAAACTGACATCCTCCAGTTGTAGATTTCCTATCCAAACTAGCACCAGCATAATCAGTATCTGTATAGGCCACCAAATCAAAAGGTGAATCCTTAGAATACCAAAGGCCCAATTTAGGATGACCTTTAAGGTATCTAAAGATTCTCTTAACAACATTCATGTGTGATGTATTGGGTTTAACTTGAAATCTTGCACACACACATACTGAGAAAATTATATCTTGCCTAGATGCAGTGAGATACATCAAAGATCCAATCATGGACCTATACAACGTCAAATCAACTTTGGGACTTCCATCATCTGGTAGCAGTGGTTTCTGAGTCTCCATAGGTATACTAGCACTCTTCACATCCTGAAACCCAAACTTCTTCAAAATATCTGCTACATACTTGTCTTGACTAATGAAAATACCATCAGTCCTTTGTTGAACCTGTAGCCCCAAAAAGAAAGTAAGTTCACCCATAGAACTCATCTGAAACTTATCATGCATAAGTTTCTCAAAATCCTTGCATAGCTCCTTATTTGTTGAGCCAAAAATGATCTCATCTACATAGACCTGAACAAGTAAAATATCATCCTTGTGCTTCCTAATGAACAAAGTCTTATCAATCAACCCTCTTTTGAAGCCATTGTCCATCAAATAAGTAGACAGGCACTCATACCAAGCCCTAGGAGCTTGATGCAACCCATACATAGCCTTCCTCACCCTGTAAACCTTGTCAAGATGATCAGGATCTTCAAAACCAGGAGGTTGACAAACATAAACCTCCTCATCAATTGTGCCATACAGAAAGGCACTCTTAACATCCATCTGATACACCACAAAATTCTTGAATGAAGCATATGCTAAAAATAATCTAATAGCCTTAATTCTTGCAACTGGAGCAAACACTTCATCATAATCCAAGCCTTCAGTTTGTGTGTATCCTTGAGCAACCAGCCTTGATTTGTTCCTTACCACCTCTTTCATCCCTCTTATTTCTGAACACCCATTAAGTCACAATAGCCCTCTTTCCATTAGGAAGGTCAACCAATGTCCAAACCTTTTGAAGCTTAAACTGTAGAAGCTCCTCTTGCATTAATTCAACACATCCTTCTTCTGACAAAGCTTCTTCAACTCTCTTGGGCTCGTTTTGAGACAGAAAACAAGC
This sequence comes from Chrysanthemum seticuspe, assembly GCA_019973895.1. Taxonomy (NCBI): domain Eukaryota; kingdom Viridiplantae; phylum Streptophyta; class Magnoliopsida; order Asterales; family Asteraceae; genus Chrysanthemum; species Chrysanthemum seticuspe. Next base: position 287,805,889 of record BPTQ01000001.1, read on the forward strand.
AAACAGGCAATTTTGCAGATCTTTTTGACTATTTCTTTTGTAAAGAGACCTTGCAAAGAAATCTTGTTCAGGAAAGGTTTTAGTGTTCTGAATCTTGCTCCTTGTTTGAACTAGTGTATTCAAATTTCCAAGTATTTGATCCTTGGGATGAATCTTATGAATCCTTGTGGTAGTGATTGGACTTTCATGAATGACAGTTTCCAAATTAGTAAAATCAGCATTGAAGAAATCATCCATGTCTTCATCATCAGTAGGAGTATCAATCTCTTCCAAAGCAGGCATATCAGGATCATGTGGATACTCCTCTTCACCAAATAATGGCTTTGCAGTTGGTCCAAAGTAAGTACTATCATCAGTACTTGCAGCCGGGGTTTTACTTGTACTAGCAGTGGTAGAAGTTAGCTTAGCAGTGCTTTCATTATACCTAGCAGTGCTTTCATTTGGCTTAGCAGCAGAATGCCTTTTCTTCCTGTCAATATCTTCTACCGACACTGAGTTATCTTTCAACAACTCATCCTTATCTTGATGATGATCAACTTTGCTTCTAGAATTCAAGGCATCATCATCAGTGGGACCTTGCTTATCAATGATGGGTGAGACAGAACCAGCTTTCCACTTTTCAACCAAATATAACTCCTTTGAAGAATCAGCTTCCTTTGAAATTGTTTATGCATCAGAATCCTTTGGTGTTCCTGCATCAACATTAGTGGAAGTATCTGCAATGATAGGCTCATAATTCATAGATTTGGTTAGCATATCAATGTTAAACAGCCAGTCTGGTCCTTTGGTCTCAACACTAGGAGTCTTTTCACTAAACTGAACATGTAAGTTTTCTTCTACAATCCTAGTCCTCCTAATGTATACTCTAAAGGCTTTACTATTAGTAGAATAGCCTAAAAAGTATCCATCATCACCTTTTTCTTGAAACTTGCCTAGGTAGTCTATGGTATTCAAGATAGTAACAGGATACCCAAAAGGTTTTAGGAATGCAATCATTGGCTTCCTATCATGTAACAGCTCATAGGGGGTCTTGTTATGAGGCTTCACTTCCTTACTTCAATTCTGCACATAACATGCAGTGCCTACAGCTTCAGCCCAAAAGGTAGTTGGTAACTTAGATTCTGACAACATTGTCCTAGCAGCCTCAATTAGTGTCCTATTTTTCCTTTCAGCTACACCATTCTGTTGTGGTGTTCTAGCAACACTAAACTGTCTTTCTATACCCTTAGCTACACAGAACTGATTCATCACATCATTTTTAAACTCAGTTCCATTATCACATCTGATTATCTTGACCTTATGGTTTACTAGATTTTCTATCTTAGTAATGAAACTCTTGAGGATCTCACTAGTCTCACTCTTAGCAGCCAAAAAGTATACCCAAGAAAATCTACTATAATCATCAGTGATAACTAGACAGTACTGCTTATGGTTCAAACTTTTAACAAAGGTAGGTCCAAACAAATCTATATGAAGCATAAACAGTGGTTGTGTGATGGTGTTAACAGTTTTGGACTTACAAGAAGCTCTATGTTGTTTTCCTTGCTGACAAGCCACACAAAGTTCCTTACACTCAAAAACCTTAGAAGGTAACCCTCTCACTAAGTTGCCTTTTACCAGTTTATTGATTGTTTTGTAATTAAGGTGACCTAGCCTTCTATGCCACAATTTTGACTCATCAACTGATGCCTTAGCAAATAAACAGATTAAGGACCTATTAGGAATTACATCTTTAAGATCAAAACAATATATGTTCTCTTTCCTAGGTACCCTAAGTTGTACATACTTTTCATCAGGCATTTTGAAATCAGGAGACAACACCACACACTCAGTTTCCCCAAAAAGTACCCAGTTTTTCTTATCACACATTTGAGAAACACTGAATAAATTGTACTTTAATCCCTGTACCAGATAGACCTTTTCAAAGTCTAATTTCCCTGTTCTGATTGTGCCTTTGCCAAGTATCTTTCCTCCCTTTGGATCATTGCCAAATGCCACATATCCACCATCAAAAGCTTCAAAATCCTCCAGGTTGCTCCCATCCCAAGTCATGTGCCCAGAGAAACCACTATAAAAAATTCCTCTGTCTTTTAGCTCATCTTGTAGATTGCCCTGCACATGAATTTAAACAAGTTAGTTCCTTTTATGGACCCAAGCCAATACTGACTTGGGTCTGCCCTGTGCATCAACATAATCAAACTTCTTTAGGTCCATTGATGCACAATTGCCATGACGTAAAACTTTGGTCTTAGGTTTCCATTGCCAGCTAGCTGAGGCCTTAACAGCATAAAAATGGTTTCCAACCACTGTGTCAGTTATCACCTTTGGAATTTTTAAAACTTCATTTGAATCAGTGGTGATATTCTGCTTAGTAGTGGATGGAACCCATTTGGGTGCAGCAGTGATTATAGAATTTGTTTTACCATTCCTCATTAACACTGCCCTAGGAATCATATTTTTGTGTGGATGAGGGATTGTTTTCTTTGAAAAGTTTTGATGATTTACCCTCCTCCAATGATTCCAAACTTGTGGTTGGTTTTTATAACAGTTTCTCTGTAAGTGCTCAAAACTACCACATGCAAAACAAGCCTTCTTAACACATTGAAACTCATCTCCTAATCTATTTGAAATTAGTCCATTGAAGTTTCTTTGATTTCCCCTAGGTATATATCTTTTCATTTTGTTCCCTAGGTATCTCCTTGTAGTCTACAACTTTCCTAGAAATTGGTGCTCCAAATCTAGGCACAAGGTTGGCTTGTTCAGAATCAACTTTCTTAACATTTTCTATCTTTTCAGGCTGAGTTAGTTCAGTTCTATCTTCCTCAGAATCTGATTCCCAATCTTCAATAGTGGGAGCATCAGATGTCTTATTAGAACCTATCTTAGTTGTTTCAGTCTTACTAATCTCTTCTACAGGTTTGTTAAAACTGAATTCACTACTAAATGACAGTTCTTTTGTAGGTGGTGCATGTTTCATCAGAGAGGGTGGTGGCATATTGTTGTATCCAAGACCAGTACCCTCCTTGAATAGTTTTTGGCCAATTGGCTTATTTACTAGATCAGAAGCATATTGTGTTTTAGCAACCCTAACAACATGTTTTTCCTTTTCTACTAGGGCTTCTTGTTTTACACTCTCTGCCTCTTCTAGTTTCTTTTTAAGCATTTTAATTTCTCTGTCCTTAAGATCAATTTCACCACCTATTATATTAATCTTATCAACATACTCAAACTCACATTTAATACAGAAAGTAAGTTTCTCTTCAACACTCTTAAGACCAACTTTATAACCTAAGTTATCTAGTGAAAGTCTTTCTACTTCTTTTCTCAAACTCTCAGTAATAGCTTTTTGAGATTCTAAGTTATCTTGACATGATTTAAAGGAACAATTAGAATTTTTAGAATCATTAGATACCTCAGAATCTGAACCAGAAGATGAAGCATAGGCCATAAGAGCAAAGTTATGCTCTTTTGAGGCTTCACTAGCAAGGAAAGCTGCATTGGGACCTTCTTCAATCTGATCACTCCAGTCATAATCACCAATACCATCTTGAGCAACCAATGCTGAAGAAGGAACAGGCTCTTCAGGAGTCTTCTTGATGCCTTCAATTCTCTTAGGAGCTCGACATTCCCTAGCAAAGTGACCCTTCTTCTTGCAGTTAAAGCACTCCATCTTGCTTTTGTCAAATCTAGCTCTTCTTTGACCATCATATTTGACCTGTCTACCAGTTCTCCTCAAGAACTTCCTAGCTTGGAGAGTCAACATTGTCATCTTCCATTGAAGATTTATCTCTTCAAGATCATCAGGATCAATTTGATCCAAATCTTGATTCAAAACAGTAACACTGGTTGTTAAATCAGCCAAAAAATCACAAATTGAACCATCAGTAACATTATCACTAACAGTGGTATTGTTAGCAATGGTCGTGGCTATTCCATAGGCAGCAGTGGATACATCCAGTGAGCTCTTGTGATTAGTGGAAACAAAAGCAATGTTTTGATTAGTAGAAGATGCACCAACAATGTTGTTCTCAGACTCATAAGCCTTCAAGTTGTTGTAGAGATTGTCCAGAGTCATCTTTTCAAAGTCATCCTTATTTCTCCACACAACTGTATGCACAGCCCAATCAGGTGATAAACTTCTGATGAACTTCAAGTTGATATCTTCTTGAGCAACTTTGTAGTCCACTAACTTCAGTTGGCTGATGAGTTTTTGAAGTCTGTTATAAGTGCCATCAAGTTTTTCTCCACTAAGAGCAATGAAGTTTTCAAGCTGATGCTTGAGCATGTTTTTCCTTGATTTCTTGGTAGCTTCATTACCAGCAAACCTTGTTTCAATAGCATCCATTAACTCTTTAGCAGACTCATATTGTTCAAAGTCTAAAGCATACTCATTAGGTATTCCCATAGAGAGAATACTATGAGCTTTAATCTCCAGCTTCCTTCTAGCCTTGTCAACCTCACTAACAATGGCTATCTCCTTACCATCATCACCCTTCTTAGGAAGAGTATCACCCTTCTCAACAACATCCCAAATGGTGTAATCAATCATACAAATGTATTGCCTCACTCGCATTCTCCATACCTGATACTCACCCTGCTTGAGCATGGGCACCTTTGAAGCAGTAACCATGTGAGTTTCGTCAGACATCTTAACTTACTTGAATAAAATCTTAACTAGACTTCTTCTTGGTTTCAGTTTCTAGATCACAAGCTCTGATACCACTTGTTGATCCCAGTTGAGCAAACGATCTTTTATAGAAACTGACTAAACAAAGAATTATTAAATATTACGCGGAATTTAATACTTAATCTTAAGAAGAAGAACAATAAACATTCAACACCTCAATATTATTATTAATACGAATACTCTAACCAGTATTAGGGTTTTACAACCTTGAAGTGTATCGACCTTAGATATAAAACATACGTATATCTAGGGGTGGAAACGAGCCGAGCCGCTCGAGAAAAGCTCGGGATCGGATCGGTAAAAAGCTCAAATGAGCCGAGCCTAAACGAGCTCGAGCCCGAGCTCGAGCCTAAGTTTGGGCTCATTTAATAATCGAGCTCGATCCCGAGCTCTATACAAAAAGCTTGTTTAGGCTCGCGAGCCTTAACGAGCCCTAGAAATATATACGTATATATATTTTCTATACGTATAACTGTGTTAACGAGCTCGAGCCTTGTGTTAATGAGCAGAGCTTTGTGTTAACGAGCCGAGCTCGAGCTTGTGAAAAAATTCAAGAGCCGAGCTCGAGCTCAAAATGTGAGGATTGAAACGAGCTCGATCTCGAGCCTTTTATATATAAACGAGCCGAGCTCGAGCTCTGGCAGGCTCGGGCTCGGCTCGGCTCGTTTTCACCCCTACGTATATCTAATCTAACTGATTCGTTGTGAAGTGAGTGGTGAAAAACACAATATCAACGTATATCAAAATAACCGTAAAATTCGACAAATCGACCTTTTAGGAAAAAGGTTAACGTGCCAAACCTCACGAGTGTGATAAAAGTGATACCGGAAAAGTGATTTCCCCGGGTCGTGTCCCAACGAGGTGTGAAATTGACGGAGTCGTTGAGTTTCGAGATAAGGACTTGAATTGGTTAAACGAATTCGGGTTTTGGATTATGTTACTCTACAAAATAAAGTACGAGAATGGAAATAAAGTAAGTACAACAATGTAAACTCTAAATAAACTACTACTAAGACTAAGAAACAATAAAACGACGCTAAACTACATCCTAGGGTGCTAAAATGCAAAAACGCGAAAAACCGGGAACACACCGAGCCCCGAAAGTAAAAAATATGCAATTTAATTCCTACGAGTGAAAATTTAATTTTCCTACATTCTACATGGCTAAAAATGATTTTAGGAAAAAAAAACTCGACTTTTATTTTATTTATTACGAACTAAAAACTAAAAAAGTAAAAAATAATTATTAAAAATATCAAGACAATTTGGAAAATTATGATAATTTTCAGAAAAAAAATGATTCACTTTATTCTAAACTAAAGAAAAATAACAACTTAGTAAAAGCTATTTGGAAAAAGCTATTAATAAACAAACTAACTTATAGGCATTTAAAGGAAAAAGAGCATAAACAATTTAAGTGAGCAAACTTAGACGTGGGCAAACAAATGGAGCAGTTGGTCATGGTGTGTCGTGTGTGTCCATAGCAGTTTGATGTAGGAGTTCTTGGGTTCGAATCCCACCTTTTCATTCCACTTAATTTATTATTATTTTTTTGATTTTGGCTTATTTCTATTTGCAACAGAACAAGAAACTTAAACTTACAAATAAACTGTTAACAGAAAATCAAAAGGGAATTAGTGCTAAGGGATTCTACCAGCTATAAAAGCTTACTAAGCTAATCTATGATCTAAAAAATAAGAGGCCACTATCCTAAATCAACTGAGGCAGCCTAATAAGCAATAATTAACCACTAAAATGCAAAAAGAGAAGTAAAAAAAAGAGAACAAAGCTGCTGTAAAGCTACTGTTACAGGTTCTAAAAGGGCAAAGTGGGTTTGTTCAAAGGCAAAAATAAGCAACTTAAATAAGCACTAAGGACCAAAATAAAGCAAAGAAGATTAAGACTAAACTATAAGCTATATGTAGAACCAAATTCAAGTCCTAAATCTAACTACAAACTACCTAAAATTTGAGAAAAAAAAGTAAGGGATGGCTGCTGTTGGGGGTCTGCTGTTGCAGTCCCAAACAGGCCCGGAGGCTCACTTTTGAGCTTATTCTGTATAAGCTACAGTGGGGGTTGAGCACCTGAGCTTATGGGACCTTGAAGACAAGCTAGGGGGCAAGCTTTTGCCCCCAATAGATGGCCTTAATAAGCTGTAAAAATGGGTGCAGGGGCTGCTGTAACAGTGGGTAAAACATCAGTTCAGGGTGGTTTTGAGTGGTGATTACAAGCTACGCATAAGGTCTAAGGTACAAGTTAAGCTAACACAAATCAAGCTCATACTACTAACTAACTAATTGCAACAAAAACTAATCCTAAATCTAGCTTTAAGCTACCTAAATCTAAGCTAAAAAAGGACTTAATGGCTGCTGATGCACGGGGCAAAAAGGCTGCAAAGGGTGACTGATGGGGCATGTTTGAGGGCAATAAAAAGCTAACCAATAAAGCACTAGATGCTAGCGAAGCAGAAAAACATAACAACCATATATCTAACCACAAACTGCTACCAAGAACTAATCCTAAATCTACTCTAAGCTATATAAATCTTATCTAAAAAGCACAATGGGCTGCTGTTGCAGTCTCAGGAAACGACAGAACATGTTTTTAAATTACAAGCATCTCAAATTCTTCTGTAACAAACAATACACCCAATATTGATTTAATTACACTAAATGAACTTTGACTTCCTGGGTCAAAGTGGGTAAATTTCACCTTTTGACCCAGGACTATACCAATCACAAACACCCCTTAAGGACAGAAACGATTTAAAAACAAAGCTGTAAAGATTTTGAAAACTTGTTTTAATCACTACAGGGACTTCAATTTGACTTTAAAACACATTAAAAGCTCACTGAATGGAATTTAAGAACAATGAACAACAAATATCAACTGCATAAATTTGTAAAATACTGAAACTAAAAAAAACAGGAATTAAATTGCACTTAATTTAAAAATGACAACAATGTAAATGACAATGATATTTAAAATGGACTAGAACATTGGAAGAATTCTAGACAAGTTTTACATTAATCACCTAATCCCTATTTATACAAAAAGCTGAAAACTGCTTTCTTCTGTCTTCTCTCTTTTGTGTTTCTTTTGTGTGAGGAAACAAGCCAAAATCAGCCTTTGTGCTTCTTGAGAACCACCACAGCCATCCATGAGTTAGGTACCAATTTGGGATAATCTAAGCCATTGATTAGGGTTCTTTCTGCCATAGGATTGCCAAGGTGGAGGGACTCTTGTGACTTTGCCTTGGGTGAGGGAGTGAGTGGGCTTGGGATATGGGATTGACTGGGTAACAGGTGATACTTAGGGTTGAGTGTTTTGGGTGGAGAGAAAGAACACGTTTGATGTTCTGGGTTTTGGGTAAATGAGAAAGATAGGGGAGATTTTAGGAGGGAAAAGGGGAAAAAAAGTGGGTTGGGTTATTTTTGGGTCGTGGGTTGATATTGGGGTGTTAATGGATTTGGATATTAGGATTAAATTTGAACCAAAATGAGTAGCTTAGGGACTAATTGTGCCAAATCTGATTTTCCAAGGTTATTTGTGTAGTTTCTGAAAAGTATTCAAAAGGTCATTCTTGTCACTCCCAAATAAAACAAGGACTAATCTTGCCAAGTCTGAAACTTTAGGGGTATTTTCTGACAATTCTGAAACTTAGAGGACTGGTTTTGCCATTTTCTGAATTCGGCTCGTTTTTGCCCGTTTTTGCTCTGTTTTCGATCCTTTTGTACCTGCAAGACGTAAAACACACTCCGAGGATATTTTTAACATATTTTGAGCGTATTAGGGTGTTTTTAGTCATTTTTGAGATCATATGCGGGTAAAAATAATGAGTGAATAAGCACTCATCACTAACCTAAGACCGCCTTTTATAGGCTAAGGAGTCCTTTACATAATACAATACGTAACCTACAAGATAAATATCTTTTCCATATTTATCTAATACAAAACTAGCAGTGCTTATAATACATTAGCAGTGGTTCTATATTACTACTAGCCGCGGTTTCTCATCAGCAGTGGATTCATTCTTCTGTCCGTGGTTTCATTAACTCTGTCCGTTGTTCCAATACTTAGAATAATTCATGATCCGAGGAACCTAAAACCCAACATAAACCAAAGCTAATTTTAAACACAAAACCTGATTTAGAATGAACCCAGCCAACCTCCCCTTGGTTCACTCTTTTATTAATGAAATCAATTGCTAAGACAGCAAGTATGTTTACAATACAGAAACTGAAAAATAAAAAACAATTAAAGGGTTTCCCTCGAACTCACAATCACAACAGAACAATGAGAGAGACACACGCTCAGAAAGCACACAGAGATATGTGAAAGTTATGAGAAGAATAAGCTTGACTTGAGCTTTTATACTCTTGACTTTAGATGTTACACTTTGCTCCCTTGAAGAATAAACACGGGAACACCTTTAGCACTTCATCTTTGGAGAAAGAACATTTAGCCCCTTGTAGAAATAAGATAAAGCTTATAGTTCAACAAGCTTACTCCTTTATAGTTTATACTATACCTTAAACATCTCATAACGTTTTTTTGTAAGATATTAATTTGCATATCCAAAAAATTGACAAAATTCAAGGCACTATGTTTAATATCACTATTTCCTCGCGGGTTGGTTTTAACTTTTCCATTGAAAAAGCTGAAATAAAGATAAGAAACGTCATAGATGAATTAAATCAAACCATTGTTGAATCTATAGCTAATTTATTAGTTAATAGTTAATGAAATTACCTTAGAATATGATGTAGAAAATGCATGTATCAACGTGAACTCAACTTAAGTGATGTTGTGATGAAATCAATAGAAAACATTAATATTGTGAAGGACGTGGTACAAATGAGGTAGATTTGATGTTTTTCTTGTTAAAACAACGTAATTTTTTATGGTTTCACATGTAAGATTAGATGTGAGACAACCCCATATTCACTATCCTCAAACGTCATATTTACGCATTCCATTAATTAAATCAGTTTCTTTTTAGGTACATATCATATCTAACTAACTTGTGCTATAAACGTACATGTTAAGAGTTAATTAAGACACGTAATATTTGAGATTGCGTTTTCTTAACATTGATTTAGTTAAGAAATGTAACTATGGAGTTATGGTCTTTGGTGCAAAATTGGGTTAAATGGATTGGAATGTTGCTGTGAATATTGATGCAGTGTGTGCAGATGAATTTGTTGCCTGTTTTTCTTTGATAGTGTTATCAGAGTTATGTCTAAAGATGTTAGTGTTCTCTGATATGGGTTTGTCCAATATCTTTATTGAATTATTTAAATTGTTTGTAACTTTTGATTGACGAAATAATATATTTTCACTCTTTGCACACAAAAAAAACAAAAACACCAGGCATTTAGAGGTCGGCCCATGAACGGTATTATCTTCCTTATAATATTGTGGATCATGATTCCCACTCTCGTCAGCATAGTTTGCAAATTGATCTTTACCATTCAACGGACAATGAATTGTTGCCTTAAAATCTTCACATGATGCATCCGACTTACTGAAATGGTTATTATGATCTACCGGATGTGATTTCAATTTTCAAGTACTCATTCTTATTACAATCCATGACGATTCAACAAATTCTTGAGAAAAATGCAAATAAAAATTAGGGTTAACTCAGAGGCATGTAATCAAAGAATTGACAACTTACTCACAGAGCTAACTCAAAGGAACCGAGACACAAATTATAGTAACAATCATACGAAATTGAGTAACTAAAGAACAAGCATAAAATTCATTATGTGCATTTAACGCGAAATCATCATTTTCTTATAAAACGTCAAATATTCACGTATATCCGATTAGGTAATATGAGTAATATGTAGTTAAAATCGACATTTAGGACTCTCAACATCAATCTTTACATGATCTTCGTGATACTTTGGTCCCCAGATACATAATAATCAGAATATACATTGGTCATATAAGATCAAATCAATGTTTGTTGAGTTTGAGTTTCAGTATACTTTCTTTAAAGGCAGGCGTGTGCAATTTCTGTGTTGAAACCAATTACCAAACAAATGAAATTTGAAGATTATCAAGCACTAACCCTTTAAAATAAAATTTGAGAATTGGATTGATTTGTCAAATTTTATGTTTGTTAATAGGTTGGTTTAAGGTTGGAACAATATCAGAGCCATAAAATATATCGAGATGGTGTGGCATTCTTAGGGTATCCATATACATGTAAGAAAGTGCAACGTAAAACACCTCTAATGGCAACAATTTGTGAGTTTAACTTTCAGAATTAGCAAACCACAAAAAATTATGTTAAAACATAGAACAAGTACATTATTAAAATGCAACACAAAGTGGAACTCTATCTTTTTAATTTGCTATCAAGGAGTTCCTGTCGTGAATGAAATATAAAGGAGTTGTTGCCGATTATTTGGCAAAATATCGCTATCCAAAACCATACATCAAAATGAATTTTAGTCACAACACATGTCACTTTTTTGAGCCAAAAATCATTGATGGTTCAAAAATTATATTTTGGCCAAACTGGCACAACCCTTAGTGGTTGACAAAAACAGAACTGGCCCACCGTTAACCAAACAAAACTTATGACCGACAGCAACCAAAAATTGGGAATGTGTTGTTACTTAGTGCGGAGGGTGTGGTCATAGGTTTTCCCTCGTCACATCAGCTCCACATCAAGTTTTTTTCTTTCCGAAAATTTCCCTTCAACTTTCCTTCAACCATTGCAGCACTCTCTTTCTCTTCCATTAATTTTTTTTCTTATTTTTATCATTAAAACTACCCCCAAAACACAATTACTATTCCCAATACACACACAAATAATAAAATAATATTTCTGTTTCTTAAAAGTTTTTGTCATGTTTTGTTATTTCAATCGGGACTCTAGTCCCGTCATAGAATGTTTCACATGTTCTCCAGCTATGCATGATATGGATTTTTATGAGGTCCCGCTGACATGTCACCTATCTTTTGAGGTTTTCCGCTCGAAACCCTCCACCATTATGTTTCATCTTAGACAAATAAAAGATTAATTAACATAAAATATAAATTGTTACATAAATATAACTAGACTATAGACCCGCGGGTTTCGCGGGTGACAATAAAAAATACTTTTTATTTAATGTTATCAATAAATTATTGAAACTTAAAATCCAGCAGGCTATAGGAATGTGAAATTAAACTGTTACCAAATCAAATTAAAAAAGTATCAACAACTGCATGGTCATATTATATACCTAAAAGACTAATATAAGAGGTATCCACTTCTGATCAAAACTCCTATAAGGGTGCAAAAACGTGTGCACTTCAACAGAATTTATTTCAGTTTTCTTCTTTCCGGATATTACTTGGTTACGTTCCTACAGCTGAATGTCAAGATCTTATAGAACAAAACAATGAACACCTTATAAATAACCAAACATTTCCAACTTTACACCGCAACAAATGTTTCTGGAATTTTTTTACTACACATTTACACATGTAAAGACAAGAGAAGAAAACAATATAGGATACTCTAGCTTTATATATGCATAAACCTAAACATACAGCTTAAGTCCGCGTTGAATCATCCGAGACCGAGTGAACGAAAAAGTCAGATGTCTGATCCATTGGCTAATCTAACTTGAAGCATTTATCAGACCTGAAAGGGAAGGAATTAAAAGTTGGTCTTTATAAAAATGTGAAAGAACGTTTTCATATCTTCGTCAATAAGCAAATGCTTATCTTCTATATTGCATTTTGTTACAGGTGATTATAACATTCACATTATTCTAAAGACCATAATAAGCAGGTTAAACAACTAATACCAAACACCCAAAAGTTAGCAAAATTAGTTTTACCACTTCGTCATAGCTAATTACAACAGTTCATCTATATACACCGCCCCTTAAGTACATATATCTATATAAACTGGCCCTTAATAAGACATTATCTATATTGGTTTTCTTTCAGTATGTATAACATACTGGTTATTAGAGGACTCCTGATAGACACATTAGGATACAACAAAGAAGAGTTTGAGTGTATTTACATTTGTGCATAACAAAGATAAATGTCATTAATTAATATATATATATATATACTAAATGGCATTTGAAACGGCGCTGTGTATGTGTATGGGCTAACTATTTTTTTTTTCGGCCTGCTACATGTCAAACAGCCCAGTTACCCTTTTTCGCTGATAATTATACACTTTTCTAGAATCTGCCACACACTTCTCTCTTTCTCATTCTTATAAAAAAAACATAGTGGTGTGATAGATGCTAATGGGGAAGAATTAGATAAAGTAGGGTTGTAGAGAGGTTGGTAAGTGGTCGTTCTTATCAAAAACCAGATCGATGCTAAAGTAATCTAAAGTGAAGTCGGGTTGTAAGTTTTGGTTTTTCGTAGTTATATACATGAACAGTTTCATGAGCGAGAAGATGCTTGGTTTCAAAACATGATGTTACTTACATAATTTTTTTATTATTAATTTTAGTTGTTTGTATTGTATGCGTAATCGGTTAAAATGTTTGTTGATTATGTGGTTCATAAGAATTACGATTTCGTATTAATTTTGTGTTCTGTTTTAATTTAAGAGGGTTTTATGAAATCAGGAGTGTTTGGATTTGGGATTCTTGTAGTGAATATAAAGGTGTTTTGGATAGGGGTTTCGTATTAATTTAGGGGTTTTTTGTGGAATGGTTCATGAGAAGCCGAAAAGTTGAAGTTCATAGTTTATGATTGTTATGTGCTCTGAAGTGAATTTGAGCTACCAGAATAGTTTTTAAGATTGCTGAAATAACGACATTCAACTAAACCGAATTTAAGCTACCAGAGTAGTGTTTAAGGTTACTTGTATTTAAGTTGGATGTAGCTTCGGTTTAGTTTAATATAGACTCTAAAAATATACTTGCATATATTATCAGGTTGATTATGTAGCTTGAGTTTAGGGAATCGATGTGGTTGACCAAACATCCAATTAGTTGATTCCTACTTATTGTTGTCCATTAAGGTCAAAATGAGGAATAAATTTTCTTTTCATGATAAGGAACATGGAGTATTTTAGATAATTAGATATATTTGGGATTGAAAACTTTCATAAATCATGATTATGCACCGAAGAACATTGAATGATTTTGAGTGCTAATGATAATGAAGTTTGCAAGATACCATTTGTTCTAATTATTGATAGAGACATGTATTTTTTAAAGCTGTATCTCAAAAATCTCTAAAATTGGTTTGCTTTGGTTTTAGGTTCTGTTGTTGGCTTCAGCTTCGATAAGCTACTGAAAGTAAAAGAGATATGTGGAAAGAACGATGGGATAATTCTTAAGCATTATCTTTGCAAGCTATTTGTTCTCTTGCGTCTTTAAATAAAAGAAATTAAGTATTTATTTCTTTTGCTTCTTTAGATAAAAGAATGACATGATAATTCTTAAGCATTATCTTATACAATGGTATTGACACTCTTTACAACACGAGTTTTTGATGCTTACCACATGCTCTGATGATGCGTTCATACATTTTGTGATGCTGGCTCTCCCTATACCAGGGGCACATAAGGTGTCGTCGTTTCATCTGCCATTCAAATTGGTCTCTTTTAGTGGCTGTCATGAGCATGTACGGTTTGATAAAACTGAGATGCTCCGTATCTTGGCGAGGCAATTTATTACTTTTGAAGCCATGGTGGATGTATCCTCTTTGTAGGTTGTATCTCTATTTGTACTAAATGACATTTGAAACGACGTCGTGTATGTGTATGGGTTCATTGTTTTTTTTTTCGACATGCTACATGTGCAGTGATCCAATGCCATTGTCGGCCCATTGTCAATAGGAAATATTGCCATGCATTTGAGGTTCTTAGTAGTATTTGTTACAAATTGCAGAGGTTCCACATGTTTCTCATCCTAAATCTCACACGAATGTCACCGGGTAATACGCATCATGAAGTTTTATCTTCCTATTTATTATCCATATACATTAAACTGTCTCTTTCTCTATTCACCATGTTCCATATATTTCTCTCTCAATTCATCATGTTCGATATATGTCTTTTGATTTTGGGGGCTTGCTGAAATTAGATATTGTCACATCGGTGAAGATGTTGGTTGTGTCGGTCGAAAACTCATCAAATTTACAAGACGCATGGAAACATAAAGATATGTAAAAAATTATTTATATTAAATCTAATCGGAAATCAGGGTTTTGGTAGAATTTAGGGGTTTTACTAATTTTGGGTTTATTTATAAGTTTTGGGTACTTTATAGATTTTTTGTTTGTTGCCTTGCATTTACTGGCGTTTAATTGGCTGATGATTCACTCATGTTTCTTTTGCTGATGTTCACATTCTACCGAACGCTTATTGGTATATGCTTATTGCAGTTTTGTTCATTTTTTTATATTTGAATATTGTTAGTTGTGATTGTAAGAGGCTGTGATGCGTTTCAGTGGGTTCGATAAAATTGAGATGCTCCGCATGTTGGTGAGGCAATGTATTATGTTTGCAGCCATGGCGAATGTGTCCTTTTTTAGATTGTTCCCTATCTGAGCCTCTTATACAATGGTATTGACACTCTTTACAGCATGAGTTTTTTATGCTTACCACATGCTCTGATGATGCGTGTCTGCATTTTGTGATGCTGGCTCTCCCTATAACCGGTACACATAAGGTGTCGTCGTTTCATCTGCCATTCAAATTGTCTCTTTTAGTGACTGTCACGCGCATGTACGGTTCGATAAAAGTGAGATGCTCCGTATCTTGGCGAGGCAATTTATTACTTTTGCAGCCATGGCGGATGTATCCTTTTTGTAGGTTGTATCTCATTCTGAGCCTTTTGTAGAACCATATAAACACCTTTTGTGGCACGGGTTGTTAATGCTTGCAATTATATACATTAACATTTAAGGTGTACTGGGGTTGGGCTATTTTTTTTTTAAACATTAACACATTAGACCGCCTTTCCTTCTCATTACATGATGTTCGATATCTGCTGTTTCACTTTGGGGGCTTTGTTATATATATATATATATATATATATATATATATATATATATATATATATATATATATTGTGGAAAACTAGAAGGGGGTTGAATAGTTTACCAATTAAAAACTTTGTTTTGAAACTTATTTTGAAGATCAATTGATATCGATCTTTGATATGTTAGTGAAATATACAAACAATATATAAAGAGTAGATAAGGAAAGAAACAATCAAACCACAATAAGTTGTTTATAGTGGTTCGGTCTACAAGGACTCTTTTTCCTTGCCCTACTCCACTCGAGAGTTTCAACTTCACTAGTCAACAAGCTCCTTTCACCGACGGAGAAAACCTTTACACTTCGCTTACACACTATTTCCGACTCTAAGCTAGATGTCGAGTTCTTTTCAAGGGTACAACCACTCCCACACACAAATGTATTTTAAGGAATAAAATACTAACCACTCACACTCACAAGTTTATGATGGTTTGATACAACAATGAAGTATGAATCAACACAAGATCATACAACAACTAACAAACAAGACATCCAACTTCTCGTTGAAGCTTGAATGTGACTTGATCTTCTTTGCTACAAAAGAGATCACTAATATGATATGAAACTGAGTTAGAAAGGTTAGAGAGAAGAAATGTATGAGAGTATGATGGAAAGGGATGAAAAACTACTTGGTTTGACTTTACTATTTATAGCCAAAACCATCAGCAAGCACCACGGACCCCTTGAAAGGGTTCCGTTCGTTATAAGATTTAGTGCCGCCGATGTCTGACAGCAAGATATCAAAATCTTGCCAAAGTCAACCATATCTATGCAAGACTGTGTAAGATATGAAGAGCCCAAATCTACACAGAATATCTAATGAAATCTTGCAATGATTTCCATGATGCATCACATGATGTCATGTGTTTGTTTTTCTATTTTTAGAAATATGCAAATACATAAGTAATGTTTAGTTTTTAAGAAACTAAAACATTCTAAAAACTACTATCATACATTATGGTTTAAAGTCATATTAAGATATGATTATTCACAATGTAAATGCTTGAGTGATGAAGATATTATTTGAAATGCATCTAATATCTATTAAACTTGACAAACTTTAAGCTTTATAAAAATTAAATTTACTTTTGTCGTTAACAAAACTTCGGTAAAGATCAAAAATATAAATAACGTTTAATGACGATATTTGTATTAACAATATATATATATATATATATATATATATATATATATATATATATATATATATATATATATATATATGTAGTATATATATATATATATGTAGAGTAGGGATCCAGTGAGAAGTAACTTAAAATAAGAAGTGGTGAGAAGTGACCAAAACCACGCATTTGAGATGCAACGACTTGGATTTGATACATCTCTATTCATATAGATGCAAAATCCTGAGTTTCGAAAGTTAATTTGATGTATAGAAGGTGCAAATTGATTTTTATGATTTCGGCACGTGCAGAGAAACAAAAAATAAGAGAAATCATGAAATGCATCTAATATACGTATATGCATCTGATTAAAAGCTAGAAAACACACTATGACGCGTTATAATGCATCTAATATTATAGGGATGCATCTAATTTAGGTCGGTGCATCTCGGATTTGTGGTTATAATTCTTCTTATTACTTCTTATTTTAAGTAATATTCTTATTTGATCCTAACTCTATGTATATACATATATATATATATATATATATATATATATATATATATATATATATATATATATATATATATATATATATATATGTATATATGGGGATAACTTGGCTACAATCCTTCATAAAAAATATACTAGCATCAAATTTGGGACCCACATAAAAGAATCAGGACCCACAAAAAGAATCAGAGACCCACATTATATAACACAAACTTGTAGCCAATTAGCTACAATAAATTGTAGCTAATATATTCCATATATATATATGATAGTATATTAGCTACAATTTATTGTAGCTAATTGGCTAAAATTTTGTGCCATATAATGTTGGTCCTTGATTTTTTTGTGGGTCCTGATTTTTTTCTGTGGGTCATGATTCATTGCTAGTGTAATTTTATAAAGGATTGTAGCCAATTGGCTACAAAAATTGAAGTCAAACTATCTCCTATATATATATATATATATATATATATATATATATATATATATATATATATATATACTAGTGGCAAAAATCCGTCCGATGGACGGGTATGACTTGTGGTTTTTATTTTTAGGATTTAGTAGAACAAATATATATTAAAAGTTAAATGAAACGGTTAATATCTATAATTGATGTTACAAAGTGGTACGCAAGAGCAAAGTATACAAATTAAATGTTTTTTGGTGCACTGGTTTGATATGTATGTTGTTGAACTTATAGCCCATGCTTTTAGAAGATCATATTCAATGTATCCTGATGATGTGTTTTTAAGTGGTCCTTATTGATTATTACATGCATCATGGCACATGACTGAGTCATCGATCCTCAAATGGCATTATACATTTTCAATAACATTGACTTACCTGTGAAGTAACTGATGGTTGAGTTGTCAATGATACAACCGTGAATGTGTTGTGCCACATGACCAGGGCCCCTTTTTGAACCATTGTAGCGACTCTGCATTAAGCACATCATAAGATTTATTAAATGACCCCGTAAAAATATATAGTATAAGCTATAGACTAAGACAAATTGTAAATTAGAGTCGGCCTTACCACAATAATGAATTAGTTTATTAATTCAATGTGCCTTCTTACCTCCAAACCAAACTTATTGGCTTAAGAGTTCACTCTTGCTCTTAGAATCGCAATCACTGCAGACAAAGTATCCAGGCGCGGGTTCATCATCATTTATGCCATTGCATTTTGTATGTCTCCACACATTGCACTCATCGCAGGCCACCATCCTCTTTCCAGCATCATCACGAGCCCCACACAATCACTCGACCTTTGATTCCATTGCATACCCATCACCACCCTCATACTTCAGCACTGTATCCAAGTCCAGCCCAAAACCTCTAAAACAAACTTGCTCGCCTGCCAACACTGCATATGATAGCAACACATCGTCCTGCATCCCTTTTAACCCCCAGTTTGACTCACTACAAAATGATCCATTAGACAATATGTATCCCTAAGTGCGCTATGCGCCTTCTCTCTCAGTTGGCCAATTGTCATCCACGGTGTCACCATTACCACCTCGCCAAGTGGCAGTGGACGAGTCAACTCGGTTTCCAGCTCATCAAAACTCGATAAAACCCGACCTGTCAGTAACATTAGCTCCTTGGTTCCTACACCAAAATCCCATTCTTTCACTGAATATTTACTGTTAAATAAGACTTAACATGCTCGAGTCATTGAGCTCCATCACGGGTAACCCGGTAAAACATTCCTATAAATAAATAACATATCTTTATTAGGATCTCCCTCTTTTTCAAGACTGAAGTCTTCAACTTTATGCTCTCAAATGTTAAATTCTATCAAACGGAGTTTTTGTGCGTGTAACGATATGGTTCCCAATCTTCAAATTATTGATCGATTTCAACACGAAATCTATTAAACCTGTGTCCCCGATATACTTGTTAGCCATATCCCTCAAATATTTGCGTGACATTGCTTTATTTTTTCCATGATTCCCAATCTTGTGCTCTTTCAAAATATTTGCAATCACTTGAGCAGTCTTCTCGAGCCTCTCCTTAGGCCATCTCGCTTCCAAATTAAATAATGATGACACAAATTGAATATTCTTAGAATCATCTGCTACCTTACAAATCTCAAACTCGACCAACTGGGTGCATGAGTTGACTACTCATTGAATAATGTAATTCTAAAACCTCAAAACATTGATTTATTTCAACACTCATGTATCAAGTGTAGTGAGCATCAAAATTGGTGTATTGAAATGTACAAGCAGATAAAGAGTAATACTCCATTAGTAATCCAAAATAATCATAACTTATAGCATATCTAGTGACAGATATTCAATAAGGATCTTACACATAGACTAAAATGCTGAACTCTGATCAGGTCAGGTCTTGATTCAGATCTTATCTTTAAATACATATTATTGATACTTGACGGATCCGAATGCTAAACAAGACACTATTTTGTTCAATCATATTTCAACAATATAATCACTTGATGGTGATGTAGCGATTAGTCCCATGCTTAGCCCAGTGCTCTTTAAGATCAACTGGATTCGACAAATCGTGTCCTTCACCAGAAAGTTGATTTATTAACTTATTAAAAACACTTCCACTCATCTTTCTACCACCAACACGTGCATGTCATTTATTAGGTAGTGATGGGAGTGGATAAATAGACAAGAATAGTTGTGCAACACGACCACTGCCACCCAACATTATCCCACTTGTAACATGGCCTAAAAACACCTGTACACGAACAAACCGGCATAGGCATAGTTGTATCATCATACGTAACCTGGTTCAACCCAAGATCTTGATCCTTCCACTCTTGTTTGTTCGACCCACCATCGCCACTATCCCAATCATGGGAGTCGTCATACAAGACCTTATTCAAATCATCACATTCAAGTTTCACCTTTCTTGATCGTGAAGTCTTTTTAGTGGCGGTTATTGTTTTGCTCTCTTTTGGCGATTATTGCAAGGTGGCGATGGCATTGTCATGTTCCATGATTGCACTGTTTCGTTCTGCAATAGGCGAGTCTCGTTGGAGGAGTGCTATGTCACGCTCAGCGAGAGCTGTCTTTTTTTCAGACATAGCTAAGTTTCTTTCTTGAATGGTTGCATTCCGTTCAGCCATTATTGTCATTATTTGCTTCATTGATGGCTGGTGCTGCATTAGCCACTGAATAAAAGAAATCATTAAGAACCCGGGGGAGGTCAAGGTTGGAACTGGAAATATGCATGGATATAAGTACGATACCTGACCCTGAGTTGCTTTTGTCTACCATCTTCACGATGATGTCCATTGTCATCCATTTGAAATACGAAAGTTTTAACTTTGTGATGTCAAACCTCAGTTGTACATAAAGCTATGATTCAAACTGGATCTACCTTCAACTGAAAATGGAAGCATGTTACGACTTTTGAAAGATTACAAACAAAAATATGATAACCAAAAAACAAATCTCGCATGATAGAAAAATTTGCTAATATATAGCTCACTAATGAAAGAATCTTACTGGAGTTTCACCCTTCTCAATAGGCGAAGCTTACTCAGGATCAGCAGGTTCACAAACGTAATCGAAATTTTTAATTGTAGAATGTCATAACATGAGTATAACATACTTGTGTATTGTAGAAATTTTGTCTTTTCGGGGGATGCTTATACTCCAACAGAGAACACAGCTCGAAAAAAACTTAATTTTTATTCATTAATCCCATTGAATAACTCTGACCAATGTATAACAAGGAAAGTATCACAATTTAAAACAATTTTTTCACATCAGTAAATTGAGTATAAAACCTAAGTTCTAAAATCATTTATTATTTCCATTTGTACAATCAGACTCGAGACTGCGTATGCAAGCTAATTCATATAGTTTCAACCTCACATCATATCCTAACATTACTAATTCAATAAAATAACGATATGACTTATTGATGTCTGATATAACTATAAAGTGAAAAGCAAAGCAAAAAATTTGAATCTTAACTTAATAAGGAGCTCTAAGATAAGTGTATGAAGTATGAACCGGAAGAGCATGACCTCTGCGGGTTTTATGCTGTTTCATCCTGTTGATTATTATGCGGTATCTTTTCTAGTAAAAGTGTAATGTTTTTGTCTTTTATATTCACGTATAGGATGAACGCATAAGAAAAATAATGCAACCATTAACATACTTGCAACTGGTACAGGTGGTCTGTCATTGTTTATAACTGGACAACCATGTAAATCAGTGGTTCATGTACTTACACCTGTTAAATTACGTGTTATACATACCATGCTCATCTGATTGTGCTGATGCAGAGCAAGTGCGGTTAGAAAACCTTGCTGCAACCTTAGCTGGTACATACGTCGAACTGCCTTTTGCTTGTTGTTTGGCCGCGATAGCTCCCTTTTCTTTTAGCATGAAAACTGATTCAGCCGACGTATTGTTGTAATGAATGACTGCAAAATACACTATGTGACAAAATATTACTACAATAAAAAAATTGCAAAAATATAAGTGAAAGTCAAGTATATATGCATCAGAATATATGCGAAATGCACCTGAAATCATATCAAGTAAAATAATCTGCCGAATTTGTCGAACAGAGGTCATAAAAACAATTTTATTTACTCACCTTGACTCATAGAATGTAGGTTCTCGGTATTTGTATGTGTTCCACCTAAGTGCGGGCGCGTTATTCCGTCTGCAGCTGTAGTAATAAGAGTAAAAAAAAAGTTAGCATAGTCAAAATCATTGCGTACATGTTCCGTATATATGTCCTGTGTATTAAACTTTTTCTTACCCTGAATAGATAACCGAGCTACATACACATGGACCATGTAACTAATCTTTGTGCAATGACGTGTGTGTTCCCAGACTCGGTAGCACAGAATCCCTGACGTCCAACAACCTGTCCAAGACATTAGGCATTCCATCTCAATTTTGCCACTTCTAGAGGTTTGCAATCAACAGGTTTAAGTTCTTACCAATCAATATCTTAGTTTAAATTTTTACCCGATAAGTATCTCAATTTAAATTACTAAAATTCTTTATATCATCTCAACAATCTAACACAAGTTAATGTTGGTCTCAAGTTTTCAAATTGAGATAACATAAATAAACTCAAGAGTAGCACAATGACCAAATCATTAGAAAGATTAAACATAAAGATTAGCTAGTTGACTACCAGACCTGCATTGTGCTACGATCCAGTTACTCGCTTTAATTATATTAGGACTAATGTGACTTACCAGGTGTTAGATCACGATGAATGATCCTGTAGGCATTTAAGCACTTCATTCCATGAGCTTTATCAAGTGCAAACCCAATCGCCACACGTGTATCCAAACTTCCATGGCCAAATCCTTTAGGTATTTCCGTCTCACCAAATCTTTACATTCCATTAGTATCCTGACAAATAAAGATTTATCACTGGAAGTAGAAAGGGCTGCTAAGTAGCGTCCATGTGCCTAGCCAGAAAGAAATAAGTATTTAGTATCAATAATTAAAAATAAAGGTGACGACTTTGACCAATCTACTTATAGACTTGGTCATTGTCAATCTTAAACACGGCTTCAGATAAATAATGAAATGAGCCAAACGGGCTAAAAGTTCCTCAATACTTCATCTTTACAAGTGTATTTTGATACCCTTTAGTTGATTCTTTTGAATGCTATTACAAACATGAAACATCAAATGACCGTATATAACTGAACAATTTAAGATGAAGACACCAATTACTCACCTGTATTGTGGGATTGAAACTGGTATTTCAGTTCACCAGTTACTAACCTGTATTGTGGGATTGGAACTGGTATTGAGTTGTTAACTTGTTATCGGCATTCTATAAGTTCCATATATTGTTATATACACAGGAATCTTGACATTATTTTGTTAGTAGTTGACTCTGGTTTTATGCTTGACTTGGATCACATTTAGTATATTATAGTTCCTTAACTGTTATGATGGATCTGGTTTGTGATGGTCACGTGATCTATGATATCGTGTATACTACCCTCTGACTTCTAAAACATCAATAGCAAGCAAACAGATATCATGGCGTATCACTTACCACGTAGTGCACGATCTGTAAGAAACTTATTTCCAGCTTCTTGTAGCTCGTCCTTTGTTATGTACGCGCTACCATCTTCGTCAAAAAAATAGAAAGTCGTAAGTTCGCCTCCTGCTCGTTCTTGTTCATGTGCAAAGCCACTGGCAGAAATTCACCGTAGATTATTGGATCAGCATGTCATTGGATCAGCATGTCAAAATTCATTTTCATAGTAGGACCTGCCTATCGTCTCAGTTCAGTGTCAGGACTATTCTGAGCTGCTGCCAATTACAGATCTGCGTTTCCAGTTCCTCTCTTGAAATTGAGAAGATGCAGCAGTTTCATATGTTTCTGAAAGTTTGAAATATAGCACAAGGTTTAACCCCTAACCATCTCTGACACTATTGAACATAGCAGTAGGATAAGTTGGAAGCTGTGAAAACCAAATAAACATTTTATAACTTTGTTCTATAAAAACATTGACATCAAGAAAATGGAAAAAGAGAAAATCTTGAGGACCTGTATATTGACAATGAGAAGAGGCGGCAATTTTTCATCGCCTTTGATTAAAGGGAGCTCAAGATACTGGGCAATGTGGTTGGCTTTTCTCGAAGATGTAAAGAGAGCAACTCCAATTGGAGTATAAAGGCAGTAACTTAGAGCAAGACTTTGTTTTACTTCTGCAAATCAGTTTCTTATTTAGTTAAATTATTATTTACATATCATTAGTATTTTAAAAGTGCAATAAGATGACATAATACTTGAAAACGTTTTCATCTCGAACCGTGAAGCACGAGGGGTTGATAGCAGACCAACATCCAGGGGTTGGCTTCTCATTTGTACAATAAGTACATAAATAACAACAACATCATTTACCCTGGATCTCTGATCATTGTTTCCCTGAGCTCATGCCACTTGTTCTAGCACCCTCATCCTATCGCGTTCATTGTTCGTTTGTGAGCTCATGCCACTTGCCCCTGTGTTGCTACTAATACCTATCATAAATAAATGAGGAAGCCTACCATAAGTTTAACCTCGAAATTAAGATATTTAGCAGACGTAAGAATTGAAAAGGGGAAGATATCGACATGCTAGAAAAGAATCGAAAAGGGGAAGATACGTCATGCTAGAATCTGCTAGATGATATGTAGTGTACAAAAAGGCTGAAAATAAGCAGGTACACGCCCGAAAAGTGATCCAACATTTGCTTGAGTAGTTCTCTGATTCCTTGCATCCACTTATAAACAGTTTTCTGTAAAACAACCCAACATCAGCATTGTTCCCATCTTACTTGCCCTGTAAATCAAGCATTGAAGTGAGTAGTGGTAAAATATTGCAGCTTTAACCTGTTATGAAAACGGTCCAGAATAACGAATCAATTACACACTTCTTTATTCATATAACCATGTGTATGCATATACATGGTTATTGACACTCCATTTGAATGTATACTTGAAAATTGAAGTGGTAACTTACGCAACAAAATTAAGTAAACATGATGGGTGAGGGCAAAATCGTATGATATGGGGACACATCTCTGTGCTTGTGTTTCCTATAGTAGGTCAATAGTCTTTTTGAAACCACGTTGAGCATTTTTGGATGATATTTGGACTGATTCAATTACCTTTTCAATAGCTCTGCAATGATTGTAACAAACTGGCATGCATCAAGAAGAACATTTTCTCTTCACTTTAGAGCGGCATTTCTCACACTGCAATGCCACAAACTGAATATTAGAAGACCGATGTAGATGCTAAATCCATCCAGATCATAATATCACGTAAAACTATGTTTTTGTATGTTTCAAGTAAGCATGTGTTTATCCAAAATAGAAAAGATAATATATATTGTTTTTCATTCTTAACCGATGGAGATGATAGCCGGCCTACTTAGAATGTAACAAAAGCATGAAATTTCATCATATATAAACTTGGGTATTCGAATTACGAAAACCATGAGCGTAAACATATAACAATGCACCTCAAATGCCTACATACTGTATGCCTACATACTGTGTGACAATACAAACAATTAAGTACTTAAACTCTAATTTATAAGTGCATAAGCGTAAAAAGTAAGCTCATATAATTTGGACTTGTAAGCTTGTGCTTCATAATCGCATTTTTTTCCTGTTTATTTTAAAACGGAAGGGCTTATATAAGCTTATTTTGGATATAATAGGCTTATATAACCGCATAAGTTTCAAAATAAGCTCATAAATTCACAAATAAGCTTAAACAAACACCCCCTAAACCTAAATAGTATACCATATGAGTTGAATATTTTGACTTGACAGCAGATCACCTATGTCTAATTCAGGAAAAATCATGCAATGAAGGGAGTAGTAGGCTTATATGTGTAAGCAATTCTATGACCGAGCCAAATTTTCAAAAGACCCGTGATTGATCCCAAACGGTCAGGTTTATTACACAAGTCAACCACTTGTGAATGGTCAACCGTAATAAAAGTCAAACAGTCTAAAACCAAAGCAATAAAGTCCAGGAGAGTTTAGTGTTTCCCCAGGTCGTTAAGTCCCAACGAGCTGTGCGACTGAATAGCTAAACGTGTAGTGATCGGGTAATATTGAACAGGAAAAGGGGTATGATAATACTAGATGACAAAGGAAAAATCTGAGAAAATTTCTAAAAATACTTTAATATGACAGAAACTTAAGAAAAATATAAAAAACATATAAGTGCTTAATAATAAGCTGAAAAGAAAATTAAAAAGCTAAATTATATTAAATAAACGCTATCACTATTTTTAAAGTTGGATTTTCTTGATTTTTCTTTTATAAATTTGAATTAAAAACTAATTTTAAACTTTAAAACTAAATTAAAATACTAAAAATTATGAAAATAAAGAGGAAAATTGTGAAACTATTTTTCAAAAATCTAAAATAACTAAAGAGAATTTTCAAAACTAATTTTGTATTTTTCTGATTTATATTCTAATTTCTATGATTTAAAAACTATTTAAAACTAATTAAATTGCTAAAAATTACTATTTAAACTAGGAAAATTATGGAAAAATATTTTTTTGGCTTTTTATATTTATCTTAATCTATGAAAATTGAAAACGTATTTTTTTTTTGAAGCTTTTCTGATTTATTTGTATTAAAATCTATTTAAAAAGTCTTAAAAACTGATTTAAAATAAGAAAAATAGTAAAAAGTACCAGAAAATTATGAAAAATTTAGGAAAATTCTAAAATAATATTCTAAATCTAGGAAAAATACTAAAACGTATGCTAGTGTACAAGAAAAGTGAGCTGTAGTGAAAAGTGCTTATAAATAAGCACTTAAAAATAAGCTATAAGCTTCAACAAAGCACCAAATGATCTTAGCTCCCAATTTATGCTAATATTACTTAAAACCAACCTGTTTCAATTATTCTAAACTTCTAGAGTGCAGGCTACAAAGATATGACTAGATTGAATTTTCAAATGAGAACAGCTTAATCCTACCTACTTTAAGCTACTGTATCTGCTTATTTATTGAACAAAACTGGAAACCAGAACTGAGGAACTCAAGACCAAAAACTAAAGAACAATTAGACCAAGTTTCAGACCCTAACTATGTAAACTGAACCCTATGCAAAGGCTGCAAGTTGCATGTAACACGCTCAGTATGTGCTGAGCGTGAACAGGGGAGTTTTCAGCTTATTGAGCAGCTGATTTAGAGCTTATAGAGATTTACTAAAATTTCAAAAAAATCAGTTTCCAACTCTTGACCAACTGAAGTTAATTGTCCCAGATTTTCAACAAAATTAATCCAGAATTCAAGCTATAAAAAATCAACAAAGTTTGGCAAAAACTGATTTAACTCTCTTTTGACTTTTGAAACAGAAATTGCATTTGACTTTTATGAACTTATGAGCTAATTAAATGGAATGTAACTGATGAATTTAGATGTATCTTGACTCAATTTAGATAAGCTATAGTGATCTGATCCTAAAATGCAAATAATCTAAATCCTAGTCCAACTGATAAGCTTTTGAGATCAGTTAAAGAGCAATTTTGACTTAGAGTTGTTTAGGATGCAAATTTATGACAGAGACTGACTCAATAATGCTAAAGTAGACTAATGCAATCCTAACTAATCATAAGCTTGAACCTATATCTCAAAACAGAACCTAATCCAAACACTAGTTATAACTGTTTTGCAATTACTCTTCCTAAATGATTATCTAGCTATTGCTAACACTAAAACTGAATCAATATAACCTAATAACAGTTTAATGAACAGATAAAAACTAATTCTACCCACAGATTCAAACTCAAACAATTTATGCAGACTATATTAGTTAAGAAAATAGAATAAGTACTCACAAATGATCCAGCTTATTTGCAGCTTATACCATAACCAAACTACCCTATTTTAAACCAAATCCAACCCAAAACCAGCTCTGCATCAACCCAAATCCATTTCCATAACTGCTTAACCCAAAATTCCCCACAGTTTGACTTTTGTTGACCAGGATGCTCTTTTGTTTGGAACTGTTTGATAAGCTTATTCAGAGCTATCAACAGCTTGAATAAGCTTATATAAGTTGTGATAAAGCTATTTGAAGCTTGATACTTAGCAATTCTAAATTCGATTTAATAACAGAAAATGTAAAAACAGAAAATTTGATCAAACTTTGAATTATCACTGAAAATAAGTTACAACTGATTGAGATGACCTAAATGAGTACAAGGAAGATTAAAAGTTACAATTTAAAGCTTAATTAGGACATGGAAATTAAAAACGACATGTAAGAGAATAAAAACTAAGAACTACTACTCTCTCCTCCTTCTCTTCTTCTATTTATTCAACAAAAAGCTTCACACGTGTCTTCTGAGTAATTCCCACCACTTTTCAGAGCCATTGGATCACTTGGGCTCTTTTTAGCCGTTGATGAGCTTTTTGGCGGGAAAACAATTTTGTCAACTGGGGAGGGTTGAGTGCGCGGGAGGAGGAAGCATTAATTGTTTCTTGGCTGTTAAGTGAGGTGGAGTGATAAGGGTGGTGGTATGTGAGCTGGAGGTAAGGGGAATGGGTGGTTTTGCAGAGAAGTGGGTGAAGAAGGTGAAGGGGATAAGGTGTGGCGGGATTTGACTAAGTCAAACCCAGTTTGACTGGTGATATCAATAACCGGGGGGGGGGTTCAAGGGCTGTTTTGGCCTGGCTCAAGGGTCAAGGGTTGTTTTGGCCTGGCTTGGGTTAATAATACAAAAGGACCAAAACTGCAATTCCACCAAACTTGAGGGACCAAATCTGTAATTTTCCAAAGTTTATTATAAGGACCACTTTTGACAAGTTTGAATTACCAAAGGACTAAAAATATTAATTTTCCAATTTAAAATGTCCAGGGGTAAATTCTGTCATTCTTTGAAACTTCAGGGACTAAAGTTGCCATTTTGCAAAATTGAATTTTATAAGTCTAATTTTGACAACTTGAAAATCCCTGAGGGCCTTTTATGAAAAATTAACTTGTTTTGAATAACCAGGGACTAGATTTGACAATTTATGCATAAAATACAGTCTCAATATTTTTTCTGTCTTTTTAAGATTTTTCAAAGTGTTTTTGACTGTTTTTGCAGTGTAGAAGGAACAAAAATGATGAGTATTTACACACTCATCAATCCCCCACACTAAAACATTGCTAGTCCCTAGCAATCTTTTGAGAAAACTTAATGGATTTGAATCTCTTTACCAAAAGCCATTACTTCTGGAGTAGCCAATTGTTTCAGTTCAAGTAAGAACCTTGGTGCAATGATAACCAAATGATTTTGAGCAAATCACCAGCTTTCAACGGTTTTGATTTGTCTTTACCAGAAGCCGTTTGCTTCTGGACTAGCCAACTCTTAGATAAAATATCTTTGGTGAGTCGATTACCAATTATGGTTTTCGAACTGCCTTTACCACAAGCCATAAACTTGCGGGCTAGCCAACTCTTCACTAATTAAAGATATGGTGAGCTAAACACCATACAATTTTGGGCAAATTGCAAGCCGTCAACGGATTTGAGATATCTTTACCAAGAGCCGTTTGCTCCTGGATTAGCCAATCCTTTTGTTTATTAGACATGGCGGACTGATTACCGTAAGCTGAGTAATTGCAAAACACTTACTCCAAAAAAAAATTTTGGCCAAAAATGGGGGAATTGGGTGGTATAATTACATGATAAAATTCGTGAGAATTCCCCCCCCCCCCCCCCCCACACTAGAAATGAATATTGCCCTCAATATTCAAAGTACCGGCGGTTATGCCGAAACATAGAACGTAAAAGGGAAATACTACGGCCATTTTTTGAATTTTTTTTTTTTTTTTTAAGACTTATATACAACAGCGGGGGGCAACTCCCCCACACTAGGGTGGTAGAAAATAGAAAGAAGTCAGAAATATGGGTGAAAACCCATATAGTGTGCTACTGTTTTTGATTCCTGAGTCGCTAGCTTGACTCGATCCCCGCATTCATTTGTTCATGGGGAAAGTTTGTAGATCCGGGACAACCACAGGTGGAATGTCCTCTCCAAAATAGTGCTTCAATCGATGACCATTCACTTTAAAATTTGGACCATCGGGTTGAGATAACTCAATGGTTCCATAAGGAAATACTTTAGTGATGGTGAATGGTCCAGACCAGCGGGATTTTAGTTTTCCTGAGAAAATCTTCAATCTTGAATTGAAAAGAAGGACTCGATCACCGACGTTGAAAACGCGGTTCTTATTTTGGATTCATGAATCTTCTTTGTCTTTTCTTTGTAGATCAAAGAGTTCTCGTATGCTTGATCACGGAGTTCATTTAATTCATTCATTTGAACTTTCCAGTGATCACCAGCTGTTTGAATATCGAAGTTGGCATGTTTCAAGGCCCAGTATGCTTTGTGCTCAAGCTCAATCGGCAGATGACACGCCTTTCTGTACACTAGCTTGTATGGAGTACACCCGATGGGTGTTTTATAAGCTGTACGGAAGGCCCATAGTGCGTCATCTAGCTTATCCGACCAAGAGGCACGGTTTTCGCCTACTGTCCTCTCCAGAATTCTTTTAATCCCTCGGTTGGAAACTTGCACTTGCCCACTTGTTTGGGGGTGGTACGCAGTAGAGAGACGGTGAGTTACACCATACTTTTGCATGACTCTATCAAACTGGTCATTGCAGAAATGCGTACCACGATCACTGATTATAGCTCGTGGAGTTCCAAACCTAGCAAAAAGAGATTTTAAGAATTTCACAACAACTCGAGCATCGTTGGTAGGTAAAGCTTTCGCTTCAACCCATTTTGACAAATAGTCAACGGCCACGAGTATGTATTTATTTCCTCGAGATGAAGGAAATGGCCCCATAAAGTCAATGCCCCAGATGTCAAAAATCTCACACACTTGAATGGCGTTTTGCGGCATTTCATTTCTTTGTGAGATATTTCCGTGACGTTGACAAGCGTCACAGGTTTTGACAAATTCGTGGGCATCTTTGTAAATCATGGGCCAATAAAATCCTGAATCAAACACCTTCTTGGCAGTGTAGTTGGGACTATGATGTCCCCCAGTAGGTCCAGAATGGCAAGCCTTGAGAATGTCATTGGCTTCATGACCATACACACATCGCCTGATGACTTGATCCGCGCAAATTTTGAATAAGTAGGGGTCGTCCCAGAAGTAATGTTTTACATCTTTAAAGAATTTGTTTTTCTGTTGGGACGACATCTGTAACCACCCACATTTTTAGGTTACTTTTTATTTTCAAGAATTTACTATTCACTTTTACTATTCAGATTCACTATTCATCTCGTAAAATTTTTAATTCACGTTCTCGTAAGATAAATTATTTTAGTAATAACCTGGAAGTTCGACCATCGTTAGATCATTTTCGCAAAAATTATTAAGTAAACATCGTTTTAAAGTTTCGTTTTAGACGGTCCACCGTTTAAACATCACACGTATAACAAAAATCAACTCTGATAATTTTCCTCGCATCAGATAAATTTTTAGATCACTCATGATTAATTTGAGAATTTTTAAGAATTATTATTTTTAATATTACCAAATAAGCCCAGCGCAGAACAAAACTAAACTTACGTTTTAAACAATTCTACTTACATCCAGACTTAACGATTCCTGCACTGTGTTTCTAATATGTTTTTGAAACTTTTATATTTTTTGGAAAAGTCAAACATATTTCCCTCCTCCTTTGACCATAAAGGAATTAACCTTGTACGTTCTACATTTCTGCTTAAATCGCGTAACTTTTAAAGTTCACGAATAACTGTAAAGTTATCCCGCGTATGACGAAAACCACATTTTAAACATCTCATATCACTTTTAGACTAAGTTTAGTCTACTCTAAATAAATTCACGGTTGTTTCCCTGAAATTTCGTTCTTTTCTAAAAAACTGCATTTTACACGTTTTTTACCCGTGTTTCCAGCTTTAGGCAGCGTTTTTGCACCCAATAAGACTTATCACTCATTTTATATTTTTAGATGGAGTATAATGATGATTTTAATCATTCCTATAAGTTTCATATTTTTACGATACCCGATTTTACGTTTCATAAATTAAATACTTACCGTTAGCGATTTTCGGGACTAAAACTCACTCCGTAAACACAAGATGAAAAACTAAAACTCTTAACCTCCTCATGAGGCTTCTCAAGGAAGCCTCCTAGACACATGGTTTGATCATGGCCATTCATTCCTAAGATCTTGCCAAGTATATAACTTAACCATGGTTAGTTTTTAACCTAATATGTAGTTAACTATTTTTCTCATCCTATAAATACCAAGCTAAAACCTTCATATTTTCTTGCACCACCCCTTCTTAACATCTAAAGTCCTAAACCTAAGGCATTTCTTATAGATCTTGTAAGAACATTCATGTGTTCTTGAAGAAAACTAGCGTTTGATCTTCGTTCTTGGAAGTTTTCAAGAAAGAGTCGTTATAATCTTCAAATAACTTCAAGTCTCCAAAAAGACGTTGTTATAATCTTCATTTCTTCTTCGGGTTCTCAAGAAGGCGTTGTTATAATCTTCTAATAGCCTTGGGTTTTCGAAGATTGCAAATTTTACGTCGAAGCTCCGCTAATATTTTATTTTTCCATAATACTCAAGCATTCTATATTAAGGTAAGTATTTATAAAACTCAAACTTATTTAATTACTTATAAACTTTGTTAGTTTAGTTATTGTATTTATAAACTCTTAATATATCATATAATCAAGTAATTAAAATACATGTTTTACGTATTAAGCACTACAACACTAGGGAACTTCATGTGAGGGGTTCATTTGGGTAAACGGATCGACGAGTTGCTGGATTTACGAATTAAAGTGTCCTAGCTCCTTGAACGTTTACTGCATGACCTCTGAATTATGATGGCCCGAACGGTAGTACGAGATATACAAACTAAAACAATTTCTATTAACAAACATACAAATGCTACATATATAGGCTCGTTTATGTTTTCCTAAACATTATTCCAAACCTAAGTCGCAACATTCTATTTTAGGTTGCTCGTTGAAGTTCTCACGGCATATCCATCATTCTCATTATACATGTGATATCATTTATTAAGGTGAGTCATAGCCCCTACTCTTTTAATACTTGTTTTACAAACTCTTTGGGGGAGATACATGCTCAACTATTTTCATTTACTTTTATAAGTACTTTAAACTTTTACGGATTACCATGAGTTCATAGCCCCACTTTCTATTACTTAATTGTTTTACAAACCCTTGGGGGGAGATACATGCTTTATTTTAAACCAAACACATTGCTTTCAAACAAAAGCAGGCTCAAGTATCACAACGTATTGAGGCAGCCGTATCAAACAAAAGAGGGCTCAAGTATCATATATGTAACCACCCGCATTTTTAGGTTACTTTTCATTTTCGAGAATTTACTATTCACATTTACTATTCACATTCACTATTCATTTCATAAAATTTTTAATCCACATTCTCGTAAGATAAATTATTTTAGTAATGACCTGAGAGTTCGACAATCGATAGATCATTTTCGCAAAAGTTATTAAGTAAACGTCGTTTTAAAGTTTCGTTTTAGACGGTCCACTGTTTAAACATCACACGCATAACGAAAATAAACTCTGACCATTTTTCTCGCATCAGATAAATTTTTAGATCACTCATGATTAATTTGAAAATTTTTAAGATTTATTATTTTTAATATTACCAAATAAGCCCAGCGCAGAACAAAACTAAACTTACGTTTTAAACAATTCTACTTATATCCAGACTTAACGATTCCTGCACTGTGTTTCTAATATGTTTTTGACACTTTTACATTTTTTGGAAAAGTCAAACATATTTCCCTCCTCCTTTGACCATAAATGAATTAACCTTGTACGTTCTACATTTTTGCATAAATCGCGTAACTTTTAAACTTCACGAATAACTGTAAAGTTATCCCGCGTATGACGAGAACCACATTTTAACATCTCATATCACTTTTAGACTAATTTTAGTCTACTCTAAATAAATTCACGGTCGTTTCCCTGAAATTTCGTTCTTTTCTGAAAAACTGCGTATTACGCGTTTTTGACCCGTATTTCCAGCTTTAAGCAGTGTTTTTGCACCCAATGAGACTTATCACCCATTTTATATTTTTATATGGAGTATAATGATGAGTCTCATCATTCCTACAAGTTTCGTATTTTTACGATACCCGATTTTACGTTTTATGGCTTCGGTTGGCATTTAACGGAACCAAAACTTACTCTAAACTCAAGATATTATCAAAACTTATCATCTAAGCCACCTAGACACATTGAGACCGACCTAAGGGGGGGAGTCATCATATTGATGGCTTAATCCTAACCAAGATTCATTTTGATCATTACAAGTGTCCTAACTTAACCATGGTTAATATTTAACCCAATATATGGTTAACCAAACTTACCCTCCTATAAATACAAAGTAAAATACATCCTAAACTCCTTCACAAACTGATTTTGGTCGTTCATAACCTAAAACACTCACATCTTCCATCATTTGATCTATAAACTCCAAGTTTATGCAAGGAAGTTCCAAAGATCAAGCTACTACATCAAATCTCTAGCAAGTTTAAGTGATCTTCTTGAGTTTAGATCCACTTAAGTCACTTAGTACTTCATCACCAACTCTTCAATTTTGAAAGGGTGCCAAGGTGTGGAAAGCTAGCTCAATCCGAAGTCTTTCGCGATCAATCAAAGTCCTATCCTTACTAAGTTACTCCTTTCTTATTGAAAGCCAAAAGTTGTAAGCAACTTATCACCACCATTATCTCATCTTTATTATTCATAATCTTAACTATTTCATGCTATATATATAGTTACTATGTTGATTCATGATGTACATATACTCAATCACTTGTTTTAATTCACATATTGCCATAAAAGTAACAAACTAGTAAACTAGTCATATTCTACACATGTGAGACCATTAAAAACAGTAACATAAGGACTTTCTAACTTACATAATATGGTAGACAAAATAAAAAGGTAAACATAGCAATTTGAATCACCCGAAACGGACAAACGAGTCAAAAGTTATAAGCAAAAGAAGTTAGCGAAACCTAAACGCCGAAACTGCCAATAGCTTGCTGTTTTGAGTTCTGCCGTTTTAAAAATGGTACTTCTGGTCCGAATCATCAAAAAGTTAAAACACAAAAGTTGTCCGGAACGACGTTTTCCTTCAATAGCATCGAAGCTCGGGCCTTGAAACGCATAAATAGTCCAAAATCTTTCAAAAACAGAAACTGCCGTAAATATAGTCTCATAACTATACTTTTGTCACAACTAAAAGCAAACCAAGAGGCCTAATGGCCATAAGCCAAGACCACGGCTATGGATAAGGTCAAAGCTAAGTCTCAAGACCATGGTAGTCAAGACCAAAGTCACGGCAAGGCCATGGCTAAAGCCTTAAGGCTTGTTTACCCAAGACCATTAACTAAGGTGATCATATTTATGAACACGACGAGAACTTGTAAAAATTAGATACTTATTAAAAACATGATAAACTTTATGTTATAAAAATCTTCACTCAAAACATATGTTGTATCTACTAAGTGCTACAAAAGTAGGGAGCTTCATGTGAGGGGTTTCATTTGAGTAAAACGTATCGACGAGTTGCTGGATTTACGATTTAAAGTGTCCTAGCTCCTCGAACGTTTACTACATGACTTCTGAATTATGATGGCCCGAACGGTAGTACGATATATATAAACTTTACACGTTTTCACAACTAGACCATTTCTATAAACGACATACACAAAAACCATGTACTACATCATGATCAACATAGGAATATATATATATATATATATATATATATATATATATCTTTATATATAATAAAAGAAAACTTTTTTGAATGTCACCAACCCCTATTCTGACGTCATAATGACGTCATATATATGACATGTCATAATTTTAGGCCCATTGCTGACGTCCTTTTAATAAACACAGAAAATAAAAGTTCATTTTTTCTTAATACTCCTCTGTTACCGGTTTTTTTTAATTCAACTTCTCCGAGGAAACAGCAACTATTTTCCTGATTTTTTTCCCATTTGCAAGCTTCAATGTGTTTTCGTGATGTGATCGCAGCGCCTGTCGAGTATGTGTACTACCTATTTTCGGTTAATTTTACTCTGCTAATTTATTTGTTAAACCCTAATTTTGTTACCTACGTTTTGATTGGAGGTCTTATGTGGATCAAGGTTTTATCCTTTTTTTTTATTGACGAACATGTATGTTTAACTTTTGTATCTCATTGTTATCTACCCACCTTTTTCAAGTACTTGGTATTATCTTTATGTACATTAACTGTTTGTTAAAATGCCTCTATTAATTCAACTCTTGTGTTTATATGCGTTTAATCAAGACTCATCCAATTCAAGCTAATGAATACTTTTATTTATTATATGGTGGTTGGGTTTATATGAAATCCACTGAGTTATGAAGCCTCTAAGAACCACACATGTTAATGGACATAATGTTTTCAGAATGACATTGTTTTGGGTAAGCTTTTCTTCTAAATAATTAAGTTGTAAATAAATTCTCTTGATTTAAAATACCATAAATGTCTATTTCTTACTACTACATTATCACGAAAATGTTTGATTCTTTTAGCTTAAACCTTAGGTGTAGCTTTTGACAAGGACACAATTGAAATTCTACAACATAAAAAGGTAGTAGTGAGCAATGTTTTAAAACCCTGTTTTTCTATTGACCCGGTTTCGGTTTTACTAGGTTACCGGTTCAACCACCAGGTCGAACCAGCTTCATGAAAAACTAACAGCAATATAGCGCCTCCTAAGTTCACAATTGTTAGTATCAAGGTAGATGGATGTTTTAGATGTTTATCAATGTTACTATAAACAATTTTCTTTGTTTTTTCTTTTTTTTTTTTTTTTTTGTATATTAACTATATCACACTTTTTGTTTAACAAGGATTCTTTTTTTTTTGTCAGTATTTTCTTGGCACAATTTATATTAGTAACTATACTTATTAATTAATTCTATCTAATGTATTGCCACCATAGGCATCGATTTAAGTCCATACATAATACATGGTCATTGTTGTACAATTGAAATTCTACAACATAAAAGGGTAGATGTTACTGTGAGACTTATAAAATATATTACAATAAAAATCAATAGATGACTTTGCTTTTATAGGTGTGTATTTTGTGGCTTTCCTTGTATATATTTACATACTAATACTCTTACTAATATGAGTTATAAACCTTGTCACAGGTATTAAATGGCATGCCAAGTTTAGAAATGCTTGGTTTTACTGGAGTAATAAAGGAACAGGTGATTACTATGTGTTTTGTTTACTTTATCATATTTGATGCACCCTTGCTTTGTAAGTCATTTATTTTATATATGTTAGCTTTAGGTACATGTTAGAAAGTTTTGAGCTTTCGCTAATTTATTTTATATCTGTTACCTTTAGGTTCATGTTACATGTTGATCTTTGTCTAGAAGGAAACACCTTTTAGAATAAGTATTGCCATATACGAAGCAATGAGAATATGGCAAATGAGATGGTCAAAAGGAATGCAATGAACAAAACTATTATGCCTTTCTCCGGTAGCCATTGGTTTCGTTGGGAGTTAACCTTTTTGATTTTCAACTCTCTATTGTCTGGATTTGTTTTACGCTAAAATTGTCGTATTATTCCATATCTAATAAAAAATAGAAGTTCTTACTCCACATTAATGTAAGGAGGATGATGTAGTGGAATTTTAATCCAATCTATCAATTACTGCGTGGATATGTATATGTTTCTAAAGAAAAAAGAACATATAAAGTTATTGCAAATTCTCTCTTCTTAGAACAACACATCCCTATATGTTTTTGTTACCTGAAACTCATTAAAACGTCAACGTAATGATTAAGTAATCAACTGTTGATTCTTTTGTAGTCATCAGGAAACTCATTTAAATGGAAATTGATTCAGAATCGAAAATTAAAGCGTCATATGAAGGTGTATCAGCTAAGCAAACGGAAGCCACAACTTCATCTGGAACCCATGTAAAACCATCAACCCCTCTTTTGGTTTTAATTAGTTTTTAAAAGGTGTTTACTCAACTTTCTCTAGCTATGCATCAGTGGCTACTTGATTTTAAACATTCAATTTTAGTCAACCACTGATGTGAAAGATGACATTATCTATGTCTATGGAGAAGTTGCACATGGACAAGTCTTTCTTTGGGGCATCAGGTTTCAAGAAAAAATCGTTTACTATCATTGTTGTAGGAATGACAAGTATCACATTATTCCAACTTTTCAAGAGTGGATACAAAATTCTTTTTTCACAATTAGTAAAATGTTTATAACTACCTTTGAAAGGGTGCTATACATCAATTTGTGGACTGAAATTAGAATGATGGATATCTTTTGCTGATAACTAATCATGTTGAGTCGTCTTATAATGTGCAGGGAGCAGGAAAACAACATTCCTTCATCAAACTGTTTGTCATACACAAGCTACAAACTCAAGGGGTTATGTAATGAATTTTGATCCTGCATCCATAAGATATACTTCATAAATTGTGTAATCAGTAAAGTTAAGGTGATGACCTTTCGAAAAATTTTACAAGTATTAGCATATTGTAAATAGCCACTTTGTGGAGTGACGGTAGTTGAGAAATATGAGGATGTTGGAAGAATATGATTTTCGCAATGATACTATTAGTTATCTTTTCAGCTGTACTTCAACTTTTATTGGAATAAGATTAATTCGGGACTTTTAGTCTTCTTCTATAGTTGATAACCGCCCATTTGCACATTGCAGATCAATCCGGAACTTGATATGGAACTAAAACATCAAGCACAACCGCGTCCTTATCAAGAGAAGAATCTTCGTAAGATTTTTGGAAATGGTAAATGACACTTTCTAGATGTTCTAATAATAATCTCATACTTTACGGTACACACAATTTAGGACACATGCAGAAAAACTGATTGGTTTGACTTATTTGGCCGGTTTCTCTTTTGTAGGTAGAGCAAGATCTGGAATCATCGATGCAGTTGGTGCAGCCATTGTTGGTGTAGTGGCTGGTGGAAAAGGAAATGGAAAAGGCGCTCCTCTTACAGCTGAAGAATCAGGGGAGGATTCCTACAATTATATTCTTCGAGCGGTTGTGATTGCGCTTTTTGTCATTGTTCTTATAGTGCGTATTGATGTCTATTGCTTGCAGAAAGAGAATTGAAAAGATTTATTGCTTTGTGACGACTTATTATTAACACATATAAAGTCTCGTATAGAGTTTGACCCTCCATAACATGTTTGTGTTGATAACATTAAACTATTTGTAAGATATTAGGCATCTTTTACTCAATTTGATTTGTACGTTTATTGTGTAAGTATCTATATCACAATTGGTTATTCATGTATATTCATTTTTAAGTGAAAAATACAATTTTTTTATTACCACCCGCGAAACCCGCGGGTCTATAGTCTAGTATATATATATATATATATATATATATATATATATATATATATATATATATATATATATATATATATATATATATATATATATATATATATATATATATATATAGAATGGTTTATGTTTTCCTGAACATTATTCCAAACCTAAGTCGCAACATCCTATTCTAGGTTGCTCGTAGAAGTTCTCACGGCATATCCATCATTCTCATTATACATTTGCTATCATTTACTTTGAGGTGAGTTCATAGCCCCACTTTCTATTACTTAAATTGTTTTACAAACCCTTGGGGGAGATACATGCTTTATTTTAAATCGAACACATTGCTTTCAAATTATACTTGAATATATTAGTTGCACTAAGTACCACTATTGCCAATCTTAAGTCCCTATTATCATGAGCCATTAATCACTTGCAAGTGAACGCGAATAATGTGGATAGATCTATCGGGAATGACAAATCCTGTTTGTGTTGACCGGGTAGGCAAACAAACGCACTCTATTTGAACATCTATAGGTTTAATGGCAAATTACCTATTAGGGCATCGGTTACTATTATATGACAGCTGTTAACGTTTTCGGTATCATGAGCTTAGTGCAATAATATCTGTTTTCAACATTATGGGTGTATAACAACGTAACCTACACAAACATTATGTGTTCAACTGATTTCCAAAACTCTATGAATTTCACTCAACCTTTGTGTTGACAGTTTTAAGCATGTATTTCAGGTCCATAATGTCGGAAGCTGGCACGGAAGAGCAAGGACTAGATCAAGAAGGCTATAAATTTTATTATCTTTCAAAAACCTATTTACTATATTTTGTAAACAATGGAACCAACTGGGACCTCATTTTTGTAAACTCTGATATTTATACAAATCGAATGATAAATCCTTTTTAAATGACTCCTTTAGAGATCGTTTTCTATTGTTATGCCTGTTGTGCCATGAAGTAACACCCAGTTTGAATTCCACTGCGTATCACGAAGTTGGGGGTGTTACAGATTGGTATCAGAGCCACGGTTATAGAGAAATGGGTCTAATCGAGACTTAAACTATAACTACTTTTACAAACAAAAACATTTTATAGCCTTCCGTTCTCAGTGCCTTCCATCCTCCAGACGATTATGTGACTTTTAGGCATTTTAAGCTATACAAACATACTAGTTTATTGACATATACACTCGACATATTTTCAATCATTTTAGCTAAAAGATATACTAAACATATCTGCGTATGCTTATTCTAAGGCATTACGGCACAATCATATTTTTCCCAATCTCCCAATCATGCATCTACTCGTGCATTTTAGGATTACGAAACTTTACCCAAGACATTGTAACTGACTACAATGGTCTTTCCTACTTCCCAGACACTGTAAATCCTACAGCGGTCTCTATTATATTCTCAGACACTGTAATCCTACAGTGGTCTCTATTACATTCTCAGACACTGTAAATCCTACAGTGGTCTCTATTACATTCTCAGACACTGTAATCTTACGGTGGTCTCTATTACATTCTCAGGCACTGTAAATCCTACAGTGGTCTCTATTATTTCCTTGACATTGTGAGTTGCACAATGGTCTCTATTATTCCCTAGACATTGTGAGTTACATAATGGTCTCAACTATTTCTAAGACATTGTGAGTTACACAATGATCTCTCCATCATTTCACAAGACATTGTGTGTTGCACAATGGTCTCAACTACTCCTCAGATATTGTAAGTTATACAATAGTCTCTAAAAATTATTTTATAAACATTATATGATATTGTTTTACATGAAACCCGTCACAGTCTATCAATTTCCCTAATGAAAATACAAGAAATAGGATTTCTAAAGGACAAAGTGACTCATCATCTACAAAAAGCTGAAGTTCAGCAACTTTCTCTACATTCATCAAAATTCTCTTCTGAAACCTTCATTGTTAAAAGTTCGTGATTCTAGCCAAGTATAGACTATTTTAGAATTACTTAAGATTTCCTCTCTACACGTATCTACCCATATTATCTTCTATGCAATGGAATGTGAAAACATAGGTTACAAGTCTTTTATGGCCAGGACTTGCAACTGAATGGTTTGATATCGCCTTTGCTTAGTGGACAATTTATCAAAAGCTATGAACATATCACAAGTATACCTAATTTAGGTATTTAGAAAATTTATCGAACATCAGCTAAATATAGCCTAATCACCTATATTTAACCTTGGGATAGTGGAACATGGTCTGATTAACTATGTTCGACTTAAATTTTTTCAAACACTGAGAATAGTTATACAAGGGTTATATTCAGGTTAATTTCCTACTTAAACTCAATAAACCACCAGAATTCATTAAAAAGATCTAGAGACGCGATAGTGTTTTACCACTCAGCGAGATCTTAACATCTTATTTATACAACCTAATTTCATTCTTGAAATTTTCATACATGAGATAATCCGAACTACTATCTTGGGATAGTCATCAGATCTTCTCGTCATTTCTTAGAAGTACTAGCCTGTTTAGGTTTCAAGGATCTCATT
Source organism: Chrysanthemum seticuspe (assembly GCA_019973895.1). NCBI lineage: Eukaryota > Viridiplantae > Streptophyta > Magnoliopsida > Asterales > Asteraceae > Chrysanthemum > Chrysanthemum seticuspe. The sequence goes on from BPTQ01000001.1 coordinate 287,847,722, forward strand.
CTGCCATATTCCTTTAAAATTCACTTTTGATTTTAAAACCAACTTGACATCTCTAGTAGACATAAACACTATGCGATATAACCTTCATCTCGAAACCACCTAAGACATGATCAGCTTTGGAAATGGTTTGGATAACCACTTGCCACTAGCAAGATTTTCCCTACAACGACAATTTTCAACATCATTACAAACCATTTCACATCAACAATATCTTACACCTTTGATTAACAACAGTTACCCCAACAACAACAAAACTATTCCATTTTGAGGCACTATATAGACGAAAGTGTTAGTTAACCATTTGATGGACTAAGGTATTTAGAAATCACCCACGAAACAACTAAGGAAACCATACAAATACAAATTAGGCTCCATACCGCACACTATCACCAAAAACTCCATGTTAGAAATTAAGGTTTTATTGATAGTCTCAATACAATAAGATATGATTCGTTTTGAGAATCGAGAAAAGCCAAACTTGAGGTGTATAGAACTTAATAAGATTTTAACAAAACCCTTTAGATTATCAACTTAAGCCACATGATACATAATACATTCTATGACTAGAAACTTGAGAACACAAAGATTAGAATTTGGCGTATACATCCTCATTTTCCTAGACATTTCAACATCGGATAACACACACTGAATTCCGGAACGGAATTCCCATTAAGGGGGTGAGACTGTAACCACCCGCATTTTTATGTTACTTTTCATTTTCGAGAATTTACTATTCACTTTTACTATTCACATTCACTATTCATTTCGTAAAATTTTTAATCCACATTCTCGTAAGATAAATTATTTTAGTAATGACCTCAGAGTTTGACAATCGTTAGATCATTTTCGCAAAAGTTATTAAGTAAACATCGTTTTAAAGTTTCGTTTTAGACGGTCCACTGTTTAAACATCACACGCATAACGAAAATAAACTCTGACAATTTTCCTCGCATCAGATAAATTTTTAGATCACTCATGATTAATTTGAAAATTTTTAAGATTTATTATTTTTAATATTACCAAATAAGCCCAGCGCAGAACAAAACTAAACTTACGTTTTAAACAATTCTACTTACATCTAGACTTAACGATTCCTGCACTGTGTTTCTAATATGTTTTTGACACTTTTACATTTTTTAGAAAATTCAAATATATTTCCCTCCTCCTTTGACCATAAAGGAATTAACCTTGTACGTTCTACATTTTTGCATAAATCGCGTAACTTTTAAACTTCACGAATAACTGTAAAGTTATCCCGCGTATGACGAAAACCACATTTTAACATCTCATATCACTTTTAGACTAATTTTAGTCTACTCTAAATAAATTCACGGTCGTTTCCCTGAAATTTCGTTCTTTTCTGAAAAACTGCGTATTACGCGTTTTTAACCCGTATTTCCAGCTTTAAGCAGTGTTTTTGCACCCAATGAGACTTATCACCCATTTTATATTTTTATATGGAGTATAATTATGAGTCTCATCATTCCTACAAGTTTCGTATTTTTACGATACCCGGTTTTACGTTTTATGGCTTCGGTTGGCATTTAACGGAACCAAAACTTACTCTAAACTCAAGATATTATCAAAACTTATCATCTAAGCCACCTAGACACATTGAGACCGACCTAATGGGGGGGGGGGGATTCATCATATTGGTGGCTTAATCCTAACCAAGATTCATTTTGATCATTACAAGTGTCCTAACTTAACCATGGTTAATATTTAACCCAATATATGGTTAACCAAACTTACCCTCCTATAAATACAAAGTAAAATACATCCTAAACTCCTTCACAAACTGATTTTGGTCGTTCATACCCTAAAACACTCATATCTTCCATCATTTGATCTATAAACTCCAAGTTTATGCAAGGAAGTTCCAAAGATCAAGCTACTACATCAAATCTCTAGCAAGTTTAAGTGATCTTCTTGAGTTTAGATCCACTCAAGTCACTTAGTACTTCATCACCAACTCTTCAATTTTGAAAGGGTGCCAAGGTGTGGAAAGCTAGCTCAATCCGAAGTCTTTCGCGATCAATCAAAGTCCTATCCTTACTAAGTTACTCCTTTCTTCTTGAAAGCCAAAAGTTGTAAGCAACTTATCACCACCATCATCTCATCTTTATTATTCATAATCTTAACTATTTCATGCTATATATATAGTTACTATGTTGATTCATGATGTACATATACTCAATCACTTGTTTTAATTCACATATTGTCATAAAAGTAACAAACTAGTAAACTAGTCATATTCTACACATGTGAGACCATTAAAAACATTAACATAAGGACTTTCTAACTTACATAATATGGTAGACAAGATAAAAAGGTAAACATAGCAATTTGAATCACCCGAAATGGACAAACGAGTCAAAAGTTATAAGCAAAAGAAGTTAGCGAAACCTAAACGCCGAAACTGCCAATAGCTTGCTGTTTTGAGTTCTGCCGTTTTAAAAATGGTACTTCTGGTCCGAATCATCAAAAAGTTAAAACACAAAAGTTGTCCGGAACGACGTTTTCCTTCAATAGCATAGAAGCTCGGGCCTTGAAACGCATAAATAGGCCAAAATCTTTTAAAAACAGAAACTGCCGTAAATATAGTCTCATAACTATACTTTTGTCACAACTAAAAGCAAACCAAGAGGCCTAATGGCCATAAGCCAAGACCACGGCTATGGCTAAGGTCAAAGCTAAGTCTCAAGACCATGGTAGTCAAGACCAAAGTCACGGCAAGGCCATGGCTAAAGCCTTAAGGCTTGTTTACCCAAAACCATTAACTAAGGTGATCATATTTATGAACACGACGAGAACTTGTAAAAACTATATACTTATTAAAAACATGATAAACTTTATGTTATAACAATCTTCACTCAAAACATATGTTGTATCTACTAAGTGCTACAAAAGTAGGGAGCTTCATGTGAGGGGTTTCATTTGAGTAAAACGTATCGACGAGTTGCTGGATTTACGATTTAAAGTGTCCTAGCTCCTCGAAAACGTTTACTACATGACTTCTGAATTATGATGGCCCGAACGGTAGTACGATATATATAAACTTTACACGTTTTCACAACTAGACCATTTCTATAAACGACATACACAAAAACCATGTACTACATCATGATCAACATAGGAATATATATATATATATATATATATATATATATATATATATAGGATGGTTTATGTTTTCCTGAACATTATTCCAAACCTAAGTCGCAACATCCTATTCTAGGTTGCTCGTAGAAGTTCTCACGGCATATCCATCATTCTCATTATACATTTGCTATCATTTACTTTGAGGTGAGTTCATAGCCCCACTTTCTATTACTTAAATTGTTTTACAAACCCTTGGGGGAGATACATGCTTTATTTTAAATCGAACACATTGCTTTCAAATTATACTTGAATATATTAGTTGCACTAAGTACCACTATTGCCAATCTTAAGTCCCTATTATCATGAGCCATTAATCACTTGCGAGTGAACGCGAATAATGTGGATAGATCTATCGGGAATGACAAATCCCGTTTGTGTTGACCGGGTAGGCAAACAAACGCACTCTATTTGAACATCTATAGGTTTAATGGCAAATTACCTATTAGGGCATCGGTTACTATTATATGACAGCTGTTAACGTTTTCGGTATCATGAGCTTAGTGCAATAATATCTGTTTTCAACATTATGGGTGTATAACAACGTAACCTACACAAACATTATGTGTTCAACTGATTTCCAAAACTCTATGAATTTCACTCAACCTTTGTGTTGACAGTTTTAAGCATGTATTTCAGGTCCATAATGTCGGAAGCTGGCACGGAAGAGCAAGGACTAGATCAAGAAGGCTATAAATTTTATTATCTTTCAAAAACCTATTTACTATATTTTGTAAACAATGGAACCAACTAGGACCTCATTTTTGTAAACTCTGATATTTATACAAATCGAATGATAAATCCTTTTTAAACGACTCCTTTAGAGATCGTTTTCTATTGTTATGACTGTTGTGCCATGAAGTAACACCCAGTTTGAATTCCGCTGCGTATCACGAAGTTGGGGGTGTTACAATATACTTGAGGCAGCCGTACAACTATATACTTATCTGATTGTTATTAGCACTAAGTTTCCGCATTTGCCAAACTTAAGTCCCTTAATCATGAATCATTAATCACTATGTGAGAGTGGGCGCGAATATTGTGAATAGATCTATTGGGATTGACGAATCCCGTTTGTCTTGACCGGGTAGGCAAACAAACGCACTATATTTGAGTAACATTGGTAAAAATGGCAATTTTACCTGATAGGGCACGCACCGACATTTTCTCCAATTAATTTTGGAACACGTTAACGCCTTGATTGCATGATACTTAGTCTAATAATAACTGTTTTGGTTTTCAAACCATTGGTGTGAATTTATAACTCACACTACTAAACATACCTGCGTATGCCTATTCTAAGGCATTACGGCACAATCATATTTTTTTCCCAATCTCCCAATCATACATTTACTCATGCATTTTAGGATTACGAAACTTTATCCAAGACATTGTAACTGACTACAATGGTCTTTCCTACTTCCCAGACATTGTGAGATACAATGGTCTCATTCATTTTTCAAGACACTGTGAGATACAGTGGTCTCTATTACATTCTCAGACACTGTAAATACTACAGTGGTCTCATTTATTTCTCAAGACATTGTCGGTTACACAATGGTCTCTTCATCATTTCTCAAGACATTGTGGGTTACACAATGATCTCTCTATCATTTATCAAGACATTGTGGGTTACACAATGGTCTCTTCATCATTTCTCAAGACATTATAAGTTATACAATGATCTCTCTATCACTTCTCAAGACATTGTGGGTTACACAATGATATCTCCATCATTTCTTAGACATTGTGAGTTACACAATGGTCTCTATTATTTCCTAGACATTGTGAGTTACACAATGGTCTCAACTATTTCTCAGACATTGTGAGTTGCACAATGGTCTCAACTACTCCTCAGATATTGTAAGTTATACAATAGTCTCTAAAAATTATCTTCTAAACATTATATGATATCGTTTAGCATGAAACCCGTCACAGTCTATCAATTTCCCTAATGGAAATACAAGAAATAGGATTTCTAAAGGACAAAGTGACTCATCATCTACAAAAGCTGAAGTTCAGCAACTTTCTGTATATTCATCAAAATTCTCTTCTGAAACCTTCATTGTTAAAGGTTCGCGATTCTAGCCAAGTAAAGTCTATTTTAGAATTACTTAAGATTTCCTTTCAACACGTATCTACCCATACTATCTTTCTATGCAATGGAATGTGAAAACATAGGTTACAAGTCTTTTACGGCCAGGACTTGCAATTGGATGGTTTGATATCGCCTTTGCTTAGTGGACAATTTCTCAAAAGCTATGAACATATCACAAGTATACCTAATTTAGGTATTTGAAAAATTTATCGAACCTCGGCTAAATATAGCCTAATCACCTATATTTAACCTTGGGATAGTGGAACATGGTCTGATTAACTATGTTCGACTTAAATTTTTCAAACACTCTGAACATTTATACAAGGGTTATATTCAGGTTAATTTCCTAGTTAAACTCGATAAACCACCAGAATTCATTAAAAATATCTAGAGACACGATAGTGTCTTACCACTCAGCGAGATCTTAACATCTTATTTATACTACCTAATTTCATTCTTGAAATTTTCATACATGAGATAATCCGAACTACTATCTTGGGATAGTCATCAAATCTTCTCGTCATTTCTTAGAAGTACTAGCCTGATTAGGTTTCAAGGATATCATTCCGTCATTCACTTTTGATTTTAAAACAAACTTGACATCTCTACCTAAGAATAATGGTAAACATACACTACACTCTTCAAATCGTCAACATATCACATCATTTTTTGAATCCCATTGAAATTCAGTATGTAAAACTTCACAGTATCACGTTTCTTTCAAACACTAGAAGACATAAAAACTATACGATATATCTTTCATCCCGAAACCACCTAAGACATGATCAACTTTGGAAATGGTTTGGATAAACCACTTGCCACTAGCAAGACTTTCCCTACAACGACAGTTATCACGTCATTACAAACCATTTCACATCACCAATATCTTACACCTTTGATTAACACTAGTTACCCTAACAACAACAAAACTATTCCATTTTGAGGCACTATATAGACGAATGTGTTAGTTAACCATTTGCTGGACTAAGGTGTTTAGAGATCACCCACGAAACAACTAAGGAAACTATACAAATATAAATTAGACTCCATGCCGCACACTATCACCAAAAACTCCATGTTAGAAATTAAGGTTTTATTGATAGCCTCGATATAATAAGATATGATTCGTTTTGAGAATCGGGAAAAGCCAAACTTTAGGTATATTGGACTCTATAAGATTTTAACAAAACCCTTTAGGTTATCAACTTAAGCCACATGGTATATAATACATTCTATGACCAAAAATTTGAGAACACAAAGATTAGAATTCGGCGCATACATCCACATTTCCCTAGACAATTCAACATCGGGTAACACATCCTGAATTTCGGGACGGAATTCCCATTAAGGGGGTGAGACTGTAACCACCCGCATTTTTAGGTTACTATTTATTTTCGAGAATTTACTATTCACTTTTACTATTCAGATTCACTGTTCATCTCGTAAAATTTTTAATCCACGTTCTCGTAAGATAAATTATTTTAGTAATAACCTGGGAGTTCGACCATCGTTAGATCATTTTCGCAAAAATTATTAAGTAAACATCGTTTTAAAGTTTCGTTTTAGACGGTCCACCGTTTAAACATCACGTATAACGAAAATCAACTCTGACAATTTTCCTCGTATCAGATAAATTTTTAGATCACTCATGATTAATTTGAGAATTTTTAAGAATTATTATTTTTAATATTACCAAATAAGCCCAGCGCAGAACAAAACTAAACTTACGTTTTAAACAATTCTACTTACATCCAGACTTAACGATTCCTGCACTGTTTTTCTAATATGTTTTTGAAACTTTTATATTTTTTGGAAAAGTCAAACATATTTCCCTCCTCCTTTGACCATAAAGGAATTAACCTTGTACGTTCTACATTTCTGCTTAAATCGCGTAACTTTTAAAGTTCACGAATAACTGTAAGGTTATCCCGCGTATGACGAAAACCACATTTTAAACATCTCATATCACTTTTAGACTAATTTTAGTCTACTCTAAATAAATTCACGGTTGTTTCCCTGAAATTTCATTCTTTTCTGAAAAACTGCATTTTACACGTTTTTTACCCGTGTTTCCAGCTTTAGGCAGCGTTTTTGCACCCAATAAGACTTATCACTCATTTTATATTTTTAGATGGAGTATAATGATGATTTTAATCATTCCTATAAGTTTCATATTTTTACCATACCCGATTTTACGTTTCATAAATTAAATACTTATCGTTAGCGATTTTCGGGACTAAAACTCACTCCGTAAACACAAGATGAAAAACTAAAACTCTTAACCTCCTCATGAGGCTTCCCAAGGAAGCCTCCTAGACACATGGTTTGATCATGGCCATTCATTCCTAAGATCTTGCCAAGTATATAACTTAACCATGGTTAGTTTTTAACCTAATATGTAGTTAACTATTTTTCTCATCCTATAAATACCAAGCTAAAACCTTCATATTTTCTTGCACCACCCCTTCTTAACATCTAAAGTCCAAAACCTAAGGCATTTCTTATAGATCTTGTAAGAACATTCATGTGTTCTTGAAGAAAACTAGCGTTTGATCTTCGTTCTTGGAAGTTTTCAAGAAAGAGTCGTTATAATCTTCAAATGACTTCAAGTCTCCAAAAAGACGTTGTTATAATCTTCATTTCTTCTTCGGGTTCTCAAGAAGGCGTTGTTATAATCTTCTAATAGCCTTGGGTTTTCGAAGATTGCAAATTTTACGTCGAAGCTCCGCTAATATTTTATTTTTCCATAATACTCAAGCATTCTATATTAAGGTAAGTATTTATAAAACTCAAACTTATTTAATTACTTATAAACTTTGTTAGTTTAGTTATTGTATTTATAAACTCTTAATATATCATATAATCAAGTAATTAAAATACATGTTTTACGTATTAAGCACTACAACACTAGGGAACTTCATGTGAGGGGTTCATTTGGGTAAACGGATCGACGAGTTGCTGGATTTACGAATTAAAGTGTCCTAGCTCCTTGAACGTTTACTGCATGACCTCTGAATTATAATGGCCCGAACGGTAGTACGAGATATACAAACTAAAACAATTTCTATTAACAAACATACAAATGCTACATTTATAGGCTCGTTTATGTTTTCCTAAACATTATTCCAAACCTAAGTCGCAACATTCTATTTTAGGTTGCTCGTTGAAGTTCTCACGGCATATCCATCATTCTCATTATACATGTGATATCATTTATTAAGGTGAGTCATAGCCCCTACTCTTTTAATACTTGTTTTACAAACTCTTTGGGGGAGATACATGCTCAACTATTTTCATTTACTTTTATAAGTACTTTAAACTTTTACTGATTACCATGAGTTCATAGCCCCACTTTCTATTACTTAATTGTTTTACAAACCCTTGGGGGGGGGGGATACATGCTTTATTTTAAACCAAATACATTGCTTTCAAACAAAAGCGGGCTCAAGTATCACAACATATTGAGGCAGCCGTATCAAACAAAAGCGGGCTCAAGTATCATATACTTGAGGCAGCCGTACAACTATATACTTATCTGATTGTTATTAGCACTAAGTTTCCGCATTTGCCAAACTTAAGTCCCTTAATCATGAATCATTAATCACTATGTGAGAGTGGGCGCGAATATTGTGAATAGATCTATTGGGATTGACGAATCCCGTTTGTGTTGACCGGGTAGGCAAACAAACGCACTATATTTGAGTAACATTGGTAAAAATGGCAATTTTACCTGATAGGGCACGCACCGACATTTTCTCCAATTAATTTTGGAACACGTTAACGCCTTGATTGCATGATGCTTAGTCTAATAATAACTGTTTTGGTTTTCAAACCATTGGTGTGAATTTATAACTCACACTACTAAACATACCTGCGTATGCCTATTCTAAGGCATTACGGCACAATCATATTTTTTTCCCCAATCTCCCAATCATACATTTACTCATGCATTTTAGGATTACGAAACTTTATCCAAGACATTGTAACTGACTACAATGGTCTTTCCTACTTCCCAGACATTGTGAGATACAATGGTCTCATTCATTTTTCAAGACACTGTGAGATACAGTGGTCTCTATTACATTCTCAGACACTGTAAATACTACAGTGGTCTCATTTATTTCTCAAGACATTGTCGGTTACACAATGGTCTCTTCATCATTTCTCAAGACATTGTGGGTTACACAATGATCTCTCTATCATTTATCAAGACATTGTGGGTTACACAATGGTCTCTTCATCATTTCTCAAGACATTATGAGTTATACAATGATCTCTCTATCACTTCTCAAGACATTGTGGGTTACACAATGATATCTCCATCATTTCTTAGACATTGTGAGTTACACAATGGTCTCTATTATTTCCTAGACATTGTGAGTTACACAATGGTCTCAACTATTTCTCAGACATTGTGAGTTGCACAATGGTCTCAACTACTCCTCAGATATTGTAAGTTATACAATAGTCTCTAAAAATTATCTTCTAAACATTATATGATATCGTTTAGCATGAAACCCGTCACAGTCTATCAATTTCCCTAATGGAAATACAAGAAATAGGATTTCTAAAGGACAAAGTGACTCATCATCTACAAAAGCTGAAGTTCAGCAACTTTCTCTACATTCATCAAAATTCTCTTCTGAAACCTTCATTGTTAAAGGTTCGCGATTCTAGCCAAGTAAATTCTATTTTAGAATTACTTAAGATTTCCTTTCAACACGTATCTACCCATACTATCTTCTATGCAATGGAATATGAAAACATAGGTTACAAGTCTTTTATGGCCAGGACTTGCAATTGGATGGTTTGATATCGCCTTTGCTTAGTGGACAATTTCTCAAAAGCTATGAACATATCACAAGTATACCTAATTTAGGTATTTGAAAAATTTATCGAACCTCGGCTAAATATAGCCTAATCACCTATATTTAACCTTGGGATAGTGGAACATGGTCTGATTAACTATGTTCGACTTAAATTTTTCAAACACTCCGAACATTTATACAAGGGTTATATTCAGGTTAATTTCCTACTTAAACTCGATAAACCACCAGAATTCATTAAAAAGATCTAGAGACACGATAGTGTCTTACCACTCAGCGAGATCTTAACATCTTATTTCCTTTTTCTCGAACATATCCTGGTGAGGGTTTTCTAGACGGGACAGATGATCAGCAGCCAGGTTCTCAGCTCCTTTTTTATCACGTATAATGATATCAAATTCTTGCAGGAGGAGAACCCAACGGAGCAATCTCGGCTTTGCATCTTGTTTTGCAAAGAGATATTTGAGAGCCGAGTGATCCGTATACACCACGCATTTGGTCAAGATTAGGTATGGTCGAAACTTCTCAAACGCATACACCACAGCTAATAATTCTTTTTCTGTAGTGGTGTAATGGGTTTGAGCTTCAGTCATAGTCTTACTCGCTTAGTGGATAGGCTGAAAATGCTTGGTTTTTCGTTGCCCCAGGACTGCACCGATAGCAAAATCACTTGCATCGCACATGAGTTCAAAAGGTAAATCCCAGTCGGGGGCAACGAGAATGGGTGCTTCCGTAAGCTTTTTCTTTAATGTTTCAAAAGCTTCGATGCATTCAGGTGAGAAGATAAAAGGATCATCCTTCTCAAGGAGATGAGTCATAGGCCGAGCGATTTTAGAAAAATCTTGTATGAATCTGGGCGATAAAAACCGGCATGACCTAAAAAACTCCTAATACCTTTGACGGTAGTAGGATGAGGCAATTTGGCAATGACATCCACTTTTGCTTTGTCAACCTCAATCCCGTTTTTTGAAATCTTATGGCCTAGGACAATTCCTTCCTTGACCATAAAATGGCTCTTCTCCCAATTTAGACAAAGATTGGTGTCTTCACACCGTTTTAGCATTTTTTTCTAAATGGGAGAGACATGTTTGAAATGAGTCCCCAATGACAGAGAAGTCATCCATAAACACCTCCATTGTTTCCCCGATCATGTCGTGGAAAATTGCCATCATACATCGTTGGAACGTGCCAGGAGCGTTACATAAGCCAAAAGGCATACGTCTGTAGGCAAAAGTTCCGTATGGGCAGGTGAATGTGGTCGTTTCTTGATCCTGTGGATCAATGGGGATCTGAAAATACCCCGAGAAACCATCTAGGAAACAATAGTATTCATTTCCTGCTAGTCTCTCAAGCATCTGATCCATGAAGGGTAGAGGAAAATGGTCTTTGCGGGTGGCTTCGTTTAACTTGCGATAGTCAATACACACACGCCATCCCGTAACCAATCGCGTTGGAATTAACTCGTTTTCTTCATTTGTGACAACAGTTATGCCACCCTTTTTTGAAACACAGTGGATGGGACTGACCCAAGGACTATCAGAGATCAGGTAAATTAAACCGGCATCAAGAAGTTTGAGAACCTCTTGTTTGATAACCTCATGAATCTTAGGATTCACCCTTCTCTGATGTTGGACTGCTGGTTTGAAATCATCCTCCAATAAAATCTTGTGCGTACAAAATTCAGGGTTAATACCCTTGATGTCGGAGAGTCTCCAAGCAATTGCTTGCTTGTGCAACTTCAAAACCTTTATGAGAACAGTCTTCTCCTCCTTAGTTAAGTCCTTAGCAATTATGACGGGTAATTTATCATCACCCTCCAAGAATGCATACTCGAGATGAGGAGGTAGGTCCTTAAGTTCAACCTCGGGAAATTCTTCAGTAGATGTTTGTACGGATTTGATTTCTTCAATCGTGATCTCTTTCGGAGGGAGTGACGGTAATGGATCTTCGTTTAACAATTGTTCAAGATAAAGGATATCTCCCTCCGAATCATAAACTCCATCATCAATTCCCGGCGGAATTGATTCATCATTAGCAAGAAACTCATCGATCTCTTCCAAAAAGAAGTCACCTCCCTCAAACGGAGTAAGAGAGGGGGAAGAATCGGAAATAATTGGTTGAGAAGATGTGGTGGGATCCCTACTCACAGAATTATGAAAATAACCAAGAAACTCTTGAGAGTACTCCTCTGAAGCAATATCAATTACATCGATTCGATTAACCGATTCAGCATCATAGTTTAGGGAGTACCTCGAAGTTTGATCAAGGTTAAAGGTGACAGCTTCATTACCCACACGTAATGTGATTTCTTGCTCAAATACATCAATGAGAGCACGACCCGTTCTCAGGAATCCTCGTCCAACAATGAGGGGAACCCGATGATCGGCATCGAAGTCAACAACCACAAAGTCAGCTAGAAAATGGAACTTTCCTACTTTCACGAATACATCCTCGGCGATGCCAAGAGGACGCGATATAGAACGATCTGCAAGCTCAAGAGTCATGCAGGTAGGAATAAGTTCTGGAAGAGAAAGTTTCTTCCATACTGAATAAGGCATCAGATTGATGCTTGCACCAAGATCGGCGAGGGCAAAGCATTCAATCATTCCTGGAAAAACACAAGGTAGAAGAAATTTTCCAGGATCTCCAAGCTTCTCGGGAAGCTTCTTTAACAGAACTGCTGAGCAGTTCTCGTTCAGAGGAGTTTTAGCCATTTCAAACAGTTTTTCCTTGTTGCTTAACATGTGTTTGAGAGTTGATGCAAACTTGGGCATCAGCATGATAGCATCCGCAAAGCTTATGTCAAAATGTAGTTCTTGGAAAATTTGAAAAAATTTTTCCATTAGATGACTGGCTTTTTCGCGGAGCTTTTGCTCATTTAAACGTGATGGGTAAGGAATAGAAGTTTTGGATTTGGGGTTTTCAACTGGAGGTTCAAAAACAACTCCTGGTTTGGATTTGGTTTTTGGGACAACTTGAGGATGGACATGTTCTGTGCTCTGCGAGCTAGTGGGTTGCACTTGGTCCTTTGTCGCCTCAGGTTCACTTTCCACTACCTTCGGGAGAGAAGAAGAAGAGGTAGTAGGAATAGCGGGTCCATCATATGAAGCACCACTTCTGGTTGTGATCGCCTTTGCATCGCCCCTCGGATTAGCGATCGTGTTGCTAGGTAAAGTACCTGAGCCCGAGGGTCGATCATTTAAAGACTTCTTAATGTCAGAAATCTGGCTAACCAACAACCTATTCATTTCCTCTTGGGATTTCATGAATTGCTTCAACAACTCATCAGATGATGGTCCAGTTGGAACAATGGCTTGATTTTGTGTAGGAAAATTCTGGCCTCTATTGTTTGGATTAGGGCCTTGATTTTGGAAATTTCCTTGATTATTGCCATGAAAATACCCTGGGTTGAAATTTCCTTGACCTTGGTTTCTATTAAAATTTCCTTGGTTTTGGAAATTTTGACTTTGATTTTGAAAACCGTTATTCTGACTAAAATTACCTTGGTTTTGAAAACCTTGGTTCGTTCTATTCTGATTTTGATTACGGTTTTGGTTTTGGTTGAAACCGGGTGGTCCAGGGTAGTGGTTAGGACGGTGGTTCGGGTCCATATGAGCACGGTATTGGTTGCCTCATGAATTGGAAATCCCGCCCACAGCGTTTGCTTCAAAAGGGTTACCATCGGTGGCCATACAGTTGTAATAGGCATGGGGGCCACCGCAAGTAACACATACTTCCACTTTCTTAACTTCAGCAGGAGGTGAAGTTTGTGGAAAAGAAACTTTCTTTTGGTTGGAGAGAACCAAAGCTTGAATTGCTTCCGTGAGTTTGTCAATCTTAGCATCGGTGCTAGATTGACTCACGGGCGATGAAGCAGAAGGACCAACATTGACTTGGGAAACAACCGGTTTGCTTCGTGCAGTGCGGACTTTAGACTTGTTTTCAATTATCGCTAAAGCTTCTTTTACAGTTTTGCTCAAGAAATTTCCTCCAGCGGAGGAATTGAGAGAATCTTGATCAGATTGACTCACTCCATTATAGAAAGTATCGAGTTGCATCAACTCGGAGAAACCATGGTGAGGACATTTGCGGAGCAACTCCTTAAAACGATCCCCGATTCACTGAAGGATTCATCAAACTTTTGTGTGAACTTGATGATTTCGTTTTTAAGACTCGTGGTTTTAGAAGGTGGATAGAACTCGTTCACAAATTTCTTCACCAGGTCTTCCCATGTTTCAATCGATTGAGGGGGTTGTTTTTCAAGCCAAATCCGGGCTTGTCCCTCGAGGGAAAATGGGAACAGAAGAAGTTTGACAGCATCGGTAGGGACATTCTTCTATTTGATGGTAGATGCAATCTTGTTAAACCATCGAATATGAGCATGAGGATCATCCCTCTCAAAACCATAGAATTGACTTGAGGTTACAAGATTTAGTAACCCGGTTTTGAGTTCAAAATTTTCAGCCACAATGGCTGGGATAACAATAGCATCTCCATACCCATCGATGGGTGCCTGGAGAAGCTCGCACATAGGACGTTCTTCCGCCATGATAACGGAAGTAATGCGAGCAGTTTGGATCTCAGATCCGACTGATGGGGCAGAACGTCTACGGATACGCCTTCTTGGAATCCTGACAAGCTCACGAAATGGGCTCACAGACCTAGAAGAGCGAGTGCGCATACACTAGAGTTAACTCTAAGAAATCTCAGAGTCAAGGGAATTATGAAAATGGGAAAAGAAGAATCTTTTTGGGTTTTATTTTTTATATATATGTAGAAACAAAAGAAAAATATTTTTGTGTTTTATATGTTTTAAGATGTTTTTGGATTTTTGGATTTTTATAAGAAAATATAAATATATATAGATGGTATGAACAAGGAGTGAATATTCAAATCACTAATCTGCTAAACGTAAGACTATTAGCACAGCTCCCCGGCAGCGGCGCCAAAATTTGATTGATCCCAAACGGTCAGGTTTATTACACAAGTCAACCACTTGTGAATGGTCAACCGTAATAAAAGTCAAACAGTCTAAAACCAAAGCAATTAAGTCCAGGAGAGTTTAGTGTTTCCCCAGGTCGTTAAGTCCCAACGAGTTGTGCGACTGAATAGCTAAACGTGTAGTGATCGGGTGATATTGAACAGGAAAAGGGGTATGATAATACTAGATGACAAAGGAAAAATCGGAGAAAATTTCTAAAAATACTTTAATATGACACAAACTTAAGAAAAATATAAAAAACATATAAGTGCTTAATAATAAGCTGAAAAGAAAATTAAAAAGCTAAATTATATTAAATAAACGCTATCACTATTTTTAAAGTTGGATTTTCTTGATTTTTCTTTTATTAATTTGAATTAAAAACTAATTTTAAACTTTAAAACTAAATTAAAATACTAAAATTTATGAAAATAAAGAGGAAAATTGTGAAACTATTTTTCAAAAATCTAAAATAACTAAAGAGAATTTTCAAAACTAATTTTGTATTTTTCTTATTTATATTCTAATTTCTATGATTTAAAAACTATTTAAAACTAATTAAATTGCTAAAAATTACTATTTAAACTAGGAAAATTATGGAAAAATATTTTTTTGGCTTTTTATATTTATATTAATCTATGAAAATTGAAAAATTGTTTTTTTTTAAGCTTTTCTGATTTATTTGTATTAAAATCTATTTAAAAAGTCTTAAAAACTGATTTAAAATAAGAAAAATAGTAAAAAGTACCAGAAAATTATGAAAAATTCAAGAAAATTCTAAAATAATATTCTAAATCTAGGAAAAATACTAAAACGTATGCTAGTGTACAAGAAAAGTGAGCTGTAGTGAAAAGTGCTTATAAATAAGCACTTAAAAATAAGCTATAAGCTTCAACAAAGCACCAAATGATCTTAGCTCCCAAGTTATGCTAATATTACTTAAAACCAACCTGTTTCAATTATTCTAAACTTCTAGAGTGCAGGCTACAAAGATATGACTAGATTGAATTTTCAAATGAGAATAGCTTAATCCTACCTACTTTAAGCTACTGTATATGCTTATTTATTGAACCAAACTGGAAACCAGAACTGTGGAACTCAAGACCACCAACTAAAGAACAATTAGACCAAGTTTCAGACCCTAACTATGTAAACTGAGCCCTATGCAAAGGCTGCAAGTTGCCTGTAACACGCTCAGTATGTGCTGAGCGTGAACAGGGGAGTTTTCAGCTTATTGAGCAGCTGATTTAGAGCTTATAGAGATTTACTAAAATTTCACAAAAATCAGTTTCCAACTCTTGACCAACTGAAGTTAATTGTCTCAGATTTTCAACAAAATTGATCCAAAATTGAAGCTATAAAAAATCAACAAAGTTTGGCAAAAACTGATTTAACTCTCTTTTGACTTTTGAAACAGAAATTGCATTTGACTTTTATGAACTTATGAGCTAATTAAATGGAATGTAACTGATGAATTTAGATGTATCTTGACTCAATTTAGCTAAGCTATAGTGATCTAATCCTAAAATGCAAATAATCTAAATCGTAGTCCAACTGATAAGCTTTTGAGATCAGTTAAAGAGCAATTTTGACTTAGAGTTGTTTAGGATGCAAATTTATGACAGAGACTGACTCAATAATGCTAAAGTAGACTAATGCAATCCTAACTAATCATAAGCTTGAACCTATATCTCAAAACAGAACCTAATCCAAACACTAGTTATAACTGTTTTGCAATTACTCTTCCTAAATGATTATCTAGCTATTGCTAACACTAAAACTGAATCAATATAACCTAATAACAGTTTAATGAACAGATAAAAACTAATTCTACCCACAGATTCAAACTCAAACAATTTATGCAGACTATATTAGTTAAGAAAATAGAATAAGTACTCACAAATGATCCAGCTTATTTGCAGCTTATACCATAACCAAACTACCTTATTTTAAACCAAATCCAACCCAAAACCAGCTCTGCATCAACCCAAATCCATTTCCATAACTGCTTAACCCAAAATTCCCCACAGTTTGACTTTTGTTGACCAGGATGCTCTTTTGTTTGGAACTGTTTGATAAGCTTATTCAGAGCTATCAACAGCTTGAATAAGCTTATATAAGTTGTGATAAAGCTATTTGAAGCTTGATACTTAGCAATTTTAAATTCGATTTAATAACAGAAAATGTAAAAATAGAAAATTTGATCAAACTTTGAATTATCACTGAAAATAAGTTACAACTGATTGAGATGACTTAAATGAGTACAAGGAAGATTAAAAGTTACAATTTAAAGCTTAATTAGGACATGGAAATTAAAAACGACATGTAAGAGAATAAAAACTAAGAACTACTACTCTCTCCTCCTTCTCTTCTTCTATTTATTCAACAAAAAGCTTCACACGTGTCTTCTGAGTAATTCCCACCACTTTTCAGAGCCACTGGATCACTTGGGCTCTTTTTAGCCGTTGATGAGCTTTTTGGCGGGAAAACGATTTTGTCAACTAGGGAGGGTTGAGTGCGCGGGAGGAGGAAGCATTAATTGTTTCTTGGCTGTTAGGTGAGGTGGAGTGATAAGGGTGGTGGTATGTGAGCTGGAGGTAAAGGGAATGGGTGGTTTTGCAGAGAAGTGGGTGAAGAAGGTGAAGGGGATAAGGTGTGGCGGGATTTGACTAAGTCAAACCCAGTTTGACTGGTGATATTAATAATGGGGGGGGAGGGGGTTCAAGGGTTGTTTTGGCCTGGCTCAAGGCTCAAGGGTCAAGGGTTGTTTTGGCCTGGCTTGGGTTAATAATACAAAAGGACCAAAACTGCAATTCCACCAAACTTGAGGGACCAAATCTGTAATTTTCCAAAGTTTATTATAAGGACCACTTTTGACAAGTTTGAATTACCAAAGGACTAAAAATATTAATTTTCCAATTTAAAATGTCCAGGGGTAAATTATGTCATTCTTTGAAACTTCAGGGACTAAAGTTGCCATTTTGCAAAATTGAATTTTATAAGTCTAATTTTGACAACTTGAAAATCTCTGAGGGCCTTTTATGAAAAATTAACTTGTTTTGAATAACCAGGGACTAGATTTGACAATTTATGCATAAAATACAGTCTAAATATTTTTTCTGTCTTTTTAAGACTTTTCAAAGTGTTTTTGACTGTTTTTGCAGTGTAGAAGGAACAAAAATGATGAGTATTTACACACTCATCAACCCGTTACTCAAACCGATTTAGCCTAATCTTATGACAGTTCTTGTTTGATGAGTTGTGAGATTAAGTAAAAATCGGTTACCTAAAAGTCTTTTGAGGGTTTTGCTCGAGAATGGGAAGGCTTGCCTCATCAAAACCCTAACCCTGAGAGACCAACACGAACTGAATTCAGGGACTGAATTCCTTTTTGGGTGGGCGAATGTGACAACTCTTAATTTCAGGTCATTTTACAAACTTTGAAAATTTCACTATTCATCTCGGGAATTTACTATTCACTGGGTTTTTATTCAAAATTTTACTATTCATCATTTTTGAAGTCGATTTGATATTTTGAAAGGGTATTTCAAAATTTTACTATTCACGAGACACTATTCATTCCCGGAGAAAATCACTATTCATGAGTCATTATTCATCATTTTTCGTAAACTAGGTTTACGAGTATCAAATTCGCGTAACCTTAATGGTTTAGCTGCGAATTCATGAACAATCATCAAGGACATTTCATATAGACTAGGTTTAGTCTACATATCATTAGCATCATTATCATTATATTAGTTCATGCATGGTTTTGCATTTTACATTAAACGCATAACTTCTATTAAATAAACGCTATCGCGTAATAAATTATTTTGAACATTTGATCCAATACTTCCAAAAATTATCCCGATATATTTTTATACTCATATTAAGATCATAAAAATAATATTATGAGTTTACCCGGTGTTTTAAATTTATTTTGTATATAAATTGTTATATTTAAATAATTACGACGGTTTTCGTAAATACTACACGATAATTATTATTTCACTCAGTTTTTGTAAGAAATGTATTTTTATAATTTTTATGAACTTTAAAACATCGTTTGGCTTGTAACAAAATTATTTCCGCACAAGTTGATTTTCATTTGGGACCTATACTTTGTAAACTCTAATTGTTTTAATAAATCAAACGATGTGTTTTACAAACGACACTTTAGGTCGTTCAATATAACTATAACTTTGATGCTATGACAGTCATCCCTCAGGAATTCCATTCCGCTGCAAAACAGGTAATTTGGGGGTGTGACAGATTGCTCAAGCTAGTCGTAAAATAGTGAATATCGAGTGTTAGGAAATGAATTCAACGGTTTTGGAAAGCTTGTTTCATTATCTCAAAGTTTTAGCTTTTAAGTTTTTATCATAGAGGTATCGATCATGGAGAAAAATATAGGTAAAGTATGGTACTTGTATCCAAAATATTGTTTAAGGGTGGTTTTCGGCAAAGTTTAAGTGACCGCATTTTATTCGTTACAACTCCGCTTGACGAACGGTTGGACATTTTGAAAAATATGCTAGGCGAACTTAATTTTACTAGAAGACATAATGCTATAGAAAGTACTACATCAATGTTAAAAACGACCCTCAACATGGTCATTTGCGTAATGTTTATCTAATAGAAATATATTAGTTTTGCTTATTTAATATAGTTACGGCAACTTTATTTAAACGCGTGTAATTTAATCGTTACAAGTCCGTTTTCTACGTTTTATATGTCCTTAGCTTTGTATTAAAGTATACTAATATATTTTTGATAAGTTGACACATTTTATAACACTTAAAACTCTTTTTTGACTCGTAAAAAGGTAAAACAACATGCTGAATTTTCTGAATTTTATAGTTTTCGTCGTCAAATTTGAAAATATCATAACTTCTTCGTTATAACTCCGTTTTAACCCATTCAAGCGGCCACGTTTTCGTTTTAAAGTATATTTTCCAAATATCTAGCCCAAAAATTTTTACAATCTGTCAAAAATTCCAGAATTCGAAAATATGACCAGACCTTTAAATAAAGTTGTCGAAATGAGTTTTTCTCGCGCCAAACCTATTCTAACCAATTCAAAACAACTCCGAAGCTATTCTAATCCTACCATACACCTTATTAGGGTGTCATGGGTTCCTAGACATCACCAAAGTGATATATTTCAAGAAGTAATTATAGGATGATAAATATATATATATAACACTTAAAAACATTAAAAAGTGGTATAAACATCATTATGACTTGCATGTTTTTCTTAAATATGATGAAATGAACATAAACTAAATATGAACGATAAACATGAGCATGAGATGCTTACTAGTAACTTGATGAGGTGAAGTGAACAAAGGTTAATCCTAAACACCCTAGGTTTTTATTTCAAAACCTTAACTAAGAGTGTAACTAGGTTGATAAAAACTTGACTTGAAAATTTTTGGTGAACTCCTTCTTGATCCTATGGTGTGGCCGGTTATGTGGAGAAGAGAGGAAAGGATATTTGATTTTTTACACTTAGTATTTTGAGTTGTATGTGTAATTAGTTTGAGTATAATATGATATAATGGTAAGATATTTAGTAAGTTTTAAGTGACTCACCCCCTTGTGTCGACAAGGGGGTATTAGCATTCACTAAAACATTTTTTTTTATTATGTATTTAAATGTATAAGTGTAAGTAGATGTGAAGTTAATTGAAGATAAGTAGTAACTTGTATACATATTTGAGCATTTAGGGTAGCGTTAGCTAAAAATAAATTTTAACGGGTCAAAATAAAATATATTGAAGTCATAACAATTGTAAAAATACATTTCTTGCAAAATTTGAGTGAAATAATAATTACGTATCGTGTAGTTTTTAAGAAAACCGTCGTAATTATATAAATATAACAATTTATATACAAAAATAAATTTAAAACATTGGGTAAACTCATAATATTATTTTTATCATCTTAATATGAGTATAAAAATATATTGGGATAATTTTTGGAAGTATCGGATCAAATGTTCAAAATAATTAATTACGCGATAGCGTTTATTTAATATGAAATTATACGTTTAATGAAAATGCAAAACCATGCATGAACTAATATGATGATAATGATGCTAATGATATGTAGACTAAACCTAATCTATATGAAATGTCCTTGATGATTGTTCATGAATTCGCAGCTAAACCATCATGCGCTTGAACATAAACTATGCATATTTTGGCAGTGGGTTGTAAACACACAAGTTGCAAGTTTTGTATGGGCGGAACTTGGAACTGAGTGGATTTGCAATGTCTTTGTTGCATGAACATTCTTTAAAGGTTTTTCAATCCTGCCAAACTCTATGAACTCACTTAACCTTTGTGTTGATACTTTTAGCATGTTTTATCTCAGGTATCTAAGGCATTCACTTCATGGCATGCATATGGACACATCATAGAGTCGCGGTGACGACGCGTCTCACTTGGGTTTTATGAACTTTAAAACATCATTTGCCTTGTAACAAAATTATTTCCGCACAAGTTGATTTTCATTTGGGAACTATACTTTGTAAACTCTGATTGTTTTAATAAATCAAACGATGTGTTTTCCAAACGACACTTTAGGTCGTTCAATATAACTATAACTTTGATGTTATGACAGTCATCCCCCAGGAATTCCATTCCGCTGCAAAACAGGTAATTTGGGGGTGTGTAGCTTTTCGAGGCCAATTAGTCACTTTCAAGAATTGTCAGATTATATTGTTTTGCGACGAAAAACTATAATTTCTTAATAAATCACTAAATGATTATCGTAGGATATCATTTCGACGTAAGTACTTGTAAAGTAACTTATAACTTGATAAGATGTTATAAACTTATTTTCGACAATAAACTTTATTTTCAAAGGTACAAGTGGTATGGATACCATATGAGTTTGCATGCACGACATTGTTTCATGACTTATATTAGATCATATCGTTCATAATAGGTCACGGTTAGAGAGTTGCGTCTCATTTCTGTGCATCCACTTTGTCATCTAACTATTGCAACAGGTGAGTTCCATAGCCCCATTTTTAATTGTTTTATAAACTCTTCGGGGGAGATACATGCTCAACTACTTGCTTTTACTTTACATTTATATGAACTTAAATATCTTTTGTTTCACTCTATGTGCGCGTAAGTAGATTATGCCCGAACTAAATTGATCACTATGTTATGAACGCTATTAGTTGAAACACTTTCCTTGATTTTGAACCCTTCGACATGTATATTTGAGCTCTTTTAAATTGATTCGGACCCTTTCACATATAAGTGAACACTTTGGACTTGATATGAACCTTTTGACATATAGTTAAACTCTTTTAATTTGTACAAGGACCCTTTTGATATATTTTAAACTTGTTTGACGTGATTTTGAACGCTTCGACTATCTTGAACCTTTTGATATTATTCGAGCTCTTTGACTGTTCTGAACTTTTGAACTCGACTTAAATCTTTGAACTTAATTACAAACTTTTGAACGGAACTCTTGAACTTAAATACAAACTTATGACTTGTTTGAACTTATTGAACCGTACGTGTTATGACCTTGACCTAAAGTCTCCCATATTCGGAGCATCACTATAAAGTCTCGCCTTATTGGTGGAGCGTTCTCAATAATTCTCGCCTTATTGGTGGAGTGTGCAAAGTCTCGCCTTATTGGTGGAGCGTTCTCAATAATTCTCGCCTTATTGGTGGAGTGTGCAAAGTCTCGCCATATCGGTGGAGCGTTCTAAAGTCTCGCCTTATTGGTGGAGCGTTCTCAAAAATTCTCGCCTAGGTGGTCGAGTGACAAAGGAGTCTCCCTTGTTGGAGCAGTGCAAAGTCTCCCATGTCGGAGCATCCCTGAATTATTATATATGTGGTGCAATATTGTGAATTATTATGGTAACGTATACTTGACTAACTAGACACACTATATTTTGTGCAACGTAGAACCTAACATGGACTGAATTCAGGGACTGAATTCCTTTTTGGATGGGCGAATGTGACAACTCGTAATTTCAAGTCATTTTGTAAACTTTGAAAAATTCACTATTCATCTCGGGAATTTACTATTCACTGGTTACTATTCAAAATTTTACTATTCATCGTTTTTGAAGTCAATTTGATATTTTGAAAGGGTATTTTCAAAATTTTACTATTCACGAAACACTATTCATTCCCGGAGAAAATCATTATTCATGAGTCACTATTCATCATTTTTCGTAAACTAGGTTTACGAGTATCAAATTCGCGTAACCTTAATGGTTTAGCTGCGAATTCATGAACATTTCATCGAGGACATTTCATATAGACTAGATTTAGTCTACGTATCATCAATAACATCATTTCATATCGGTTCATGCATGGTTTTGCATTTTTCAATTAAACGTTTATTTTCCTATTAAATAAACGCTATCGCGTAAACATTATTTTGAGACATTGATCCGACACTTCCAAAAATTATCCTAATATATTTTTATACTCATTTTAAGACTATAAAAATTATATTATTAGTTTAGCCGATGTTTTCAATTTATTTTGTATATAAATTGTTATATAAATATATTTACGACGGTTTTCGTAAATTCAACTCGATAATTATTATTTCACTCAATTTTTGTAAGAAATGTATTTTTATAATTTTTATGACTTCAATATATTTTATTTTGATCCGTTAAAATTTATTTTTAGCTAACGCTACCCTACAAGCTTAAATATGTACACAAGTTATTAATTATCCTTAATTAAGTACACATTTACTCTACATTACTACACTTAATTATTACTAAATGCATCTACTTATTTTTTTTTAAGAGTGTCGACCACCCAAGGAAGACTCACACCCATTTGGGTACAAATATCTTCTATATTCATACATATATTTTTTTATACTTACAACACATACACATAATATCTAGTGTTAAAAAAAATTTATCCTCCCTTCCTCTCTTCCTCCATAACCGGCCACATCAAGAACACCAAGAGAAACCATTAATTTTTGAAGTTCAAGTGTTTATTTAGTTCTATTAGTGATCTATGTTAAGGTTTTGAAATAAAAACCTATAGATTAATAAGGTTTTCATCATCTTTTTCACATAATCATTCAAGTAAGCATTTCATAATTTTTATTACTCTTTCATATTCATATTTATGTTGTTTCATTAATTTTTTGCAATAAAAACATGCATGAATTCCATGATCCATACCACTTTATTGGTTTTTAGTACATATAATGAGTTTTAATTATCCAAATAATTATCCCTTGAAACATATCATGTTTGATGATGTTTAGGAACCCATGACACCCTAAGAAGGTGTATGGTAGGATTATAATAGCTTCGACGTTGATTTGAATTGGTTAGAATAGGTTTTGCGCGAGAAAAACTCATTTCGACAACTATATTTAAGGGTCTGATCATATTTGTTAATTCTGGAAAATCCGACAGTGGTTAAAAATTTTTGGACTATATATTTAGAAAATATACTTTAAAACGAAAACGTGGCCGCTTGAACGGGTTAAAACGGAGTTATAACGAAGAAGTTATGCTATTTTTAAGTTTAACGACGAAAACTATTTATTTCAGAAAATTCAGCATGTTGTTTTACCTTTTTACGAGTCAAAAATGGGTCTTAAGCGTTATAAAATGTGTCGACTTATCAAAAATATATTAGTATACTTTAATACGAAGCTAAGGACATATAAAACGTAGAAAACGGACTTGTAACGATTAAATTACACGCGTTTAAACAAAGTTGCCGTAACTATATTATATAAGAAAAACTAATATATTTCTATTAGACAAATATTACGGCCACGAGGGACCATGTTGAGGGTCATTTTTAACATGGATGTAGTACTTTTTACAAAATGATGTCTTCTAGTAAAAGTAAGTTCGCCTAGCCTATTTTCCAAAATGTCCGACCGTTCGTCAAGCGGAGTTGTAACAAATAAAATACGGTCACTTAAACTTTGCCGAAAACCACCCTTAAACGATATTTTGGACACAAGTACCATACTTTACCTATATTTTTCTCCATGATCGAGACCTCTATGATAAAAACTTAAAAGCTAAAACTTTGAGATAATGATACAAGCTTTCCAAAACCGTTGAGTTTGTTTCCTAACACTCGATGTGCACATTTTACGACTAGTTTTTCAAGGCCGTTTAGTCACTTTCATGAAATTGTCAAATGACATTATTTTACGACGAAAAGTTATAGTTTCATAATAAATCACTAAACGACTATCGTAGGATGTCGATTCAACGTAAATACTTGTAAAGTATCTTATAACATGACGAGATGTCATAAACAAATATTTCGACGATAAATTCTATTTTCAAAAACGTACAAGTGGTATAGATTACATGTGGATTTGCATGCACGACATTATTTCATGATTTACATTAGATCATATCATTCATAATAGGTCACGGTCAGAGGTTGCGCCTCATTTCAGTATTGCCATTATATCATCATTATCATTGCAACAGGTGAGTTTTCATAGCCCCGATTTTATTCAAGTTTTTACTTTATTTCAAACCTACGGGGGAGAATACATTGCACATCATTTTTATTACGATACCAAGTATATCAAATTCATTACATTGCTTAAGTTACTTCATTGC
The DNA here is from genome assembly GCA_019973895.1 of Chrysanthemum seticuspe. Taxonomy (NCBI): domain Eukaryota; kingdom Viridiplantae; phylum Streptophyta; class Magnoliopsida; order Asterales; family Asteraceae; genus Chrysanthemum; species Chrysanthemum seticuspe. The sequence continues at coordinate 287,873,404 of BPTQ01000001.1, forward strand.
CGATTGAATGTCCCCATTTCATAATCATGAACCGTTAATTTCATAGAAGCGAGGGTGAGTGGATAGATCTATCGAGGGTGACTCCTCCATCCGGGTTGGTGGATTCCAACTGGTCACACCCCCAAATTATCTGTTTTGCAGCGGAATGGAATTTCTGGGAGATGACTGTCATAGCATCAAAGTTATAGTTATATTGAACGACCTAAAGTGTCGTTTGGAAAACACATCATTTGATTTATTAAAACAATCAGAGTTTACAAAGTATAGGTCCCAAATGAAAATCAACTTGTGCGGAAATAATTTTGTTACAAGCCAAACGATGTTTTAAAGTTCATAAAACCCAAGTGAGACGCGTCGTCACCGCGACTCTATGATGTGTCCATATGCATGCCATGAAGTGAATGCCTTAGATACCTGAGATAAAACATGCTAAAAGTGTCAACACAAAGGTTAAGTGAGTTCATAGAGTTTGGCAGGATTGAAAAACCTTTAAAGAATGTTCATGCAGCAAAGGCATTGCAAATCCACTCAGTTCCAAGTTCCGCCCATACAAAACTTGCAACTTGTGTGTTTACAACCCACTGCCAAAATATGCATAGTTTATGTTCAAGCGCATGATGACAAATGAATTCACATAATAGTATATAACTTAATGTTTCAATATTCAATTGATATAACACATATGAGTGTTGTTTCAATTAATTCTAAGACCATTAGTTCATGATTATACCAAGACCGCTAGTTCTATGATTATACCAAGACCGCTAGTTCTATTGATTATACCAAGACCGCTAGTTCTAATGATTATACCAAGACCGCTAGTTCTATGATTATACCAAGACCGCTAGTTCTAATGATTATACCAAGACAATTAGCCCAATGATTTATGATATAGAATCTCTAAATATGGCAATATTGTTACTTTGTATGACTAAACATTCAGTTCAGATAAACATATAGTTTGCAAATAGTCATGAATGTAATAAAAATTTTTGAGCATGTATCTCCCCCAAAGAGTTTAATAAAAGCATTAAAACAATTGAAAATGGGGCTATGGAAACTCACTTGGACAATGATGCGATGACAAAAGTGAGTACACTGAAATGAGGTGCAATTTCTAACTGCGACCTATTATGAATGATATGATATATTAGTCATGATGTAATGTTATGCATGCAATTCGTATGATATCTATACCACTTGTGAATTTTTGAAAATAACACTTATCGTCGAAAAATAATCTGATAACGTCTTGACAATTTATAAATTACTTTACAAGTATTTATATTGAAATGATATCCTACGATAGTCATTTAGTGATTTATTATGAAACTATAACTTTTCGTCGTAAAATAATGTCATTTGACAATTCATGAAAATGACTAAATGGCCTCGAAAAGCTAGTCGTAAACTAGTGAATATCGAGTGTTAGGAAATGAATTCAACGGTTTTGGAAAGCTTGTATCATTATCTCAAAGTTTTAGCTTTTAAGTTTTTATCATAGAGGTCTCGATCATGGAGAAAAATATAGGTAAAGTATGGTACTTGTATCCAAAATATTGTTTAAGGGTGGTTTTCGGCAAAGTTTAAGTGACCGCATTTTATTCGTTACAACTCCGCTTGACGAACGGTTGGACATTTTGGAAAATATGCTAGGCGAACTTACTTTTACTAGAAGACATAATGCTATAGAAAGTACTACATCAATGTTAAAAACGACCCTCAACATGGTCATTTGCGGCCGTAATGTTTGTCTAATAGAAATATATTAGTTTTGCTTATTTAATATAGTTACGGCAACTTTATTTAAACGCGTGTAATTTAATCGTTACAAGTCCGTTTTCTACGTTTTATATGTCCTTAGCTTCGTATTAAAGTATACTAATATATTTTTGATAAGTCGACACCTTTTATAACACTTAAGACTCATTTTTGACTCGTAAAAAGGTAAAACAACATGCTGAATTTTCTGAATTTTATAGTTTTCGTCGTCAAATTTGAAAATATCATAACTTCTTCGTTATAACTCCGTTTTAACCCATTCAAGTGGCCACGTTTTCGTTTTAAAGTATATTTTCCAAATATCTAGCCCAAAAATTTTTACAATCTGTCAAAAATTCCAGAATTCGAAAATATGACCAGACCTTTAAATAAAGTTGTCGAAATGAGTTTTTCTCGCGCCAAACCTATTCTAACCAATTCAAAACAACTCCGAAGCTATTCTAATCCTACCATACACCTTATTAGGGTGTCATGGGTTCCTAGACATCACCAAAGTGATATATTTCAAGAAGTAATTATAGGATGATAAATATATATATATATAACACTTAAAAACATTAAAAAGTGGTATAAACATCATTATGACTTGCATGTTTTTCTTAAATATGATGAAATGAACATAAACTAAATATGAAAGATAAACATGAGCATGAGATGCTTACTAGTAACTTGATGAGGTGAAGTGAACAAAGGTTAATCCTAAACACCCTAGGTTTTTATTTCAAAACCTTAACTAAGAGTGTAACTAGGTTGATAAAAACTTGACTTGAAAATTTTTGGTGAACTCCTTCTTGATCCTATGGTGTGGCCGGTTATGTGGAGAAGAGAGGAAAGGATATTTGATTTTTTACACTTAGTATTTTGAGTTGTATGTGTAATTAGTTTGAGTATAATATGATATAATGGTAAGATATTTAGTAAGTTTTAAGTGACTCACCCCCTTGTGTCGACAAGGGGGTATTAGCATTTACTAAAACATTTTTTTTTATTATGTATTTAAATGTATAAGTGTAAGTAGATGTGAAGTTAATTGAAGATAAGTAGTAACTTGTATACACATTTGAGCATTTAGGGTAGCGTTAGCTAAAAATAAATTTTAACGGGTCAAAATAAAATATATTGAAGTCATAACAATTATAAAAATACATTTCTTGCAAAATTTGAGTGAAATAATAATTATCGTGTAGTTTTTAAGAAAACCGTCGTAATTATATAAATATAACAATTTATATACAAAAATAAATTTAAAACATTGGGTAAACTCATAATATTATTTTTATCATCTTAATATGAGTATAAAAATATATTGGGATAATTTTTGGAAGTATCGGATCAAATGTTCAAAATAATTAATTACGTGATAGCGTTTATTTAATACGAAATTATACGTTTAATGAAAATGCAAAACCATGCATGAACTAATATGATGATAATGATGCTAATGATATGTAGACTAAACCTAGTCTATATGAAATGTCCTTGATGATTGTTCATGAATTCGCAGCTAAACCATTAAGGTTACGTGAATTTGATACTCGTAAACCTAGTTTACGAAAAATGATGAATAATGACTCATGAATAGTGATTTTCTCCGGGAATGAATAGTGTTTTGTGAATAGTAAAATTTTGAGATACCCTTTCAAAATATCAAATCGACTTCAAAAATGATGAATAGTAAAATTTTGAATAGTAACCAGTGAATAGTAAATTCCCGATATGAATAGTGAATTTTTCAAAGTTTGTAAAATGACCTGAAATTACGAGTTGTCACAGTGTTCTGCTTAATACATGCTAAAAGAAGTTATCATTACGTGGTCGTCGCTACTTCTCCAATCTTGTTGTCAATGAAGTTATTAGTGGTCGTCCTGCACAAGTATACCAGAAAAATATTTCACCATCGTAAAAATATTTCACCATCGTAAAATCAGTAAAATGCAATTTACAACTATGTGTAAAAGCACATACTAACCTCCTCTAAAAAACAAAGGGTGCAAAGTCCTCCAAGCTGATTAAAGGATATATCCACCACAATGTTTTCCACAAGAAACTTTATGATCTTCACCTATTAATTCATTACATAAATATTAATCAACATTTACGACTATATCCCTAACAATTAACACTCATACTAAGCAATCATTGGTGTAAAAGCTACTGTTTGGCTGGTTTTATAATGATATGGAAATTGAAAGGGGTGCATAAAACTGTAAATACTAATAGATAAAACATTGAAAAGATAAACGTACTTCTGCTTGAATGTATTGAACTTCTTTTACATTAAATTCTGCATTCTTGTTCTTTTCCTCGGTCTCCAACTAATTTACGATCTCACTGGCCCATGAATATTTTAAGCTTGGATTATTGCTAAAGGCACTCAGATCAATATCCCCATCAAGTAATCATGAGTTCTAAAGAAACTTACATGTAGTTTTATGAGCTGAGTACATTTAAATAGTATGACACAAATGATCATTAAAATCAAAACTACAACTCAAGCATCTATAACTTTCTAATATATAATAAACGATGATGAGAAAAACAGATAATTAACAAAAATAGATATTAGGGTTTGAGAAAAAGAGGTGTACCTTTTTTTGTTACCCGGATTTTTTAAACTTTATAATTAATGAAAGCTATATTTAAGGAATGGATATTGTTGTTGAAATAATATTTTACGTGTCTTTATTAATTTTGACTTGTAAAAAGAATAACAAAAGTTCCATTGTTCCAATAGTTGACATGTTTGTTAGTGTTAGTAGAGATCCATGTTCGAACATTGTTAGTTACATTTTTTACTGTACATTTAATCCGAAATTTTCAGTGCTTAGGTGGATTAATTGATGACATAGAAATATGACATGGCATTATGGGATGCCAAGTGGCATTATGACGTGGCATGCCTCCTCTTATATATAATGTATAGATATATATATATATATACATATATACAATATGTGTCGAATCTATGCCAACTGTTATTTGCAACTGAATTGAGCTCGGACAAAATATTCAGATACACAATTATGTATCAAAAAAAATTGCAAATTACAGCTACCACAAAAAAATACATTCTTCACACAGAGTTTGTACATGATCTCGAATCACAAACTGACAGAGAAATACATAACCGTTTGAAAACCAAATGACAAAATTACACGGTTGGTCCCTGTGGTTTGCTCGTATTGCAAGTTTGGTCCTTAAGTCATTTTAATTACCCCAAAGATACCTATTTTTGAAACGTTGCACTCTTTTAGTCCCTATTTTGGATGGCCGTTAGTACAGTCCTTTAAGTATTTTGCGCTGTTAGTCCTTCGTTAATAAATTTTGCACCGTTAGTCCTTATTTTTTAAAATATAGTTTCCCACAGTTAGTCCCTCCGTTAATAATAGTTATCGCCCGATTTTTTACTTTTTGTCCATTTTTGTTCGTTTTTTATCCGTTTCCCCCCGTTTTTTAACGTTTTTCGTCCGTTTTCTTTCTTCTTTTTTTTTTATAGTTTTTGTCCGTTTTTCTTACGTTTTATCCTTTTTTCTTACATTTTTATCGGTTTTCATCCGTTTTTCTAACATTTTTCTTAAACTTTTATCCTTTTTTCATACGTTTTGTCTGTTTTCTTTCGTTTTTGCCCGTTTTCATCCGTTTTTGTCCGTTGTTCTTACGTTTTGTCCGTTTTTCGTACGTTTTTATCGGTTTTCATCCGTTTTTCTTACGTTTTTGTACTATTTCAACATATTGAAAATTTTTCCAAAAAGAAAAAAAATTTTGAAAAAAAAATTTCAAAAAAAAAAATGGAAAAAAAATATTTCCGAAAAAAAAATTTGAAAAAAAATTAAAAAAATTCAAATTTCAAAAAAAAATATTTTTCAAATATATATATATATATTTTTAAATCTTAAAAAAAAAAATTGGAATTTTTTTTTTTCAAAATTTTTAATATGTCGAAATACTTTTTTTGTTTCAAAACTTTTTTTTTCTATATTTTCCGAAATTTGGACATATTGTAAAAAAAAAATTCCAAAAAAAATAAATTAGAAAACAATTTTTTCCGAAAAAAAAATTGAAAAAAATAAAAAAAAATTCAAATTTCAAAAAAAAATTTGAATAAAAAATTTCAAAAAAAAATTGAAATTTTTTTTTGAAATATTTTATTCAAATTTTTTTTTGAAACTTGAAAATTTTTTTATTTTTTTTCAATTTTTTTTTCGGAAATATTTTTTTCCAATTTTTTTTGGAAATATTTTTTCCAATTTTTTTTTTCTTATTTGAAAAAAGTTTCAATATGTTGAAATAGTACAAAAACGAAATAAAAACGGACAAAATTTAAGAAAAACGGATGAAAACCGATAAAAACGTACGAAAATGGACAAAACGTAAGAACAATGGACAAAAACGGATGAAAACGGGCAAAAACGAAAGAAAACAGACAAAACGTAAGAAAAATGTTAGAAAAACGGACAAAAACGGATGAAAACCGATAAAAACGTAAGAAAAACGGACAAAAACTATAAAAAACGAAAGAAAATGGGCGGTAACGGATAAAAACGAACGAAAACGGACAAAAACGTAAAAAATCGGGCGATAACTATTATTAACGGATGGACTAACTGTGAAAAACTATATTTTAAAAAATTAGGACTAACGGTGCAAAATTTATTAACGAAGGACTAACAGCGCAAAACACTTAACGGACTGCACTAACGGCCATCCAAATTAGGGACTAAAAGAGTGCAACGTTTCAAAAGTAGGTATATGTGAGGTAATTAAAATGACTTAGGGACCAAACTTGCAATACGAGCAAACCACAGGGACCAACCATGTAATTTTGTCTAGATATTTTATGAGTAATAAAACCAACAATAAAATTCTCATAACCTAGGCTAGAAAATATTTATCCTAAACAGAGTTAGTCCTTATAATTAAGTTAATATTCAAATAAACCCTTATTTACATAAATAATATAAAAATATATCTATACTAAAGTTCGAAAAGCTCGATAACCGCTCGAGCTCAACTCATTATAAGCTCGGGTTGATCGAGACGAGCTTGAACTCGAGTTCGAATTGTTTGATAAAAGATTGACTCGTTTACGGCAATAGTATGATGGTTGTATAAATAAATAGACATTTACTTTTATTTTTTAAATTAGCAAAAAAAAAATCTATCAAGGTTACTATCGTAATTCCCATTAAGATACAACCCTAATGGTTAACCCTAGCTTAGCCCCTATATAAAGTACCATTAGCCGCTTGTGCAGCATACACCGATTTAGGTGCCGTCATGTAGCTTAGCTCCAGAATCATCTTTTCTCTTTTCTTTTTTCCTTTCACATATTTCTACTTTGAATATTATAAATTAAAAGCTATTTGTTGGTTTTGTTTACATATGGTGCAGTTTTTTCCATTGGATCTGTTTGATGGAATCATTCTAGTGATTCCGGTTTTATGTTTTTCGACCATGGTTCCCCTGTTTAAAGTGCTTCTTTGCAAAGAAGAAAAACTGGATTAATCAAATCTTTATAACTTTGCAAAGAAGGTAAAGTAGAAGTAGTTTATAGCCTCAGTTTGAAGAAGCTGAGGATGTTATCATTGTGATGCATCGAGTGCTGTAAGAAGCTGAGGATGTTATTACAAGACAAAACACTCCCAGGTCGAGACAAAACACTCCCAGGTCTTTATCTGCTCTTCTTCTTTGGCGTGAGATCGATGATATAATAAAGATGCTATGGAAATGAATAGAAATAAATTTGGTGTTGTCAAAATCATATTTAATATCTAATAGTTGAATTTACTTTGAAACATTATATATCGATCCTGTATTTGTATCTGTATCAGTACTATTGAGTATACAATGTGAAATCTTGTTTTGGTAATCTTGTGGTGACGCATCTATTATATTGTTTTTCATTCTGTTGACCAAATGTCTAATTTTTAACTGTGGTGTGAAATGTTTAGTTAATGTGCTTCTATCATGTACTTATAAAAAAGATTAACCTTACTGGCATCATTATAACTCATTCACAAAAATCAAATATGTTTTTGTTTCTTTCATTAATAATCGAGTGCAAACATTATTCCAAGACAAAAACAAATCGAACAAAGGCACAAACGTGATGTAAAAACTTAAAAAGTATGTTGTAAAAGTCGTTATCAGACCCACAAAGAAATGGATTTGATCTAATGGCTCAAATCTAAACAGGGAATTAATCCAGTTTTTCTTCTTTGCAAAGAAGCACTTTAAACAGGGGAAGTTGTGTAATTATGAGCCATTGGATTTGATCTAATGGCTCAAATCTAAACAATTTCTTTTGATTTGAACTATTGGATCAAATTCAATGGCTCACAAACTAAAGTTGTATCCACAACTTGAGAGGATCTTAGTCCCAAAGAAATAGTCTTATTTAATTTGTTAAAACTCTACAATTGTTTTATGACTAAAAAATGCAAACACTTTTTGTTGGACAATAAAGTATGAAAAATTTATTGGGATAACATATGCTATGCTACTTGAAAATTTGAAATGTATAAAACGATGATAAAATTGTTTAATTTTATGAAAGATTTGTTTCAAAAATGTTTAGGGGGTGTTTGGTTGGGCCAATTTTATTGTTTTATATGGTATTATATATTATATATATATACTAAAAAGCATCTTAGGGTACTGTAGCAACAGTGCATACACAAGTTTCATGTTAGCCTCATTTTAGCCCCTGAGGTTATTGGTCATTGCAAAGTTAGTCTTTAACGGTTGTTATCTAACAGCCGTGACGTAAATTTGTAACATAACAGTAACTTCAGGGGCTATTTCTGTGCAAATATTAAACACAAACAGCCCCTAATGTTAACTTTTTTCTCACCGTTAGTCCCTAAGGACTAACGTTGCAACAACCCGTCAATTTCAAGGACTAAAAAGGAAAATATCACTGCTACAGTACGGAACAGTACCAAACAGTGTTTGCTACAGTACACATATAGTTGGGAATAGTGCGTGCACTGTTCATACGCAAATTACGCTTTTAGTCCTTCAAGTTAGCTTCAAATCTTACCGTTAGTCCCCAGTTATCGACCTTTTGCAAATTTCGTCCTTAATAACAAAAAAAAAAATACAATATTTTTGTTTCGAATTAGATTAAACACAACATCCCCGCAGCAACGCGCGGGTGCCCCCGCTCGTATATACTAAAAAGCATCTCGGGTACTGTAGCAACAGTGCACACGCAAGTTTCATGTTAGCCTCATTTTAGCCCCTGAGGTTATTGGTCATTGCAAAGTTAGTCCTTAACGGTTGTTATCTAACAGCTGTGACGTAAATTTGTAACGTAACAGTAACTTCAGGGGCTTTTTCTGTGCAAATATTAAACACAAACAGCCCCTAATGTTAACTTTTTTTTTCACCGTTAGTCCCTAAGGACTAACGTTGCAACAACCCGTCAATTTCAGGGACTAAAAAGAAAAATATCAATGCTACAGTACCAAACAGTGTTTGATACAATACACATATAGTTGGGAATAGTGCGTGCACTGTTCATACGCAATTTACGCTTTTAGTCCCTCAAGTTAGCTTCAAATCGTACCGTTAGTCCCCCGTTATCGACCTTTTGCAAATTTCATCCTTAATAACAAAAAAAAAATACAATATTTTTCTTTCGACTTAGATTAAACACAACATCCCCGCAGCAACGCGCGGGTGCCCCCACTCGTTTGAAATTAAAAACCAACGCAAGTACGTGTTTGGTTCAAATATTAGAGTAATCACAATGGTACCACAAGTTATAAAATAACACCGTCCACGTCAGTGCCACATCAGCTTTAACATTTCACCTTAACATCCTCAATAAACACCTACAACAATAACATCTCAATAACATTTCATATTTTCAATTTCAATCCCTAAACTAAAACAAACACTTCATTTATTAAAAAACATATCACATTTAACATTAAAACACAAAGTACGTTAAACACGAATTACATTAAATATTAAAGATACAACGCATGCTGATGAAAATAAAACTACTAAAACTTAAAAAAATGAATCATCTGAGACCCAACCCTCAGAACTTGAAGGGGAATCAAACTCCCCATTAAAGAGCCGACGCTCCATTATGTCGAAGTAGTTGTCTTGGAGGTACTGAGCTTCCCGTGCTTCTTGCTCACGGCGAGCAGCTTCTTCACGTGCCTGCTCTTCCATAATCTCCCTACCGATTTCTTCATCTTGTTCTAGTTGCCGGAGGGAAGCCTCACTTAACCCACTTGGGTGGTTTTGAAGGTCCACATGTGGACTATTTACATGTGGAGTTGGAACAATTGGGAGGTATGGGATGTTTTCAAAACCCACCGGAAAGACATTTTCCGGTGGTGTTGAGTAAACTTCAAGTTCAGGTGGAAAGCTAGTTGGAGGAAATTGTGGTGAAGCTGAAAAGTCTTTGCGAGACATTTTTTGTGTGTCTGAGTTGTGTGTGTAACTTGTGTGTGTTGTGTGTTCTAAACAACTCTGGTAGAGTTGTATATATAGGCAGAGTTGATTTTCAGTTTGAATAAATCCCGCTCATATTTGATTTTTAAATTTCAAATTTGAATTTGAATTTATCTCGCACAGAATTGACCAGTATAATTTAAATTTGAATTTGAATAGGTTGAAGGGGTGCAAGTGAAAATTTATTTGAAATGGTTTAGGGGGTGAAATGATTTTTTTTTAACGTGTGTTGCCATTATAACGCCATGGTTCCAACGCCCAAATAACACCATTGTTCCAACGACATAACGCCCGTTAACGGCGTTATGTCGTTACTATTGGGAATGCTCTTAGGAAAGTGGGCGTTTTATAATTCACTAGACTAGGCGAGGTTTCAAAACGGGTGCTACTAAATTCATCAAAACTTTCCTGCGTCAACTTATTGAAAACCGAACCTTTCTTTTATTCATAACTATTTTCATCCCTTTTACATTAAATAAATAAAAAAGTAACTTTTTATTGGAAAACAAAATAACCTCTTCGTACCAATACATTACTTTTACTCTCTCTCCTCCAAAATTTTACCCACCTTTATCACACACTCTTTTACACAATTTTTTTTCTAAATATCCGGCAACCTGCACGCACCAATATTTTTCCAGATCTATTTCATTGAATTTGTCTGCTGCCGACCAGCATGTCGCCGGAAAAAACCACAAAGAATCATCACAAAAAAATACAGCTTGCTAAGATTACTTTACAACCTCGATAAATACAATCCTTAGTATGCTAGGATGTGCAAAGAATCATTGACTTCTTAGTTCATGGACTTCTCCTACTACTAACCATCGTGTCGTCGGGAAGCACCGCCGGAAACAACAGTCGTTTTATGCCATGGCGTCGGAAGATCTGACATTATTATTAGTTTAGTAAAACAAGGTTACTAAGAAATAAAAAGTATAAGAAGAACAAATATTGTCTAATAAGTTTGGTGTATTTAGAATACCCCATAATCAATTGCTTCCATAAAAGATATCTCAAATAGAATCAACTGTAATTGTTCGATTTGTGTTTTGTTAGTTCGATCCTTTTGATGTCGTATTGATTATTTGATTGTTTCAATTTAGTTATTAGGGTTTTGGTTGATTTTAAGAAATTAAAACCAATTCGACGAGAGTCTTTGTGATTCGTGTGGTTATTGATTGCTTTGACCTTATTGATGACGTTTTTTACTACATTGATTTGTTCAATTATAAGAAATCTAATCAAAGGTTAGTTAATTGTTTTATGCAAGCCATTATCTATTATTAAGATTTTGTGTTTTTGATACAGCTTCATAAAATAGATATACTCCGAAGCAAATTTTTTGTTGGTTACACCATTTCTTATTTGTTGATTTTATGCTTTAATATATCATGATGAAATCAGTATGCACCAGTGTAGAACAAATTGTTTTAAAGCAAAGAAGATAACATAAAAAGGACACTTTTGTCAATTATTATTATTTTGGGTGAAATCATTTTTGTCAACCAAACGTGATTTAGACTTCTAAATTACAGCATTTGAAACACTTCACGGTTTAAAATATTTCAGATATTTGAATTCATGTATTTCAAATTTGTGAACCAAACTCCCCCTTATCTTTTAGGCTGGTTACAATAGAGTCGATCTCCAATCGATCGGGGGTGATTGGGCGATCGATTACAATCGATCGTCCTGTTGTGGTGATAGTCGATCGCCAAAAAAAGGGATGTTGGTCGTCTGCTCGATCAACACCACAAACCACAAACATCCAACTTTTGTTGCTAGCCGTTGCAAAGTCCAAACAAAAAAAAATATACCTTTTGAAAAATCAATTTTTGACCGTTTGGTAAAAAAAAATATATATATATACTAAACTACTCTATAAATACACAACATATTTACATAGTAAACTCACAAATCTCACAATACTCTCTATCAAAAAACTCATAATTATCTCTATCAAAATGTCTAAGAAAACACCATAACAAAAAGGCCGAAAATCCCGTTTGGCACAAAACGCCCCGCATATTTTAACACCGGATCTGAATTTCCGGTTAACCGGCGTCTCACCAAGAATCAATTTCCAACCCCCTGCTTTCGAATATCAATCCCAACAAGCTCCAAAACAACAAACTAACAATCCATTTTTTATGAATCGTCCATTTGTTCCACCGTATCAAAACATCCAACAACAACAACAACAAAGCCACTCCCGTCGAAGCAACCAATCTATGTATGGGTCACCCGAATCTGTGTACCGTCCAACAATGGATTCATCAACATCTTCATATTCAAATTATCAACAATATTCTCCGGTTAACCGTATCAATCTTGAGGGTTTTGATTTTGAAGAACAATTATACAACAATCCTGATTTTTTTGTTGGAACCGGTTCGGGTTATCCGGCTCAAGAGTATCACGGTTCGGGTACCGGTTCGGCTCATGGATCGTATCACGATTCGGTTAACATTGATGACGAAGAAGAAGAAGAATGTCGAGAAGAGACGTCACCGGTGAAACCGAAGAAACGAGCTACAAAGGCGAATAAGAAGGTTGTCGAGAAAGAAACCAAGAATGATTCGTCGCTTTGGACAAAAGAAGAAGAGATTGCCTTGTGCAATGCTTGGTATGATGTATCCGAGAATAGTATAACGGGAAACAACCAAAATGCTAAAGGATTTTGGCAGAAAGTCATTGCTTACTTTGAGAAGGGGGTTGGTGCAGAAAGAACGTACAACTCTATCATTACAAAGTGGAAAAATATGATTCGTCCTAGAGTTGGTCAATTTTGTGCCATTTACAACAATTCTTACAGGAATTACGGAAGTGGTGAGAATGACCTCACTGTTTATACACGAGCGTGTGATGAATACCAACTAGTGTGTAATCATCCGTTTGTTTTGGAGCATTGTTGGAAGATTTTGAGGGACCATTCTGTTTGGAAGGATAATGAGATGCCGGCTTTTTTAAGCCAAGATGAGGGTCGCAAAAAAGCAAGGACTTCAACCGACTCGGATGTGCACTCGTCTGTGCCTGCGTCTGGGTCTGATAGACCAATTGGTCGTGATACCGCAAAGAAGAATAAAATGAAATCTTCGTAGTTTTCGAAAGCTACCTACATGGAAGGTGTTGCCGAGAAATGGAAAGTCATCAAGTCCAAGGCATTCGGACAGAAGAAGGAGCTGGCAGACGGATACTATGATTTGAAGAAGAAAGAGCTAGAACAACGGCAACAGGTGTTGGAGCTGGAGCAAAAGAGATCAGAAAGGGAAGACAAAAAATTGGCACTAGAAGAACAAAAACTTGAATTTGATCGACTAAAGAAATATGATAAAGATCTCATATTCTATTGCACGCCAATCGACCTATTTTTGCACGCAGTACAACAAGAAACAATGCTGAAAATCAAAGACGCGATCAAGGCACGCCACAACCTAGATTTTTAATAAGTGTTGTAAGGTTTTAACAAGTTTCGTAATGTTTTAATTTTATTTGAATTATTATGTAACGTTTTAATTATTAATGAAATTTTATTTTGTGTTAAAAATGTTTAAAAAAAAAGAACTTTGTCGCCTTTACTGGGGCACCTAATTGCCTGAAGGTTGCTGAAGAGAGAAAGCTGATGTGGCAGTGAAAAGTAAGGAGATTGAATCCCTTTACTGGAGCATCCTTAACACTATGTTCTCTAGTTTTGTTTTAGGAGTGAAAGTGAATGAAATTGAGTGAAACATAAAATTGGTGTATTCTTGAGGTTTTTTTTTTTTTTTTTTTTTTGCCTAGGAGTGAAAGTGAGCACTAGTGGATTTTTGACTCATCACTTTCACCCCATATTTGGGATGAAAGTGGAAGGGACAAAATATTTAGTAGTAAAAAGACCAAATCGTCCTTGCATCTTTCTTTTATTTTTTATTTTGTAAGGGCATGATTGTAAATGTATAACATTCTTTCATTTTCGTTCTTCTTATTTCATTGATACTCAAGAACACAAATAAATATCTATCTTTCTTTCATCTCCACTCCTTTTCTTTTCTTCACTTTCATTTTCTTTACATTTCACTCTTAATTTAACTTGAGAACGGAGCGTAAGAAAGAGGGTAAGGCTAGTGGTAAATATTAGAGAAAATTACCAAAAGGGGACTTTTTTCTAAGCATGGTCCGTTTTTTAGACTTTTTTCTAGGCTCTTTCCCAAAAGAGCCACGCTCAACTGCACCACTTTAGTGACAAGTGTCATGTGATAGGTAGACATGTTTTTTTTTATTTTTTCTTAAATGACAAATTTGCCCACTATATAAATACTCTTTATTTATTCTCTCTCTTCAATTATTGTAGTTCTTCATCACCTACATGAATCTGTTTGTTTTTTTTTTCCTTCGATCCCATCTTAAACATTATTATCGAGTGTTTGGTTACGCAGAATGGATTGAGTTTGATGCATCTGTTGTGCGGGGCCTAGCTTACTATACTGGAATTGTGCTTTGAGGTCAGATTGCCGATTCTTATTCTTCTATCTCTAAAGTCAACAACTATGAGAAAATATTAAGTAATTAGGAAGTGTTTCACCAATCGCCATAAATGCATTGAGTGGTTTAATTTCCGACGAGATCTCATAGCAGCAGTAGCAGATTCCGGCGAGATTTTTTAGATTCCGGTCACAGATCTGAATGATACACAAATGGAAACTCGAATAAGTCTCATGGTTACGCGTTCTCTTGATTCGCTACGTGAAGTGTTCAAGTCATTAGTTGTTGAAAAAGTTTCGGTCACAGATCTGAATGATT